>OY728579.1:16240404-16590971 GCA_963422195.1 Carabus problematicus | reverse complement strand
CAACTTGAAGTGTTTCAGGCTCGATTTTAAGATATTTCTGTCATATTTCATTCGGATTCGGATACAACCGAGGATACAATATACTACGCGAATTTTTATAAATTATAAAACTACAATATCTACGGGGATTTGAACCTGCGTTAATACGATTAACAATAACAGACGCTAGCCACGGGACCACGAATAACAAGCACAAAACTTTTGCTAATAACACTATAATTAGTACCACTATAAATAGAAAAAAAATATTTATATTTTAACTAATTGCATACTATATATAATATTCATAGTAAAATTTGTTTTTTCAAATTTGCAACCAGCCTCTTGACAGCAAAATTACCAAGATTGTGAACGTTTTTTTATTAGTTGTTAAGAAAGTTCATAGATGGCTCTTGTTAGTTTTAGCATTTCAGTAGTGGCCAGTAGCCACAAAATTAACTCGACTATCGTAAAATAGAGTTCATTAGCCTCGATTGTAAAGCCATCCTGAGCCATCCTTTGTCCGTTATGCTCTTTACTCATTTCTTAGGAAGAGAAAATGTATCTCTCAAGAAAGCTTTTTTAATGACGTTGTGGTATTTATCAAACCAAGAAACATATAGGTCGCGTCAATGTTGCCGAAGATTGTAGTCATGAAAAGGGTTATAATTTACAACCATTTACAACTTGTAAAATATATTGTAAGTGTAAGTCATACATATATATTACATTATATTGCAAGGGTTTGTCTGCTGTGGACCACAGGCATATGTTCATTGATGTGTTTTGTGATGAACCAGGATCAGTGCCAAGTTATTTAAAAAAAAAAAAAAAAGTTATACAAACTAGAGATTAATGGATATTGGAATTAATTCTGTTCTCGGTGATTCAGTGTATCCCAAACTACCCACTGATCCCACCTTTCAAAGAATATGGCCAGCTACTATCAGACGAAGAAAGAATTTATAATTTTAAACATTATTCCACAAGAATCGTACTTTCAAATGCAATTGGCATTTTAAAAGGACGTTTCCGCCAATTGCGCCATTTTGATAACACATAAATTTCATTACCAATTGTGTTATAGCAGGCTTCAGTTTGCATAACATTTGTATCACGATGGATAATTCTAATGAAGAAATGAATTATGATCTGAGTGATTCCGAATAATATAATTTGTATTATAAATTTATAGCATTTTATTATTATTATTATTGAAAGTTTTTATATATATATATATATATATATATATATATATATATATATATATATATATATATACATATATATATAACATAAAATTTAAAAGAACACTAAAATTACATGTATAGAACAAAAAATATATATCATTAATTATTAAATTATTTTCTGTTTCGTAGCTGAACCAATGCTTCTAAAGCTTTCACTTTCCTCTCTTCAATGTCTAATTTAAGTTTCTTTAAATTTAATTTTTCTGCATTAATTTCTTGTCGACGTTTCTTCCATTGCGCTTTCTTCATCAAAAACTCTTTCCGAAAAGAACACTTTCTCCTCGTTTCTTGATTTTCAGAGGATTCCTCAGTCTCTTTATTTGCATCAATGTCAACTGTGGCAGGCATGTCCACGACGTTTTGCACTTTTGATGCTGCTGGTATATTATGTACACCGACGCTTTTGCTTCCCAACAAATTATCCATAGTATTGAAAAATTGAAATCTTACAGGTCCTCGTCCACTTTTATTTTTAATATTCTTACAAACTTTGTAACTTCTGACGAGGTTTTGCCATTTTTTGGAACACATTAAAGGTGTTACCTGAAAGTTAATAATTTTCCATATTACGAAAAGATATGTTGAAACTCTAATCTCTAATACATTTATTACTGCTACAAGTCGGATACTTACTTCTATATTTTGACCAACCAAATCATTGCACACGTTCTTCCATACATTTTTCCTCTTTGTAGGATGGCTTAATTCATCATAGTGCGCTTCTACACTACTTATTAATACCATCGTATCATTAAATTGCCAACCTCTTTTTTCGTCTGAAATTAATTCAGTCGTATGTTCAGACATTCTAAAATGTTTTCAAATTCGATTTAGTCGTATGAATTAACAAAATTTTAGATAAGGTTTTTGATACGGCACCTAGACTTTCTTTCAATATCATCATCATTTCCACTATCACAGCAGGATGAAATACTGCTAGAAGACGTAGTAGTAGTAGTACTAGTAGTGCTACTACTACTTAAACTAGAGTTTTCTGCCAGGAGCCAGTACTAGAAATGTATTTATATATTAATAAATTGGTTTGAAACTTATATATATATTTATTTATAAATATATATAGTTACTCACCAACACATCGTTTGTATCCAAATCATTCATTTTCAGTTATGTTTCAATTTCGTAACTTTATTAATATCTAATATAACCTCAGTGTAAAATTTCTGCTCAATTTGTATTTCTTACAATCTGACAGCTGGAACATATGCCAGTATGCAAATGCCCACTAGTAATCAGTTAACTAAACCAAGAAAGACAAACTAACAACAAACTAAACTGAGATGAATCTATTCAGGAATATAATTTTTTTGCATCCAGTTAATTCACATTTGGCAGCTATTCATTAATGAAGTGAGCAACACCAAGGAAGAATAACACTGAACAGAGCTGAATACAGCTCTTTGTGTAAGAGCGAATAGTGCGGCAAACAAACAAAATTTGAAAAAAAGCGCTACATGAACATAATAAAATATATTTTGTAATATGAACATATTTGCATGTATTCCTTGTGTCCTTTCCTTTAGTGCAGTTTATAACGAAAAAGTACAGTGTAGCTAATGAGCGCAAGAATTTTGATTGGTCGATGGTATTATTCGCCGTTCTCTTGCCGAATTAGTTTGAAGCTGTGCTCTATTCCATCATTTTTAGCTCATCGACCTCCTGTCCACATTGCTCCTGTCGCAGAACTATAGAGTTTCGTACGACATCTGTAATCTGTAGCATTTTCCGATTTCAAAAATTTTGAGACAAAAATATTTTAAATTAATTCTGACGTTTCTCTGAACAATTGACGAGAATGATTGAGAGTGTCAGGAATCAGGGAAAATGTTTGAATTTGATCATGAATGCTTCAAAATGTAAGATTTTAGTTTTTGAGAAGGATGAAGTTACGGAATGCAAGATTAGCATAGATGGTGAGCAAATGGAACAAGTTAATGAATTTATGTATCTGGGATGCATGTTTTCGAAAGATGGACGGATGAATGCTGAAATTGAAAGAAGAGTGGTTGCAGGTAGAAAAGTTTTGGGCGCTTTGGGAATGTTTGCTAGAAATGTGAATGTATCAAGAGAAGCTAGGTTATGTGTGTATAATAGTGTACTTGTGCCATCGTTGATGTATGGATGTGAATGTTGGGTATGGGATAACCGGAATAAAAAAAGGGTAACTGCGGTTGAAATGAGATTTTTGAGAGGAGTGTGCGGAGTGACTAGAAGAGACCGTATTAGGAATAAAGTAGTGTATGATGAATGTGAAATTAGTGAAAATGTTGTGAAAAGAGTGGCTTCAAGTCAGCTGCGTTGGTTTGGACATGTGGAAAGAATGTCAAATGATAGATTAACTAAGAAGATTTATTTGGGTGAAATTGAAGGAACACGAATGCGAGGAAGACCGAGGAATAAATGGATGAATATGATAGAAAATGTTTTGAGTGAACGTAAAATTATAAGCAGAAATAATAGGAGAGCATGTATGACAAGGTGTATGGATATTCACGAGGCGAGACAGTTATGTATGGATAGAAGTATTTGGCGAGCAATTGTTAGAAAATAAGGAATGAAAGGCAGTTTTCTGTATTATAATATTAAATATTTTGAGTGATTGTAGGGACTAAGGGCCTGCTACCCCAGTAATGGGAAAGGCGTGATGTTATGTATGTATGTATGTATGTATGTTTCTCTGAACAAAAGAAGATCAATGCATTTATAGTCAGCTTGATCTGCTTTGCTCTTGCCAACAAAAGAAAATGTTTTGACACCTATTTGAATTTACTTTTTCATTTGCAAACTAATTTTAGTACATAATAATATCAGTCTAGAAATAAATGACACATTTTACATACATACATACATACATAACATCACGCCTTTCCCATTACTGGGGTAGCAGGCCCTTAGTCCCTACAATCACTCAAAATATTTAATATAATACAGAAAACTGCCTTTCATTCCTTATTTTCTAACAATTGCTCGCCAAATACTTCTATCCATACATAACTGTCTCGCCTCGTGAATATCCATACACCTTGTCATACATGCTCTCCTATTATTTCTGCTTATAATTTTACGTTCACTCAAAACATTTTCTATCATATTCATCCATTTATTCCTCGGTCTTCCTCGCATTCGTGTTCCTTCAATTTCACCCAAATAAATCTTCTTAGTTAATCTATCATTTGACATTCTTTCCACATGTCCAAACCAACGCAGCTGACTTGAAGCCACTCTTTTCACAACATTTTCACTAATTTCACATTCATCATACACTACTTTATTCCTAATACGGTCTCTTCTAGTCACTCCGCACACTCCTCTCAAAAATCTCATTTCAACCGCAGTTACCCTTTTTTTATTCCGGTTTTCCCATACCCAACATTCACACATTTTAAATAAGAGTAATTTTTAATGATTAAGTAACAATGTAATTAACTACTAATGACACTATATTCGATACCGCTACAATATGAAATATTTATCAAAAATCTACGAATAGGCAACCAAATACACATAAATGTATTTCTATATAGTTGATATATTTGCATCCACACTAATATTAGCAGCAAGTTAAAGCTTGGACGAATAAGCAACTAAATACGCATGCAAGTATTTCCACACAGGGGAATACGAGTAGAAGCTCTTCCATTCTAATAATTACAATTATATAACCTCGAACGTAGCATTCAGCATTCGTATATTTAAGACTGAAGAAAATATAATATTTATTCGATGTGTTTTTGCATCGTGCATGAAATATACAAATCCAATAACGAAATACTTATACATGTTTACAGATGTCAGTAGATAATACATTCTGCAGTGTACAATAGATGTTTACATCAAATATAACACATACATTTCCATAGTCTGCGCAGAAATCCTGCTTGGACAAGCACAAGAGGCCCTAGTAGGGGGCTGAGTGGAAAAAGAAGCTTTACGTAAATCAATTCTTCTCTTTAGAACAGTGATTCTAAATAATGGTACGCGACCATCCATTAAGTGAAACACAGACGATTTTTATTTATTTGATTTGCATATTATTTAAATACATTATTATTTTCATATTTTTTTCAGGATTGTCTTTGCTACTGACTCGTTTTATTATTTGTTGATATCATATAGAATATAGATGAGCAAGCAGTGTCACGTTTTTTTGCATAGAAAAAGAAAAGTACCCAGTTAAGCGAACCGTGCGGAATGGAAATGGAATACGCTGTTACATAACCTAGTCTAAAGTACTCCTCAACAATTATATCCTGTCAAAATAAATGTATTTCTTGCCGCGTTAGGGTCCAAGGAGTGATATTATCCTCCTGACATTTAGAAATTCCAATTGACTTAAATATTTCCAACTTCGAATTATGTTAACATTGACTTACAGCAAGTGACCCATGCATTCAATATTTGACCTAATATGTTTAATTTTAATAAAATGTTAGAATTAGAAACAATATTTTTTTTTAGGGAATAATAAAAGTTAATTTTTTTATTTCATTATTAACCTTTTTTTCTTGTTAGCAACCTGTAAATAACCACATGATATTTGTATTTTTTTTATCAAAATACACTTAAACAATTGCATATTAGAAGAAACAATCATAGCTATTAATAAATTTGATCACTGCTTTCCTATAACCGCGTTTGTAGTCCAGTACAATGGGCTGCTATGAGCCAACCAATCAGGTGACACCGTTGTTCGTCAACGAAGACTCCATACATGGTTATAAGATAAATTTGCGGAACTGTCCACACTTCTACAGTCTACAGGATGAGATAACAGTATGAAAATGCCAAGTACTGGAAAATAATACGTATATGAAAGAGGAATTACTGGACTAAATAAATACCGGCATTGCATACTTTGCACAAAATGTCATATGAGAAAGTTATTCTTTTGTTAATAATATTTATTTTATATTCATGCATACATGCTATATACCCGAAGTTTATATATAACTCAGCTTATCAGTAACAGCTGTTTTTTGTTATCAGCAAAAAACGTATGGTTACAACTTTCTTTACTATCAAGTATGTTAAAACATCAAATATGTTTTAATACGTTATTTATCAAATGTGAGATCTTTTATCATTAAAATCAATTAAAATAACGATTTATAAATAACATAAGTTAAATTTAATAAATATATATATGTACATACATATTTCCAATATATTTTTAAATTAAAAAAAGTAGGAATAATAAATAAACAATTTCTAATGCCATATTATGCAAGAAAAATAATATTATTTTTGTATTATATGTCATACACGCCGTCGAATTGATTAACTTGTATCCCGTATCTGATATCTGTAAATTTATTAAACACATCCGCTAGATAAATAAGAATCGGACAAGTCTGGACAAGTGCACACGTCCAGACAAACTTGCTGGATCTTTGTTTCTTATATAAGCTAATTTAGCTAATCAAGTAATTTGCGAATCTTTTCACTTTCTTTTTGTTACAGCATAGTGTCATATTGCACTGAATTAATTACCAAAGGAAAATAAAGTCTGACCTTGAAAACTTCATCATCTGACATTTATCTATTCCATGACGCAATATTTTTGAAAATTTGTTCATATAGAAAAATAGTTTCCAAATTATGAAATGCTTCAAATAACATTTTCTCATTTTCTTTTCTTAATTAATTTTTACAATATATTGAAAACAGCATCTGTTTATGTAAACAACTGTATGTTTGTAATGCTTAGAATATTTAATTGCAAAAGACAGATTTGTCAACATTTTAAAATGACTTACGTAGTAAAGAAAAAAAAAGTACGAACACAGAGATTAAAATTGTTTTTGGGAATGCGGAAAGTGGTAAGATTTAATTCCGTAGTATTTTTCTATCAACACGTGAAACATATCCATTATCTATATAGTCTTACCGCATCCTGCGCTAACTGTGACTCCAGTACAATGAAAAACGCTAAATCACGCCATTAGCAGACGACAGAGATACGACCAATCATACACGGCCTTATAGTCCAGCCTTACATTTATATTTACGCAGTTTTCTGATAAAATAATGCGCACAATATTACTCCGGTACAGGTTATTAATTATTTACAATGTTGTCCCATTTAAAGTAGCTTTGAAGAACTTATGTTTCATCAAAGTTCATTGTGATAACAAGCAATAATATTATCACTTGTCAATTGATTGGCCTCATTACTGACATCATTATAATATGGAATCCTGATAAACTCTTAGTGAGGAATACCGAACAGGGATATAGAATTAAACAAAATCGCATCGAATCTCACGCGATGCATGCTGAATGACCTTCTGATAATTTCATGGCGTGATCTCTATGCGAATTTTACCTTCTTTCCTGGTTGAAGGCCGTTCGCGGTCACAAACAAACAGCACACACCTCCTTCACACATGCAAACACGGATAAATGTATTCACAGCCGGTGACCTGTTTAGCATGTTTAGATGCCTGATACATTGTTGTTGCTTAGGTCACTTGTAAAAACTTGTATTTTCCATGTATGTCAGTCAGGTTTTTTTATATCAATGTTTAGTCGCCATTTTATTTAAACAGTAGGCAATAAATAAAAAAAAATAATAATAATTGCGGTTTATTTTTTAGGGTTGAATTTACAGAAAATGGACATTAAAACAGTATTTAATGTAAACTACATACATCTATATTTACAAAGAAATATACACAATCATCTGTCATCTACATACGTATATATGTATATATACTATGTATACATATATGAATACGTACTCAGCTAACTGCATATTGTTTAGTCATGCATACACATATAACCACACAGCATTGTAGACTTGAGATTGGAAAGTACCACAGAAAAGCAGAAATAAATAGATAAACAAATGGTGCGAAAACCTGTTTTTGCTGTTCATCGTGTCTAATTTATTTTGTTCTAGTCATAACATGCGCGCTTGTTGTATTTTAACAAAGATATGTACTGCACATATACATAGTTAAAATAAATTCAGTTATGATTGCATCATAATTGTCTGCTAACAACGTTATACTGGAATATAATTGGTAATATTTTATTTTTACGTTTGTATTAAATAAAACGCCAACTCCACAAGTTCAGAAAGCTCTAATTCTACTCTCTTATACATACATAGTATAAAGCTTGGAATCATGAACAATTTCGATTGTGAAATTTTGCTCAAATAAGAAATGAAACTAGTGAGAAAGAAATCATATGACATACCACCTAAGGAAATAATATTTTGACCATACTAGATTTTTATGAAAATAAAGGTGTATTTATATATTTTAATTAAAACATATGGCATCATCACTCTTTCTGGGTTATTTATTGGAACTTATTGGAAGGTATATTGCTTATTTAGTGCAACATCAAAACTTTGATTTTATTTCACGAAACATGACTGACGTAAACATTTAGCGTGTCTCATCAAATGTTTTATTTTTTTTATTTCTTGATATACATTTTCTATTATATTTATTACATATTATATGTATATTAGGTACAAAATAGAGATAAATAAATGAAAATAATATCACTTTTGTTTATTGTTCATTTCGGAATTATTTTAGAGATAAGCACTTCAACAAAAACATACTGAACAGGACGTTTTGCAATATACATACATGTTACGCTCTTCTAATCTTTCCATCCTTTTCTAATATTATCTTCGCATGCAATTCATTTCTATATGAATACTATTAAAACTACATTCTATTTGATATCAGAAAATTATTCTAGAATATTCTTTGAGATACAAATTTTATTCCAGCATTTGCATTATCTGAGGAAATTTCCATTCGTCCTAGATAGAATTTACAGGGTTATTTTATTTGTTTATAAATTTTTTTAAGAACAGAGAAATTTGCTTCTTACCCGCTCAAATGGCAAATATTTGGATTGTTATTTTATGAAATTTTTCAAATATCAATGATACAAATTAAACACTCATGACGTTTAGTAAAAATATGTTCCTATACGAATCTACTTGTCATTCAAGTTTATACATCACGATAGTCTTTTGTATATCAGTTCTTAATCTGACATTTCTTTGATATATTCTTTACAATTTGCTCCACTTGTCCCTTGTTTGTTCTTATATCTTATAGATGGCATTTCTCTTCTACAAATATTTTTTTAACCAAAGTACAACAGATATATTGTACATGGATGTTACACGGTTATTTTCAACCTAAAACATCGCGATTATTTCAACAAATGTAACTCATATCGCTAAACGGATGTTAATTTGTTAATCTAAGCGTCAATATACCGCGAAATTTTAACCTGTCTACAACTAATAGTCAATAACATTTCTCTGAACCAGTTCATTCCAGTGTATTGCATCATCAACACAATTATGTTTTCACTTGTATCATGAATGTAAATGTATTCAACATGCTTTGGAATAAAATGTATTCGTGGCAAATTTACAGTCGCATTCGTAATTCTTAGAATTCGCTCTTCTGTTTGAGTCATAAAATTATTGTTTCATATTAATTTGAATTAAACAATGTAATAAAATAATGTTGATATTGAGTATCGAACAAAGTGAAATGCATTTTAAGTTTATTAAATACCTGCATTATCGTATTATAACTTGTATCGTTATAATAATATAAATAATTTCGCAATGTTATTTAATTAAAAGTTAACCATTAACTTACAAAATGAGGAAAATAGTTATTCATTACAATATATGTATACTCATAATCATTATCCGGTTTATCTTGTGGTTGATATAAAAATACATATACTGTATAAATGTAGGTTTAGTAAATAAATGTTTTCACCGGTATAATTGAACAAATATCTAGGTATGTACAGATTTATGATTTACATAATACGCTGGTGTGACCAGTTTTTTTGAGCGCCAAAGTTATAACTCGTCGCTGACCAGTAACAAGTTAATATTACTCGATACGTCACTAGGCTGTATTAAAATTATTTTATTTCAAACGAAGTTTCTAAACGACTTCACTTTGTTATTCTAAATATCTAAATAGACTCGTCTATGGTATCTTCACATGTCGATTGCCGCCAATTTCAGATTTATTGCAGCGGAAGTGGGTTTTGCAAAATAGAATTCCACCGCATCCTGCATGGCTTTAAAATAATTACCGGATTTTATTTAATTTTTATATATACATAGTTACCATTGCGAAACATCGTACTTCAAATATGAAATAATTGAAGTAACCAATGCCAATGATACTGTATTGACAACTTTTGTATTCTTAAAAAACAATTCAATATTTGCCAGAAAAATATAAAATATGCACATAGATTATAAATGCATACATTTTTGCTTCGCGTTTTCCTAAGGTAGTAAATATTTTTTTGCTAATCTTCAACCTTGCAGACAATTATACGCTTTGGCAACGCTGGATGTGTTGTATCGCGGTATGACCACCTGTGGCATCCAGCACGACACAACGCAAGCCTTCCCGCCATGTTTTGCTATTGGGCCGTTGGGGTGTTACTCATCGTATCAACTTTATGTATATGTATGTAGTTGTTCCTCAAACACACCAACGAGATTTTAAACGAATTATGACGCAGAAGCGATCGGCTTTTTTGTTTGAGTCTAGTTTCTCGTCCGGTCTGTACCATACTCAGCCGGGTACCGATATTCTACTACGACCTGTATATGAGTCATCAGCGAGAGTCCCCCGATCGCCTGAGTGTGTTTACCTGCTTAACCTGACCACGTGCACACACACACATACATGACCATTCAGTCTAACGTACAAGTGTATGCCTGTCGTTGACACAGACACTATAATATTCAGCAGCTCCCAACGTGTGGTGCGGTTGTCTGTTTGCAAATAGGTCATTGAAATATAATAAAACAGAGGTCTTCAACCTGTCCGTCCAGACAGAGATTTTTTTAATACTGTTTCGATATTTAAATATAAATTTCTTTGTTCTATAAATATTAAGTTATCTTACATATATGGATTGGGAATTTTAAAAACAGAAAAGATTATTGCTTTAATTATATCACGAATACAAAGAACTAATATTTAACAATTTATAACTACCTGACCAGACAAAACATATAAAAATTGAACAACTAATTATACTAGATGCATTCATTATGTTCACTGTCACCTTCGTTATTGACAAATATGGTAATATTTAAGTCACTTTTAACCAATCGCAATTCTCTGTTGTAATCTTGCAAATTTTTGCCTTCATAGACGGAGATAATCCAATTCATTAACCGAATGGAACATATTTAGCATTCATTCATTGTAGTGACTGCATCGTTGTGTTTTAATATGACTCAAAGTTTTATTTCATTGGTAAGTGGACTCTTTAAATAGTAGATTTGTATTTAAATAGTAAACTATAAAATGAAGATGAAAATCTGGTTCATAATATACAGATATGTTACATCCGGTGGAAATATTTTGTTGAGTTTATTATATATTCGAGTTTATGTACATATGTGTTATTAAATTATACAGTATCTACATATTTTTAAACATGCAATAGCTATTTTAATTCACAAATATTTCAACGATAATATGTATGTATTCATAAATAACTTATTGGGAAGAAAAACATTTGACCGTAAATGTATACACAGTAAGACTTCGGTTAGCGTTACCTATAATAGCGCTGATTCATTATAAGGCGGTTTTTCTTGAACCCCAAAAAAGCGTTAAATTTACGATGATTCGTTATACCGCGGTTCATGAAGATACAATTATGGAAATTATGGATCAATTTATAGAAAATGACCCAGTATTAAAATGCCTTGTTTAACGCTGTTTTTTACGCTTTGTCTTCAGAAATGCTTCTAGAGCGCTAAACGAATTCTTACTGTACATTATTTTTGTTTTTACTACTTATTTGTATGAACAGACTTTTGAAAGACAAACAGCAAATAGTTTCTGTAAGAATGACTCATGCACGTACCGCTTTCACTTCTTGCAGGGGTTAGTGTGAATGTTATATTTTAACGGAATTATACAACATTTGACTATTCAACTCGGTCAATGGCAGTTACTGTTATCAATGTGTTTTACAGCATTCGCTTGAAGCCGATGCAATGACGTCAGCTGATAGACTACACATATATTTCTCAATGCAAATTAATGACTAGTTATAATTTATTTATTTTAATAGTTTTCCTCAAAATTCCACAGTATAAAGTTTTCCTAATAATTGTATTATGTAATGCTTGATCAAAACGCATATATTAGTCGCCTTTTTTGTAATAAATATTATAACGTACTGATATTTAATTTTGTAAGTTCGTAAATATAGATTTTCTTTGAGCAAGATAATGAATGTTAACTAGAATCTGGGAGAGGATATAAACAAACAGATAATGTACCATGAAGGTACAGCAATTTAAAATATTTCATGACCATTTCGATTAGTAAAGGTTGAAATGGTAGCACACTGAATAAAGAGGATTCTTTTTTCTCTATGTGAAAAATAAATATAAAGATAACACTGGCACAACTTTGTCGGAAAACTTTAACCAAAGTGTATGTCAACTCTGTTCAATCATGAATATATTGCAACAGAACAAAATGTCTATATTTTACTTACGCGTACGTATTATTCGTCATGCGACCGGAACATTAAAATGTACTGGTTCAAAGCGAGTTTTGGAGTAAACCTTACAGATTTTTTGTAAAAAGGATTTGACACTAGTTTTAAAACCGACTAAATTTATGACTTCTGTTCTGCTTCGGTGCAAATACAAAGGAAATTGGTAAAAGTTTGCATAATAAAGGTTTGTGTGCAGACGAAAATATGTAAGGAAAAAAATGCTAAATAATAAATAAGACGCCCTTTAAACATTGGTAAACATTTCAATTAGTACAGTTTTACTCATAAAAACGTAGTAAACCAAAAAATCATTAATAATGGATGTGTTTTTATCAAAAAAGAGGATTTGCCAATTAAATCAATGTTATAGGATGATCTCTGACTTATCTTATCAGCCGCCGTATTCGATTAGTGTCAGACGTAGTCTGTCAGATTATTTATAATTTATTAACTTTAATCATGTCTGCTAAAATGACGTCTCTGACAGGCCATATGAACATTGGGCCAAATTATATTATGACGTATCACATACGTCATTATATTTGCTACAATTAATTTTTGATGTTAATTTTAAATCTACAATTTCAAATAAATATTGTTTTTTTGATAAAACAAATTACATAGCATGTGTATGGAAAATTACTTATTATTAAATCATAGCTCAAAGAGTTAACTTACTACAGTATTATCTGTAAAACATTGGTAATATAACAATAAAAAAAAAACTATTATTTCATTACCTGGTGATAACTTAAATTCGATTACTTGTTTTTATCTATCCAATTGTGAAAATGATTCACAAATAAGTAATTTATTATTACTCGTAGATATGGTACATCACATTGTTTAGTCAAACTAACATAATTGTAATTATTTGTGCGTATAAATTATTCCTCAATGAGATAATCATGTCACATAATCCCTTCGTACCCTCTATCGCCACACACCTGGTAATATCAGTAAGTAACCTGTCTGGACCTGTAGGTTTAGTATTTGCTACCTTGGGAAAAGATACCGTATTTTCTTTCTGTCCCGCGATCGTAGCGAATTGATCGCGCTTTTCAGATATTTCCAATTTATATGTCAGAGTTTTAAAGACAATGAATGAAATAATAGGTACATTATTATGCATGCATAAGATGTGGTCGGAAAATAAGACAAATAAACATAATCTTCAACCAGTCAAGATTCACTACTACCGCTATCTTTTTTATTAACACAAACTCACGTGCTATCATATTATATACAAAAGAATATTATCTGCAGCAAGGTCAAGAAGTTCTGGACACATGAGACTCATACATTATGCGGTATGGATATAAATCAGCACATTAATTCTCTTTTATTATTATTATACACATATTTTATTACATTACTAAATGAACTTAGCAAAGATATTGAACATAATATCATTTTGTATTAAGCTTGTAGTATATTAAATACTTTGAATTTAGGGAATATAATTATTAACTTGTTTGTTATAAACAATTCTATTATCGCAAAATAGAACCCACATAATGTTTATTCAATGACAGCGATTTCAATTGTTTACTGATTATTAACTGATGTGAGTCACCTAAAAGGTAATGAAATAATGTATTACGTGGACAAAACAGGTAATGTATATATTTTGTTGTACAATAGATGTTCATCAGAGATTTACATGTGCAATAAGTTTCAGACAAATAGATTTAATCATAAAAATAGTTCACAAAAAACCTATTATCTGATTTAATCTAAATGTAATAATAAACAGTACTACAATGACAATAAAGTATGTATAAGGAAAAATTACATAAATATTAGTATGTTAATTTGTGAGGAAGTACATATTTTGAAATTTGTAATGGATGAAGAATTTAGTGTTGAGTTTCATGAATGAGTGATTCTCATTGAGAGCATATGATTATCATACAATGGCGATAAAGTAAAGAAATTAAGAATAATAAAAATAAGTAACATATTTATTCTATCTGTTATTTGATTTATTTGTACATGGTGGAGCTTAAATTGTAAGTAATTTAATAATCATATGATATGTTACTCTAATGAAAAATGTAATATAAAAGTTCATTATGCTAATAACGTATGTTTATCAGAAAAGTATGTTGAATAAATTACATATATATTCATTATTCGCTGAGCATATTATCGTCGTCGATTTCTGGGCATTTCTGTGCGCGAGAACATATGAACACGTGATGGGAAAGATGACTGTACCTGTTGCTCTCAATGCTAGGTTCTACAGTAGCGTACGCGGTACATTTCTACTGGGGGTTTTGTTTACAAATCAGACCACTTGAAGCGTCCGTCACACAATACGATGACTCATAGTATTGTACGAATATACGTATTGTAACCAATTGATTAGATAAAAATTATAAGATTTTGAAAATTTGTAAATAAAATAAAACCTCTTAAAAAACGTAAATATTAAATACATATGTACAAAAGTCAATAATATATGTAATAATATAATCGTTATTAAAATTAAAATTTTAATTGTTTACGATAACAAAAATACGTATTTTATTTAAAAAACTTTTTTAAATTGTAATTTTCATATTTTTTCCGATATTTGTCCCCTACAATATAACCCGCATGTACTGCCTTTTGATACGACTTGTCAGATCTTGTTCGTTGCATGGATTTAGAGTGGGGGGAAGTCAGTTCGATGCCTCGCGAACAGTCCCATTAAACAACGTGCATTTGACTAGTTGTCGTGATAGTGTGTTGACCGTAGAATATTCTAGGCTGTGAAGTGTATTACATCAGAATATTTGAACAATTATTAGTGATTAATTATGACGAAACGGGTACAATTGGCTATCCAGGTTAGTGTTAGAAAAGTTTTTTAGTAATTAACAGCTGTTTTTTTGTCAAAAACTGGTCATTTCTCAATAACGTTAGAGTTACGTTTGAAAATGTTTGACAGATTGAAAATATTTGTAATATTTGTTTATATTATGCAAATAGGGATTCACCACTATTATATAATATTACCTAGTCCGTGTTAGTGGTTGCTTGGCGCTGGAGAAAAATTAAGATTATTGCACAATAAATTTTATGGTTGCTGCACATAAGCATTATTCGATACCAGAAATTTGATTCGCCTGCACGCGTTACTGAAAAGTTGAAAAGTTTTATTAAAAATTAATGAAAATTAAATTTTAAACAACAATTATTAAATCAATTATTATGTATAAGTAAAAAAATACTTGACATATATGTAGGTAAGATCATATAGTTTTTTTTTTCTAATTATAATGCATTTACATGGTATATACTGGTAAATGTTATTGAAAAGATATTTTCATATCTGGAAATTAATCTACTGTCAGATCCCGACAATTAATTTTTGATGTATAAAATATTTTTATTGTAGAATTATTGTGTATTTAATAATATGTTAATAAATATTGTACAAACATAAAATGTGCTATACGTATTTTAGTGTCGTGTCTAAGTTAGGGATGATTTAAAAGAATACTTTTTTATTTCAATCAATTTATGTCATAATCAATGATCGGAATTTATCTTTAACTTAAAAACGACTTTAAAATACCGTGTTATTTTATTATTATAATGGTAATATAATTAGATTTTACTGTCCTTAAAAAAATCAGAACCGGCTGTAGGGAGTCCCGTAGAATTCATTCCTTATTTATTATATAAACTATTAACAATTTAAATAATATATTAGAATTTTTCGATATAAAAAATCTAATATTTGTGAATACGTAATAGTATTTAGTTCTTTTAGACTTCGATGCCCGTTGACTTTGGGGGTCCTGGCATAACACAGTTTGCAGATAAAAAAAATTGTGTAATTTATTTTTCCATAAATTTTTATATTGTGTTTTTTTTTTGTTTGACCCTGGGCTGTAGCCTATAATGGCAATGCCTAAAACCACCCCTTATTTAGATCAATTCTTAAGTAGAAGTATTACTTTCATTGCATTATAATTTTTTAATAAGATTGAAAAAATACCCTGGATTAAATAGTAGCTAATTACGAAAACATTTTTGGTTAACGTTTTATCAAAACATATGTAGATAAAAAGTTATTAAATTCGTAGAACTGTTATTCACGCAATATCCGTAATTTTATCTCATTATAATTCTACTGTTGTATTTTATGGAAGAGCATTTTTTTTAATCGATAGTCGCACGTCGCTTGTTTAAAGTCATTTGTTGAGATAATATTTATATACAGTATAAAATAATGAATTCCAATTTTTCAACGAAAATTTAATTAATTTTGCATAAATATTAGGACTGTGTAATGAATTGTTGAGCTTTTATAATCGACTGAGTGACTTGCACTTTGCATATAAGATGGCCGCGCATAAAATGGCTGCCGTCTCTTATGGATCAAGGTCATTTCGTCCATCCGTTTTACTGAATTCAAACGGGTGAAATCACGTCTAATTGTAATGTGAATGTAAAGATCTTATATGTGTATAAAGTGTAGAATATAATTTATCTTCTGATAAATTTATCAGGATATATCATACATGTCAAGTAATTGAAAGTGCTAAGAACTTTACCGGGTATTTCAACTTGTGTAAATGTAATTCTTTGTTCATTCAATAATTTATTGTGAGTTTGTGATAGATCCAATGAATTTAGTGGTAGGTAGAAAGTGGTAGGTACATATATATTATGTATGTCCAACATATTTCATTCGCATCGCTTTGTATCCGGCATATTTTTGCACTTAATGTTCGCACTACATACCACATTTTATATATAATTTTCTTCATGTATAAATCATCATAATTATGCACATTTTAGCTTACTGCATTTTGTTATGTCAAAAATAATCTAGCATCCAACACTCAGAAGACGTTTTCATGGTTATTTATCTAATCAGAACAAAGGTTCAAAGCATGAAAAAAACGTGATCATAATTATGAATTCTAAATTTCTTAAACGTTTAACTTACATTAGTTCGATAAATTTGTTAGATTATTTAATTTTTCGGCACCTTTCTTGGCGAACTCACTTTGTTTTAATTATCTGCAAGTTTCTATATAATTTATATTCGCTTAGTCGAGAATATTTGTCAACAATTTCTGTAGTTGATAAGTACATTAATATCTGTTGGCGGATGTCTCATCCTGTCGGCTATTCTTTATCCATATTTTCTTCATCTGTTCTTTCAATCTACTTCTATTTGACACTTATACAAAATGTATTATTATTCCATTATGCCACTCTACGAAAATTTTAACATAACTAAAATGTATTTATGTATTATTTACCTGTGTTTTTTTTACAGACATGAAGCACTGTGGGATCCTTAATATTTATTTATTTTTAGTTGTGATTCTTTAAATTTTGTAGTAATAATTTGTTAATTCTTTTATTTTATATTACACCATATTAATAACATTGACGATGAACTTCGGAACTTTTGATATATAATACTTTTATTTTTAGTTGCAGTTTCACAAAGATGTTTGGTTTATGCACTTTGGTTTTCCAGCTTAAGCACTTATTTTGTTTGATTATCATTAGTTTGTTTCATTTTTGTCCAGGTAATCCTGATCGCATGTGCTGTGCTAGTCTGTACGAGAGCGGAAAGCTGTACCAGAGATGAAGATTGCGGAAAGTCCAATACATACTGCTATAACACCGGGAACTGTGCAAATTGTACTGACTGCAAATTGTACAGCCGAAAACCAGGACGAGAATGTGCCAAACATAAAGATCAGTGTGGCGATTGCCTTCCTGGGTAAGGTTTTATGTAAGGTTATGTAAAACATGTACAAATATATGAAAAATACTATTATATTTTAATATTATAATCGGTAACAACTATCCGGATATCCGTTATGCATCTACACCTACGATGTTACGTATCTCAAAAACTAATTTAGATATTAACATTTATTGCCGGAAATGTTTTAACTAGAATAAATGAACTACATATTTTCATACGAGTTAGAAAAATATTTCTTATTCTATTTTCTTTACTTTGAAATCTAAAGCAAAGTACATTATTATACACATACGTCAAAGTTATCAAAGTTGACGACAGAACTGCACATGCGCAATTCTACAGTCCAGCTGTCTTTATCTAACTTGTGTAGTTTATCTCTCAACTTTGAGCACGTGTTCTGTATTAGTCATCCTTTATCGCTAGCCGGTTCTTAAGATTGCGTCAGAATGTACAATTATCCATGTGTAATAAACACACAACAGAATTAAGGTGTTATGAAATATATGACATCAAAATCTTTTCTCCAGCATGGAAGCTGATATGAACATAGACGGTTCGTTATCAATTTGCCGTCCTATTATAACCACCGAACCTCCCGATGCCATCGAAGACGAAGGATCCAATATTGCAATAATTATTACTGGAATTGTCGTTGTCGTCGGCATAGCTGTTGCTTTGATCTTGATATATTTTTGCACAGACTGGAATTGTAAGTATAAATAATTAGCACAATGCGTTAAACATTCATTCTTTTATATAGAAACAAATATATTTATGTAGGTTTTTATAAGTATTTACCACATTATTATCATATATTTTGTCTTGCATTTAATACTACTGTAGCCATCTGTACGTATAAAGTACAACTAATTTCAAATTATAATCTACTAGCGAACATATTCTGATAATCTTACAAGTACAGGCTTGCTTATTTAATTTTTGTTAAATATTTCATTATTTGTAGTAGCATTCCTAGCTAGCAGTGCTCATTTATACAAATACTATATTCTTCTGTAACATGAGTTAATATTTTGTTATTTTGGTGTTATTCCTTTCGGTTATATCGTAAGTTAGTGATAATTCAACGGTTTCTTTAAAATAATTCATGAGTCTTACACGACTTAAACATAATATTGTCAATTGAAATACATATTTGTGTAAATAAAAGAAACAAATGTTGACAAATATTAATACATTTGTACTTTTCGTTGAGTTTAACTATTTGAGACTACTGTGGTTGTAAATATATGTATTGTTATCTATTTCACAGGCTGTTCATCCTGTAAAATTACAGTACATAGGTTCCGGTCCAAGTGCGGCAATTGCTTAATGAAACCCGACGATCGTCCGCCGCCGTATACGGAACGACAGCCGACTGCTCCACCACTCGAGGAGCCCGTACCACCTGCATCAGAAGATGTAGACATTTCGAGCGTAGGTCAGTAATATTTATCAACTAAAAATAACTTGTCAGTATCATCTATTTCACTTACAATTATTACTACTTACTTACTAAACACTACCGAATATTTAACGTAGATATTTTCAGTATATATTTCAGGTTGTGTTTTAAAATGACTAGGATGATTTCGTTTTAGTTCTCCGGCCTGTGGAATGTGATCCACCACAAACTGCCAATGCATACGCATTTCCTAGTACTAGAGTAAGGCAGTAAGTATCATTTAACTTACATGATATTCTAGTATTAAGATCACATATAATTCAAAATGTTACATATCTATATGAAGTGAATAGATTCAGTTAGTTTTCATTATGTTGTAAATGATTATTTTCTTTGTTAGTTCTCCGTCATATCAGACAGAAGAGCCAGAACCGTCTGAGAATGACCGACTCGTGGAACAACCCGTCAGTCATGATGAAGACACCCAGCCTAGCACGTGGTCGCCCAATGCAGACAGGTGAGTCAACCAAAACAATTATCTATGGTTAAAGTGGCACGTCTATATTTATAGTTGATTAATAAATGTTCCTTATATATTTCAGTACTGGACCGACTTCTTTTCAAAACTCTATAAGTAATTTACAGTCACTGAGTATCTCACAACCGGGCGAAATTGTACCGTGGACCGAAACACAGAGTAATACAAGTCGCGCCAGTAGCACAATCAGTGTGAACATACCGCACAATTCCACAGGTAACAGCAGCACAAATACCAACATAACCATGTGCCCCCAGATTAACTTGAACATCGTTAACAATAATTACACCAGTCGATAATTCTCTAATATTTACATCCAGCGTTCTTCAATCATTCAACGTCACCTATTTTATACAAAACTTGGACAAATTTGACATATCAAATATTTATGGCCTTGTCATTGTCGCTGTAGTGTAATCAAATACGTAAATATAAATTCGCTCAAAATTGAACGTACGTAGTAATAAATAATTAATTTCGTTTTAATACACAATAATCGTTGCACTATAATTTTAGATAATTTTAACATGGTTGTTTACAAAAACACTGCCCGTAACATCAGTTTTACAAAATGGCGAAGTTTGATCAAATTTTATAAGTCCGAGAAATTGTAAGAAATTGTGGATTATTAATTTTGTATAGTATATATAATTGATGGAAACATCACATTAATAATTTAATAAATTTTACACTATTACTATTAAGGTCATTTAGAATTGTTTTGATAATCAAGTGAATTGCGAACGATGAACGTGGTAAAGAGGGTAATTGTTGAGAATATATTTTTTTACAAAGTATATCTTATGAAACAGTAAAATCGTCTCTGAAATGTGTATTAAAAAAAAAATACAAATACCTAAAAATGTAAAAAAATATTTTAATATCAAGATTTTTTTTATCAAAGTTACGTAGTTATTATGCATTTTTTAAATGTAAGAAAAATGTTTCAGACTAGTAATGTTTTTTGCGCATCGAATTTCAATACACTTCAAAATATATATGTTAATTATTTTTATTACATTATATGATTTACATTTACAAAGATATTAATTATTCATAGAAATACACAGATTTAGTATTTTTGCATTAGCATCAAACTTAATATAAATAGTAAAATTAGCAATACATATGATTAAGAATAAATTAAGTAATATTTTAGTATCATTAATCTTATTTTAATATCATAAAAATTAATGAACAAAAAAATAACGCATTTTAGAATCTGATTACGTGTCAAAATTAATGTTTAATCAAAAATTGGAGTTTTGAAATTAATGTTTGAATTATAAACTGTTTACTAGATGGTGGAATGTTTAAACGTTGATTACTTTTTATGAAAGAATATATTCTCATTTTTACTAGACTCTTTTATGGATCTGCGAGTTTTGATAGAATATTAATATTTTCTCTATCTCCTGATATATCTCGTATTTATAAATTATTCAAACTATTAATTGTTTAATTAATTGTAGGTTAGTTATATTTTATACCTAATGTCAAAACCAAGGCCTTCTCGATTAAAGTGTAACAGGGTATGCTTATCGAGAAGGTCGTGGGCAGAGCCGTCCGTGTTTCATCGAATATTTTTATGTAAAATGAAATGATACGATCAAACTTACCCTGACCAAGGTCTTTCGTCTTCATTTCATTGGACTACTATTTTTGAAGTAACGATGGCGGTTTGCGACTGAATTTTGACGTCAGATATATTATAGACCTTTGAAATAAATACTTTTATTGTTTGTTTGACATATATGTATATAATTATATGTAAAACGCACTTTAGTGAGAATAATCCCAGTGCCATTTTGCATATTTGATACATAATTAAATATTTTAACATTACGTATTTTGAAATATATATTTGTATCAAGTTTACATTTGTCGGAAATATTTTTTTGTAAGAGTATTATTATTTTCATGGATTTTTACAAGCATTGATATCACATCTTTCTCGGTTATACACTGTAATCGAGAAGGTCGTGATTGACACTATTACACTACAAGTGTATGCTTGAATGAGAATCCATACAGATAGTAAAACTACATACGCTATGGTTCCTTCAAGTCTGAACC
Organism: Carabus problematicus; assembly: GCA_963422195.1. NCBI lineage: Eukaryota > Metazoa > Arthropoda > Insecta > Coleoptera > Carabidae > Carabus > Carabus problematicus. The sequence continues at coordinate 16,568,427 of OY728579.1, read as the reverse complement.
AGCTTTCAAAATGTGTTTCAATATAAAATCTGTATATGACACTAGATCAGTGATGCTCAACCTTTTTGTATAAAGGGCCACATACAACTGTTTTTGAGTCGGTGGCCGCAAACGGTTCTTTTTACCTACTTTTTTCGATTTCTAATTTGCAATATTGAAAGCGGGCCGCAAAAATTTTATAACGGGCCGCTGGTTGTGCATCACTCTACTAGTTACTTGTGTCTCTTCCTTCAAATGTTTATTTTGCGTTTGTTTCGCATCTGGACACATTCTAGATTAATATTGATCAAAATTTTAATACAATATATGGTGCTATTCATAATCAAAAGATGTATATAATAATGTAAATATTTAATTGAGCTCATTGATATTTCTTGCATTAATTTGGCATGTATACAATTATTTGATAAATTTTATTAATGTTTCTTCAGTTCATTGGTGCCGTTATAGTTAGTAGAAATTTTTTATTTTATCTACCTTTTGGGCTGTATATGTATATTTTTCGGTGGAATATCTATTCTTTTAAGTACATATTTAGTTCATTGTTTTTGGATTAATTGTATAAAATTTGTTAATTTCTACATGTGCCAAGATATAATAGAACGGTTTAAATATTGTGTATATGGTTGACTTGTCAAATAATTGTCTATTTAATATTATTACATAATTATGGAAAATATTTCTGTAATAAAAAATACTTCTTTGTTCCAAATTATGGCATACAATAAGAAAAAAGAAAAACTTGTAAATTGAGAGGTCTGGGATGAATTTTTTGTTTTATTTTACTGTTTATACTCTAGCGTTTCTTAAACTTCTTATGCCGTCAAACATTCTAGAAGATATTTAAAATTAATCTGATATTCGACATTGTAGTATTCAAACTATAGTATTACATGAAAACAGTATGTAGGTTTATTAACTCATGTCAATTCCGGATTCATTGCAATTAGAAATCTTGTGAAATGTCACTTAAATTGACGGAAAGTAGTTTGAGAAATGAAAGCTATATGTATATTAGTTGTACATACCGGGTGTCCTAAGAAATCTGGGATATAGGAAATTAACATGTAAATATAGAACAATTGTGATTACTTCTGAACGATACATTTTACAGAAAAATGTAAATAAAAAAAGTTGTTCAGAATTAAAAACTGCATAATATAATGATATACTCTGCATATTATGCAGTTTTTAATTCTGAACAACTTTTTTATTTACACTTTCGCTCTAAAATGTATTATTCAGAAGTAATCACAATTTTTCTGTATTTACATGTTAATTCCCTATGTCCCAGATTTCTTGTGACACCCTATAATATTGTTATTGATTCAATTAAAAGAAGACACTATAACTTGAAATTCGGATATACGTTCCACAATTAAAAGACTTGTGTTCTTTTTTTTTGAATCGTGCTGTGATTTTTTTTTTATATTTATATGTAGCAAATATGATATTGCAGCAGTTAATATATTTTTTTCATGAAAATCATTTCTCCCTTTTAGTTTCTAAAGTTGCTTTTCATCAATCTTCCAATGGTATGAAAAAAAATCTACATAATTTATTTATGGAATTTCTTCACGCATTAATTACATAAAAGTTTTTGTTCGATTGACATGTCAGAATTATATTTCATCAGTATTTCATTCTTAAATATCTGTAACAAAGTTAGTTTCTTGGGCACGTTATAATATTAATTTATAACAGATACATGTTTTAAAATTATAAAACATATTCCCTTGATAACTAATTTGTTAGGATATTTAATTGCGAAAAAATTCATTGAAATTACTATTTTCAAATTCAAAGCTGGGTATAATTATGAAAATGTATCTGGTAAGATTTGTGAAATACCATTGAAACATAACCTAACAAATGTACATTCAAATATGCGTGCGTATTTAAATAATTTTTAGAATCATCTCATTCGCTGCTAAATATCATTTATTAAATGAAACTACTACATAAATTATTATTTGGACAAATATGGAAGATTACTGAGAACTACATAATGTTTGATAATTGCAACTCTAAAATGAATATTATTATACTTAATTAACTGCGCAATGTTATAGTACATGGAAATTATTTCTAAAATCTGATAGACATTTTCGTAACATTGCGTCTCTAAATTGGCTTCAGAAATAATGTGTGCTGAAATAATTGATGTACGAATACTATAACACTTGGAAGATATTTTTGTATATTATGTATTTGCCATTGAACAATTAAAAAAGAATAGCTTATATTTAGTAATATGTCTGTTGAGTTCACTATTGTAAGTTTATTGTAGTTTTGTGTAACTGTTTCCTAGTCTTGTTAAGTTTAAGAATGACTGCTATTGACACAGTTTATTGATACTGGACATTTTAGAATTTATTACACAAATTCTTTTGAAAAGCAATACTTAAAAACAAGACTGCGCTTTCAGAGATATTTGTAAATCGACTTAAATAAAATCACTGTTTGATTTTAAATTCGTTTTAATATTTTACCCTGTCCTTATTTAAATATTAGATATACAAGAAATCAAAGGAAAAGAAGTATTTATATTCCTCATATTGAACTATGAATGTTATCGAAAAACATAATTCTATCTTAATTGTTAATATATTCAGTTAAAAGTATATAATTATGGCAGTATACTGAAATTTACAACTATTATATTCCATGAATGGCAAATTGTCCTAGTATTATTTGTTATGTTAACCTTGACTTTCGATCTAGTAGCTTCATTTGTTTGATTGTTATTACAGTGTGATGATTATCTACAAGGCCGACATGATAAAACATCAGTATTGCCCGTGTTATTTGGTGCGATAGCAAGTGTAGTTCGCGGTGTACAAGTTTTCCGCATTTGAAGAGAATCGTATTTTAATAAAGAACAATACTATTTATTACTATATTATTATCAGTATTAGTCAAAACGTGTTATATTAAAATGTAAAAGCAGTTGAAATTTTAAACAACTTTTAATAACAAATAATTTCAATTATTTTATCGGCATCAAAGTATATACGACATTTTAATGATTGTTTATGTGTAGTTATATACACATCATTGAAATTAATTATTTATTAATATATATATATATATATATATATATATATATTATAATAAAAACATAAGTTGAAGATAAAATAAATTAAATGTATCTGTCTCAATTTCCATTCATTATATACAACTTTAACTTTATAAGAAAATGAATTCAAAACGATACAATTAAAATATGTTATCCGTTCTGGTTAAAGTTTTGTTTTTATTTACATTTTCTCTCATGTCATATAACGTATCTGCTACTTACTAAATAAATGCTTTATAATTTATAAATAGATAACGAATATCACGTAAGATTTAAAAATTGTAGTTCAATTTATATCAATCGATAATGACCTCGAAAATTAATATATTGAAGTTAATCAAGCATATACGTACACATGTACTTTGATGAAAAATTATGTAGGTTAAAAATAATTCAATGAAATTAATTCTTATTGCTTAGATTTTAAACGATACAATGTCAATAGAAACTATATTGCAAGTATCGCCAGAAGAAAATTTGAAAATTAAACAATTCTATAACAAATCAGACGAAGAATTAGAATCTACTGTGAAAAATATACGAAAATGGTTGGGAACACAGCCACATTTACCAAATACACAAGGTATGTTACAATACATACAAATAATAATCATTAATCTTATGTATTTTATTTCAGATGACATGTTTTTGGAATCTATGTTAAAATTAAATAAACTCAATGTTGATAAAACACAACATAAATTAGATATGTATTATAGTATTAAACATGTTGTACCTGAGTTTTTCGAAAACAGAAGTCCATTAAGTGACGAGTTACGTAGTTTCATGGATACCTTGTAAGCGTTATATCAGTAATTTCTAATTATTATTATTGTTACGTGTGCATAACATGTTTACAGTATGATTGTACCATTACCACAACTCACGAAAGACATGTACAGAGTATATATAATAAAGTTCATAAATAGCGATCCCGAAAAATTTGATTTAATGATCAATGCGAAATTACTATTGAACTTATTTGATATTCGTCTATATTATGATTCAGCACCTGGTGAAATATATATTTATGATCTGGCTGAATTGCGGTTTGGTCATGTATTGAAAGTCAATCCGATGATACTTAAAAAAATATATACAGTTTTGGAGGTAAATTGGACTTTTACAAGAATAAGATGATATTTGTATGGTACAGGGATAATTTATAATTTTGTTTCAGAAAGCATATTCTGACAGAATTAAAGGAATACACTTTTTAAACCTGCCTATGATAGGAAATGCGTTAATAAGTATGTCTAAATATATTTTGAGTGAAAAACTTGCAAATAGGGTAAATCCAAATTACATAAACATCATAGTAATCTTTCTTATTTTTTGTATTTTTTTCTAGGTATATTCACATAAAAACTTGGACTCTTTAAACGAAATTATTCCATTGAATTTACTACCAGCTGATTACAATGGATCACAAAGATCCTTAGAAGAATTATATGGTAAATATTTCTAGTATGTATAATGAAGATTTTCAGAATTTATTTATTTTTTGTTGTATAATAATATTTTTTAATAGGGAACTGGAGAAAATTTATTGAAAGTAAAAATTCCTGGCTTCTGGAATTAGGCGAAACAAAATCTAACGAAGAATTACGTCCTAATAAAGAAGTTACTTCAGACATATTCAGTAGTATATTCGGATTCTTTCGTAAAGAATGATCAACGAATTATGACGATCTGAATTTATCAGTAAATGGGATAGGAGCCATGTTCATATGACATTTTGTACTCAAACTGACCTCCTCAACATCGTGTATATTTTTACGCTGTTCGTGAATCAGCCTGTATAGTGAAATAAATTATCACTATCGGGGTGAACATAAATTACAACTATAGGCAATTACTATCGAAAATTTGTAATCATTACACAAAGCTCAACTTTCTAAGCCTTATGGTGTTCACAATTATTCCGGGGGCAGTAGGGTAAACACGGCGTATTAGTAATAAGTATACAATTTTTAACCAAATATATGTACATAAGAATATTTCTACAGATTATATTTATAAAACAAATATATTCCTTTGTCTATTTAAATATATGGATATTCTGATAATTTTATCTTGAATATATTTCATACAAAATAGTCTTGTTTTCTCTTAATCTTTCTTGGCATTTTATTACTTTCTTTTTTATGCATAATTGCAGAATATCAAAAATTGAGCCATAGGCGGGTACCATAATATAAGAAGAGGGTCAAGGTGAGTTATGTTCATGCTTTAAAATTATGAAATATTTCTCATCTGTATACTACTTATGGACGCTACTGCGCATATTTATATTTAGATTCAGTGAAGGTCATTTACTAGCGAAAATTTAAAGTAGTAAATCATTTTTAATTTAGTCAATGAACATATTTGTTGAGTCGAACGCCACTGCTTATTTACATATATGTTTACTACATTTACCAAGGTTTTTCGAAAACAAATAGCAGATAGGCACCTACATTGCGTTCAAAGACCCAAGCAGACCCAAGCTAATGATTAAATTGTCTGTAATTCAAAAGTGGTGGGGAGAATGTATATCCTAAATGAAATAAACAAATTTTTTATGTATACACTTCTGTATGCACTTCTGTTTTGACTGTGTTCTAAGCCTAACGTGTTTTTACATAAATCATTGGTAAGTTCTTATACATGTATTTAAAATATTAGTAAAAAATAATAATTTCTTCAATCTAGTAGCAATGGATGCAAACGAAGTATTAATAGTTACACCAGAACAAAGAAAAATAATACGAAATACATTTGAAAGGACAGATATAGAAATTGATGAAGAAATACAACATCTGAAGGATTGGCTAAAGAAGCAAACTCATTTACCGCAGGATGAAGGTAACCAGCCGAATTTCGAAATAAATATGGTGTCAACCATAGGTAATATGTTGATGCATTTTTAGATGAAGATCGTTTGAGGACGATGTTACAATTCAACAAGTTTAGTTTAGAGAAAACAAAGAAGAAAATCGATATGTATTACAGTATAAAACATCTCATACCCGAAATGTATGAAAATAGGGAACCTCTGAATACGCGCATTTCTAAGTTCATGGATTATATGTAAGTTATATTTTGACAATAAAATCAGGTGTCTTATATTGCAGGTAAGAAATATTAATTTTTAGTTGTACATATATGCCATAAATTGTATCATTGATAACAATTAATGAATAAAATACTCATTAACATTACAGAATATTGTCACCACTACCGAAGTTAACAAAAGAATGTTACAGAATATATTTAGTTAAATTTGTAACTAATGATCCACATAATTTTGACATAGAATCTATGTTGAAAATTTCTTTTGCTATTTTTGACCTACGTATGGTGTATGATTCGTCTCTTGGGGATCATTATATTTTTGATTTTGCAAATGCTAAATTAGGACACGTTGTAAAGTTTACACCAGTTATAGTGAAAAAATCATATACTCTCTTACATGTAAGTTAATTAATTTTATACAAATAATATACATTGTAAAGTTTACACTAGTTATAGTAAAAAAGTCATATACTCTCTTACATGTAAGTTTATCAATTTTATACAAATAATATACGATATCAGAATTATCAATAATTATATTCTAATAATATACGAATATTAAGGCAATGTTTACACAACTATTACATAAATATATTTATATTCGTTTGTTAAAGAAAATGTTAATGCAATACATTTATTTTTATTTTCATATTATTCCAGTAATATCAACTGGAATGAACAGGAGTAAAAGTATAATAATGCATTTATCGATTTATTATAGAAAGCATATTCCGACAGAATCAAAGGCGTACATTTCTTGAATTTGCCATCCTATGGAAACACGGTCGTGACTTTATTGAATTCAGTGCTGTCTGCGAAACTTGCGAACAGGGTATTAACATTTTAAACTGCGAATATTTTAGAAATACATTTATATTTTAAATGTAATAGGTGTGCACATACAAAACTTTGGATGATCTTCATAAAGTAATACCAAAGAATGTTCTACCAAAAGACTATGGGGGCGATGATACATCTTTAGAAATTATATATGGTAAATTTTCCAGCAAAAAAATACACAAATAATTGAAAATATAGACTTAGACATCATGTTTGTTATACAGATAATTGGAAGACGTTTATGAAGAGTAAAAATACTTGGCTGATAGAATTGGCCAATAAGCGTTCAAATGAGGCATTACGTGTCGGTCAACCTATGGACTCGGACATGTTTGGAATGTGTGGTTCTTTCAGAAAATTGGATCTAGACTAATGTATAACAGATAGTTTCACTTTCATTGTACGTTTTTTATCTGCTAAATAACATTTCGAATGGAGTGGAGTGTTTTTTTATTTTAATTAAAATCTTGGTTTATGTTTAGTTACAATATGTTTTTTTATTCATCCTTGACATTTTGCATATCGAAATCAATCCATAGACGGACTTAAAGTGTTAGGAGAGTACACAACGCTTATTTGGTAACAAAAATTTCTTCGTTACGCCATTGGTCCTATTAAAATAAAATATAAAAACATTAATCTTTGAACACAAGGTATACCATACGTATACATTTTTTTTTAAATATTATTCATAAGTGAAGGGAAAAGGAACATGAAATAAACAAGCTTGAGCACATTGATTAATTAAAATTTATTGAATTCATTTCTATTTAAACTGTTGAATGCGCGTATATTGTTTTATTTTATTTTTATACAAAACGTTGGTAAGTTTGACTGATTGACTATAATACTTTATAAATACATACTGCAACCATCGAATAATATTTGAAGTAGTTCAAAATTAAAAACATAAAACGGCTTTTATGCTGTTATGTAATTGTGTTTTAATTTACTATTTAGTAGCAATGGATGCAAACGAAGTATTAATTATTACACCGGACCAAGCAAAAATAATCCGAAATTCATTTGAGAAGACTGATAAAGAAATTGATGAAGAAATACAACATCTGAAGGATTGGCTAAAGAAGCAAGCTCATTTACCGCAAAATGAAGGTAACCAGCCGATTTCAAAATAATAATGGTATCATTTTAAATATAGATAAAATGTTTGCGCACTTTTAGACGAAGATCGATTAAGGGCGATGTTACAATTCAACAAGTTTAGTTTAGAAAAAACAAAGAATAAAATCGATATGTATTACAGTATTAAACATCTCGTACCCGAAGTTTATGAAAATAGGGAACCTTTGAATCCTCGCATTTCTAAGTTTATGGATGATATGTAAGTTGAATTTTGATACAATCTTTAGAAATAGTAATTCCGTTTTATTTTTATATAATCTGTTATTTAATTATTACAGGATATATTATCCTTTGCCCAAATTAACAGAAGAATGTCACAGAGTCTATATAGCGAAATTTGTGACTGGAGATCCAAATAATTTTAACACAGATCTATTCATGAAATTAGCCTTTAACATAATGGATTTACGTATGGTATATGATCCGTGTCTGGGAGATCATTATATTTTTGATTTTGAAAATATTACATTAGGGATCGTTACAAAGGTTACGCCTGTTTTCGTGAAAAAAACATATACTATTTTGCAGGTTTGTTAAAAAATATTTTTGTTTCGTAATATTTTTTTTTACAAAATTGTAACTACGACGTAAGAGTGTATTTAATTCTGGTATATAAGGATATGCAGAGTTATTGATTGTATTGCATTATTTTTCAGAAAGCCTATTCCGATAGAATTAAAGGCATGCATTTTATAAATTTGCCATCAATTGGAAATACGATCATTACTATATTTAATTCAGTGTTGTCTCCGAAGCTTGCAAAAAGGGTATCACATACTTTTATTTAAAATTTTAATTCATTAATATATTTGAATATAACAGAAATATATTTTTTGACTATTATAGATATATGTACATAAAAATTTAGATGATCTTTACAAAGTAATACCGAAAGAAGTTTTACCAAAAGACTATGGTGGCGATGATACTTCTTTGGAAATCATAAGTGGTAATTTATATATATATATATATATATATATATATATATATATATATATATATATATCATTGTATTGATGATTATTTAAAATATAGACTAAGACATCATGTTTGTTGTATAGATAAATGGAAAATGTTTATGAGAAGTAAAAATTCGTGGCTGATAGAATTGGGCAAGAAGCGTTCAAATGAGGCATTACGTACCGGGCCACCTATGGACTCGGACATGTTTGGAATGTGTGGTTCTTTTAGAAAATTGGATCTCGACTAAATTATCTAGTAGTTTCACTTAAATTTTTTCAGTTCAAAGATGGGCCTTTATTTTATTATTTAATTGGTAACAACAATTATAATCTTATAGAAAACTATGCATTTATTTTTACAATATTACTGTAAATTGAATGTACATGTGGTTTACGGTAAAATAAGAATACAGGGTATAATATAGCTATTAAAATTACAATGAAAATAACTGTTCTACCCATATTTTTTTTGTGACTTACTTAATGCATAATATTAATCTTTTAAAAACATGTTTTGAAATATTATGTTCTTAATGTAATATATACATAATAGGTTTTTTCGTTCGACTTGCACTACCTGCTCTAAGCAAAAAGTGCAAGTTGTGCGATGTTTGTTTTGCTCAATTCAATTGCTCTCACGGCTTCTGACAGGTTTATGTAACGTGAGAAAATGGGCATTCATATTTATTGCACTAAGTAACTTGCACGGTCCTGCTTTGAATTGCAGTAAGCAGATTGTACTAGTTCTATTTGCATTGAGCATGTCGAACGAATAAAACTTATCTAATACTATAGCTTCCATTATATTAACTATGTGTTTGCTGCACAGAAGTATGATTAATATTACGTAATTTTTTATTTCTTTTACTGTATCCATTATGTGTTAGTAAATGACGTTGTAAGTGCGCTTTCTGCGTAAATCGCCAATTACACACCGAACATTCGTACGACTTAATGCCGGCATGAATTAACATGTGACTATTTAAACTAGATTTTCGTGTAAACTGATTGCCACAGACATTACATTCAAATGGTTTATTACCAGTATGACAAGACATGTGTTCATCTAAATGTGATTTTTTAGTAAATCGTTTAGGACATAACTCACATTTATGAGGCTTAACACCAGCATGAATCAACATGTGCACATTCACATTAGACTTACGATTAAATTCCTTACCACATACTGCACATTTAAAGGGTTTTTCACCAGTATGTTTCAGAATATGCAGTTTCAAATATGATTTAAATGCAAAGTGTTTATTACAAAACATACATTTATGTAATCCCTCATCGGTATCAGGATATTCGGTACTGTCATCTTCTGTATTATGCTCATCGTTATAATTATTGTTTTCAATCAATTCATTCGTAACATCATTATACATTGTCATATGATCCATTGTCTCATCATCATTATCATAGATATTTTCTTCTTTGATTTCAGGTTTTATCGTTTCTCTACAACTTATAACAGTTGATGATTCGTCTATCGTCGGTAAATTGGTAGGTTCTTTTTTGACATCAAATTCAATAATTTCACCATTATCTCTTGGAACTCTCGTATTTTGATCGCATTGATTTGTGCGTGAATTTATATACTGATCAGTATTTAACAATGGATGAATTTGTGTAGTATTACTAATATTTACATTCATGTAGGTAACTGAATTCAACACTGGTGGTCCATTCGTATTATTTGTAGAATGGTTCCAATTGACATTTATATTTTTTATCGAATTACTGAGTGTAGCCTCTGTGTTGCTACTGGTATTTGTGGAATGTTCCAATTGTGTCATATAACCCTCAAACAAGACACTGTTTTCACGACACATTTCTATAAATTCATGAGCTAAATGAAGATTAACGCAACATTTTTCACAGATTAATATATCAGGCTTTTTCTTTGTCCAATCCTGAAATTACAAGAATAATTAAAATTGTGATGAGACATTTAAATATTATTTACGAACCACAATAAACGAACAATTTTTCAGTTTATCAAGTATGTCATTGCTAGCTGAATCTGATGTAATTATTTTTTTCAGATTTTCTCTCTCATCTAGGCAAATGCAGCACAAATTCGAAAAACAGTACCTCATTGTTATTACGTAAATTGATAAATGACAATATTATTTTGACTGGTTTTGACATTTGAGACTTCCAATATTTACGAAACGTCAGGCAAGACGTCAGGTCAGGGTTAAGCAATTCTTCCTCTTTTCCTTCTCAGTACTCACGTACTTCTTCTTTTTCAAAATAGTTCGTTTTATAAACTGTCATTGATAACCCACTTGATAATCCAATAAACGCATTGACGCACATTCTTCTACACATTTTTACACTTGTCTGTGGTTGTCTCTGTTCTATTCATCCTTGTGCACACTGTACACACGCCACCTCAACTGACCTCAACACTTATACGCGCTTGTATTTGGCTTGTACATGCTTGTTTGGTGCAAAAAATCTGTTTTCATTATATTTTTAATGAGTAAATAATGGGGTATGTATAAACAGATATTTCATAATTTTCTACTGTTAGATTAGCGCTGTGGATCTATCGTATTAATGTAATAATTTCGATAAATATAGAATTAATTTGTTTTCTCATTAAGGTTAGAACACAACGTGACATTGACGATTTTCTGATATGGAGAAATTTGTGTATTGTGAACTCAGTTGTAAATTGAGAAGAGCATATTTTTAACTATTGTTGCGTATAAAAATATTAAAATCATGAAGGACGGTCATACGCTAGCATTAATTGTGGAATTTTATGTAATACTAGTAGTTTCACTCACGTGTTCTTACTATTTACACATGCTTGCAGTAATTTGATGTGAGCCTATTATTTAATGTAATAAATTACATTTTACTTACCAGTTAATAAATATTACGTTACCTTTTATTATTTTGATTAATATTAGTAATAACTTAAGTATTTAATGTTAATTGTACAGTACAGTATCAAGTAACATCCGAATTATCATAATATATTCATAAATAATTTATATTGTTTCGTGTGACTAACATCAGTCGGATTATCAATTGTTCGTATTGTTTGGCTAATTTCACTTACGTTTCAGAGTATATGAGACGAAAAGATTATACGTACGTGTACCGTTCAAAATATTACAAGAGCTGCAAATAAAAGAGCTGCATCCTGACATAAAGCGAGTCGATTTAGCTAGACAGGTATGTAATTATATCTATAATTCTCATCCACATTTATCGCAATATGCGAGTAAATATGTCACGTATTTGTAGGTTAAGGTAGATTTGTGTTGTTTGTTTTTTTTTTTCGGTAAAATTTTTGTGTTATTTGCATGCTGTCGTATCCTGATGCAAGGAATTGTGCAGTAAGTTTAATAGTTTAAATTATTTATTGTCTTTCGATTGACGTGATCATTCTTAACATATGACAGTGATTATATTAGTCATGTTTTTGATTACGCATATTTTTTGTATATTATACTAACTGTCCAAAGAAGAGTAGTTTTATGGCTTCGCGCATATATAATCCGTTATGAACACTCATAAGTTCTATTAAATAAATAATATTTGTGTTTGTGCCTCATTTGATAGGTCTCTTATAATTTATGTATCACGGAATTAGTTAATAGAAAGACTTGCTATTTCTTTTAATTTATCATTCTAATGTAAACATGGAAGTTATTTAATGTTACATGTCTTTATAATAGTGATTTGTTTGTGCTCAATACTCAATTTATAAAGAAGAAAGTCAGCTGTTTAAAGAACACATTCAATACTCGAATATTTAATTGTAAAATAAACTAAACGGTAAATTATGAGTTTATTGCATATAGTACATATATTTGTATATATTAAAATTATATTTTTATTTGCAGTTGTAACGTGAAAGAATGTTTGTTCACTTGTACATTTGAAATACATTGTGTTATGTAGCTAATTAATATCTGTTTATCCGTGGGCGGAGAAAATATTCAAATTATCATTTCTGAGTAACTGAAAATATATAACCATTAATATAATTTCCGCAAATTAATAAATCCTCTGTATTTAAGCACAGTGAAATAGGCTATTCGTTACAGGATTGATACGGGGAATTATTTAATATATATATATATATATATATATATATATATATATATATATATATATATATATATATATATATATATAAATGTATCGCGAATTACGCAGTAACAATATCGATGTACTTTTCTGTATTAACCACATTTAATATTGATGTGGAAACTTGAATTTATATGAATAATATTTAGAATTTTTTTCAGAAAAATGCTCGTTGGTGTCACATTGAATTTGAAAATAACGAAAAGTGTTTAGCTGCATTCAAACAATTAAAGAAAACTAAAATAGAGGGAAAATACATTCGCGTAGCAACTGCTGAACCAAGGGACGATAGTTTTATAAAACTCAAAAGTAAAAAACTCAGAAAAAAAAATTTCGCTGAATCTACTAACTAAAAGTAAGTTTCTGTATACGCATTTACATATTGTATATTTATGTAGTTTTGGTGATAATTTCAGTTTTTGTTTACAATGGTCTGTGACGACAACAATTTCATCGGTACGCCGAATAGTTTCTTGAAACCGCCTGCAGATGATGTTATCGACTTCTTCATTACGGAGTCCGATGTAGAGAATGAAATGGGCGATGACTCTATTTACCTTATCACTGATGACGATGAAGATATCGAAGATTTTTACGACGATGCATCGTACGTAACGGATACGTATGATGAAGATGATTACTACTTCAGTGATGAAGAGATCGAGGAAGATAATGAAGTGGATAATGTAGTGTATCACAGTGAAGTCGATAGTGACAGTGAAGATCAGGATATTATGGGCGAACCGACATTCAGAATTGCAATACAGAATCCCATTAATAATGCCTCGAATAGTAATGCGAATACTACGGAGAAATTAAACCAAACGGCTACACAAACAGACCAAAACGGCACAGACAATAAAGGTTAATCATGTAAATAACTTCCTTGTTTTCTTTTCTTTATCTCTTGTTTTTGTATAATATATATATATATATTTAATATATAGCCGTTATTTGCACAGACAAATTCTGTTTTTGAATATGCAAGTAAATAATTGAAAACGAAGGTGAACTTACATACTCAAAAATATTTGGAACATTGTTATTTGGCTGTGCAAGATGTTAATTTAAATACTGTATTTATATAGTGTGGTTTGATGTTCTTGGCACGTCAAGGTGAAATAAACGACTTTAAAAATTGTATTTCTATGATCTATTATACAGATTAATATGTTAGAAATTCGTTAAAATCTTGCCAATATTTTGTCCATGACAATTCACTACAAGTATTACGTAAATATCGAATGTCAATATTATCAAATAAGTAATGTACGCAGACTATATTATACAGATGACCTTGACTTGCCTAGAATTATCACATGTTCTATATGTATAATTATATATTCAGGGAACATTTTTCACACTTCTTTCTGAACTATTTTATATGTAGAGGTATAAATAAAATTTTGTATTGGATTCAAGGGTATTTTAATGGTTTACTGGTATATTTGCATACATAGAATATTTATATATGTTCGTAGAAAATTGTTAATTGTACTAATCTAATCTTTGCTAATAATTATTTTGTCAAATGTTTTCTGAATACCATTTGTTACATTTAGAGTTAGGTCTTGTTATAATCAAATTATATTTAATAAAATATTCCTTAAAATATATTTTTTGTGTAGTTCTAATCTTGATATAAATATATGTAAATAATTCACAGTAAATGTTGTTGCGTCTAAAACCTCTGATTAATCCGTCCAAGCACGTTGAATTATCTAATGTCATCTGTGGACATCTCTGTTGGTATGGAGGTGCATATACGTATATTTTTCAAAATGTCAGATATAGTTTCTTATATCAAATATATTTTTGTTTTATTTAATTGCGGCATAAAATTCTACGTTTATGTTACAATATAATTTTCCATTCATGCCCATTTCGTTATCACGTTTCTATATATAGTAAAACTGAACTGTTTTGCAATCACTGACATTTCATTTAATAGTTTGAAAATCGTTCGGTAGGTGTCGCGCGCGTTCTGAATTTCAACAAGCTTACGTCATGTTTCAACAGCCATTATTGTCTTCGCAAGGACGTTTGATAGATGCAGAAAAAGTGTCACCGATTATCTGTATTTACAAAATAATATCTGTTCAGTGAATTCAAAAATATGTGTTGCGAATGTGGTACAGTGTAGTGAATTCGTGTCACGTACGATAGAAGGTAAGCAAACACGGGATGCAATACGTTGCAGAAAAAAAATCCCTTTTTGACATTTCATAACTTTTTGTATGAGCCTTGATGTACATTTTGAACAATGTATTTTTTTTGTATTTGCTACATCGGTTTACTTAACTCTCGTATATTTCTTTATCTATCTTGGTCATGCTTTTTTTTTTCGCTGATTTGTACATGTCAAGTATGTACAATACTTTGTTTATTAATTGCTTTGTAAGCTGTAAAAAATAGTCGCAGACAACATTATTACATCTATTTTGTGACTTATTGAATTTTCTTAGAATATGAACGAAATAACTCTACCCTGAGTGAAGTTTGTTATTGTTGATATAAAATCATTTTTCATATTTTTATCTTATCAAAAAGATAATATTGTAATAATGTTTTATGGTTGACATTAAGTAATAATTACAAATTATTCAATTGTCAAATAGTATTTTTCGCACGACCTTCTCGATTGAGTGACAGTTGTGTACACTAGTATAATCGAGAAGGTCGTGATTTTTCGTAAAAAGACTAAAATTGAGGTTAGTATATTTAGCATGAGTAATAATGTTTATACATTTATGACAATATTTATTTAAATGACCGTCAGAAAATTACATATGGAAATTTAGTATTCTATTATGAAAAGATGAAAGGTGGATTGGTATAGAAAACAGCATGGTGCAACATATTTATCGAAAATAATTTATTGCCATACAAGCATGTATGTTGTACTTAGCTGATTGTATATATGACATAAAAGTGAACATTATACTAAAATTTTGTACGTGAACAGTATTATTTTAACGTTCGTAATTCGCCGAAATAATGAAAGGAATGATTTTATTTGTAAATTTAATTAGTACTAAGAGAAAATTTGAGCTTAAACAATTGAATTGGTAAATAGGTATACTGTTATATAAAAAAGTCAGAATCGAATATTGCTAAAAACCAATACATCAAATGTAACCAAGTTTAGAATAAAATGCTTTGTGTGATTAATGAGAGACATGTTTGTAGCAGGTTTGAACCGATAACCTAAAAATTCAGAGCAGCCGAGAAAGGAATTTGAAATATACGTACATTGCTAAAATGAAACAAAATTACATTTTTACAAAAAAAGTAGACTTTTGGTCGACGCCAGTGAAGTTGCAAAAAATTTAAATCGATGAACTATTAAAATACGTACGATTTTTTTTTTTGCAAAATTAAAATTTGTATTGAGCGGTATTGAGTAATCGGTGAAAAATGTTTTTATTGAAATAAAAATATATCTTTTATGAGAACGTTACTGAGTGAAATTCAATATGAAATACGTACACAACTCATCAATGAAATTCCATTAGAAACTATAGAAAGTCAAGTAAAGGAGAAAATTCATTTATCTTGTTTACCAATTGAGTTATCAATTATTTAATAAGGAAAATATTTTTCCAAGTGATAAAAACTGATACATCGCGATTATTCAGTTGTTATGCAATTAATTAATAATCATTGTCAGGTTAGAGATTCCATATCGTATATTCATTATTAATTATTATTCGATGTTTTTAATTCTGGAGTCAGAAGTTTTTATGAATAATTAATATAGAGCACAGGTAATTATGTATACTTTAATCGAATTCAGTTGAAAGTGTATTCTTAAATACAAACTATAGTAATTAATTATCCGAGAATTATCTATGAATTGAATGGACTTATAGCATGCTTTTATTATTTCTTTGCGTTAACTGTATAATTCTTGAAATTAAATATTTTATATTATTTGATAATAGGGATTACAAATGTATGTTATTTAGCATTTGCCTGTTTAAAAATTTAGATACTACTACTTTTTATTTTCTAGAAAATGTGTGCTTATCTATTAAAAGTAGATTTGAAGGACGTTTAACTATTTCAAATGTTTTTGATTGCTATTATGCAATCTAATCCAGTGATCCGGATTAATTAAATTGATCAGTCCGATTCAATTTAATGTGGATTACTTATTTTTATTGACAATTCTTGAGATCCTAAAAAGTGTAACTATTTATTAAAGAAAATATACTATGTAAATAATCTTATTGGTATAAAACACTTTATATTGGAAAGGTATTATACAAATGAATATGTAAGTACATAACTTAATTATATAGAAATAGCTGTAATTAATATCTGTTATCGTCATCGGGAAATGTAAATATGTATTCATATAAATATTCTAAATGAAAAATATTTGTTTTTTTTTTGTTCATCTGTTTTATGATATTTTTTGTCATCCATAAAACAATTGGTAATATGAAATATTTCGAATGTGAAAGACTAATTAAAAATATGGATTAAAGGAAATAAATGAAACAAAATAAATTGCGAAATAACAAACAGCTTGTCAATTATAATTTAATCATCAGTTCTACAAATTAGATTCTGTGCTGATTCAGTTAGTGTTCGGAGCGGTTCTATACCGGTTCGGGATTTGTTCCGATTTGTGGTTTGTGCGGTTCACCATTAGATTTCAATCTTGAGTCCTTAATTAAAATATATTGTTGTATTTAGCTACAAATTAGAAAATTACAATGATTTGATAACAGAAGATCGTACTAACAAGGAAGGAGCTTTATGTTCAATTCTGATTAAAAACTGTATATACCACTTTCCTGGGTCTATGTTTAAGTAACCAAACTGTTATACAGTGTTTAAGAATACAATAAATGTCTTCAGTAAAGTCACGCGGTGTATTCTCCATTTCCTTGCAATTTAAAAATAACGTTCGATGTCACAGTTAACGATGTTTTATGAGTGTTTGTATAGAGACAATTGTGGGTATACTTAATACTAGTCTAATTTCGTATCATACAATTGAATTAACGTTTATGGACGATATGATCATCGAATGAAAGTTCGATTTAACAGAAAATGCTCAATATACTTTATTAATCAATTGTCTAGTCTTTGTATAATCAGTTTCCGGTACTAAAAATATTTCTACAGATATTTTACCAATGGATCGGAGCAAGTATTAGAAACATTTTAGTTCATATTAGATAAACTTACAATACAGATTTCAAAAAAAGTATTAATTTATTTTTTGTGCTTAAATATTAGTGTATTATATGGAGAGTATTTTTTACAGTTTATCACTGCCCGTATATTAACTGTATTGTGTATTTGCTTAATTGTTTACGTACATTTATGTCAAATATACCACATTGTTATCTGTCAAATGTTGGTGTAACCATAATAGATAATTTTCTATACCTAACAATGTATTTTTAAACAAAAATATTTTCGTTCACAACACCAATTGTGGTTACTTGAAACTTATTTATTCAAATATATTCTATAAATCTTCTATTTAAATTAGATAATGTTTTTATTTTTAATGTTGTCAATAAACTTTGGTTTATATTAAAATTATTACCGTAGAAAGTACTGATAAGACAATAATAGGTTTTTATCCTAAACTAATATATTGCACCCTAAAAACTTTTTTTCTGTTTTTGCGCGTTTTAAGGGTATATATATGATTAATTTTTTTATTATTTTAATTTTTATATTACCAGTTTTATTTTATCTATTAGCCTAAAAATAAAGTTTACTACATATTAATAACTGCATCTAGTCAGCAATACTGTTTGAGTTTGATGTAGTATACAGTAGTACATGTAGTATACAGTTTAGACAAGTTTCTACATATATTCTGTAACAGCACTTGCCTTTTTTAATTCAATATATCTCACAATTACTAAGAAAACAACAGTTAGTAACAAAAGACATTGCACGAGAAAAAAAACCTGTGTACGACAGGTTCTAATGCCTTGTTGACAGTTGTATATGGCATGTGCATATATTTGTTACTTTCACTGCAAGTATTGTTCCAAATGGAATATTCATGCACCTTGGCAGTAATCCAGGAATGCCCGATGTCCAGTCATAAACATTCATCTGGAACAAGGTTAACCGATGCCATGGATAAATTGCTGCAGAGATTTAAGATGCATTTTTATTTAAAACGTCGGCCTTGAAACAGATAATTTTTGCATCTGTCCAGCTATGATAAATGAGTTGAGATGAGTGGGTAATTATAGATATTGATGAAATTTTTATAAGAAATTCCAAGAATTAAAGAGTAAGATTTGAAGGTCTGCAAAATGTTCAGTTTGAGTTTATACGTATCATATTTCTCTATTATGGTGTTCAGTTCCGCTAATGAACACTATATTTTCAAAAACTAATTAAGTGTTAAATTATTTTTGAAAAATTATTGTGAGAAATCACGGACTTTATAATACTCGATTATTGCCGATGATTCAAGGTTACTTTAACCATTAATCGGTGATTTCTATTTTTAAATAAAAATATTTTTTTTTTGGAATGTGTTTACTGCCAGATATATTGAGTTGAATATACCGATTAGAATAGTATTATGGAATAGAATGCAGCATAAAGTAGATAATAATTATTATTTATACCTACTCAAAATTTGTTTGACAAGGTATCGGACTCAGTGTACATTCTTATATGATTTCCATCGCCATTTTGTTTATGGACAAACATACTTCATATTGTATTTCCACCCAGACAAACAGGCATCCCGAAAGAGAAATTCAATGATAGCGTCGATATCTGATCACTTTATTAATACACAAACGCACAAACTGTACGAGTAGTGTGCGTCAGTATATATACACATCAGTTGCATGTAAATGTAATAGAAATTGTGTCAGAACCTGAATACTCCACTACAGTAACATAGCATGTGATACCAGTATAGAAAGAGGTTATACCATGTACATTTACAAACTGTTTACATTAAGAATAATGTACCTTAGGTGAGAATATTTTTAGACACTTTATTTTTTGTTCAGTACCTGCCGTCAACAGTGCAAAGGCTATATTTGTCTGGAAATTTTGGTTATGTAATTATGTGCTTATAAGAGTGATAATTATAAATTATTTGCTGGCTGTTTTTTTTTTCCATGTTTTTTTTTTGTGAGTGATTATAAGAAATTTTAATAATTATATCTTACATTTCAAATAGATTTCGGTATGTTGAGGATAGTAAGGCTGGGAATAATACTGAGATTCTAATTCGTAAGAGGGTGAATTAAAGAAGAAGAATACAATATTTTGTACGTACAGACCAGTGCGTACGTGATCTGTAGCATGTACCGTGCTCAAGAAATTTTTATTTTGTTGTCTCTTGATCTAGTATCGATATCTCTTCTGCTTTAATACTGATATGCAAAAGATGTGTTAAAAGTTAATTAATATTTTATTTTTTTAATATGCACGACAGACTTTAATTTATTTACGCCCTTTTCTATTAATGTTATTGGCACTGCTGAATTCTGAAATTACTTAACATCTTAGCAACGTCAATATGATAGCACCATGCATAAAATAATATTTTTGTTTGTCTATTATATAAATATTTGATTAACCTTGACTTCAGAAGTATTTGTTTTTTTGGCTTTCAAAAAATTGTAAATGTATCTCTTGTACAAGGCAAGATTGAGCAGTGTTTTTGGCAATGAATTGTGTGATCGTATTTTATTTACGTATGACAGTATATCGCTATAAGGTCTTAAATACTGTTTTGGTATAAGCTGGAAATTCCCCGCATCTAATTAAAATCGTTCTCAAGGAAAAAAAAATAATGCATTATGTTTTGAATATGAAAACAAGTTATATTTTGAATATCACTACTAAAAGATTATGGTCTTTATCTTTGCTTTGTATTAATTTTGTATATGGGCATATTAGCATAATCTGAAAAATATATAATATTAGCCATTAAAATGGTAATCATTTTGTGTGTATGTACTAAAATTATCATACTTATTATAAATATCAATACCCGATCAGGCATTTTGACTGGGAGAACATCTCAAAGCTAATATATCCGTTCGTAGGTTGATAATTGTGTGATTGACAGTTAGTTTGGTTTACAGATTGATCAGCACCATGGACTCGGATCAGCCTTCGTCAATGCTGCATGTACGGGCGACCACCATGTACCCGCTACCAGTGTCCAAGGATAACGGCCCACCATTGCTATTCCCACTGTTATGCGGTGAAGGGAAATTGTACTCTGATCATTCCGTGGACGGTATGCTTGCCATCACCAACTATAGACTGTACCTGCAGAACGGCGACCAACAGTGGCATGTGCCACTCGGTCTCATTGAACTGGTAGAAGTGCGTGACATGTTCTATTTGCATATCGGATGCAAGGACGCCAGAAGCTACAGGTATTGATAAGTACTTCCATCATATAATTATAATACACCCGTCCCAGCGGTTATGAGCGAGTAGACATGTTGATGCCAGTCTATATTGATCTCTACTGCTCTACTGTTTACAATAATTAATTGACCGTAGGGAAGGAAATGTAAAATAAATAGTAAAAATCAATGCTTTTCTTTAGATATAAATAAGCTATAAGTTATATTTACGGGGAGTAATTATTTATGATTTATGTAAAAATAAGTGCACTGTTAAGATCTATGATACTTTTGCTTTCTTCCAACATTTACTGGCAGATGTATGACTAGCAACAGAACACATAATCTTTTAATTAATGAACCACAATGCACATGTGCATATACATTTGGATCGGTTTCACGCAAACTAGATCTGAAGGTCGCCTGTTCAGTATGTTAAAAATGTCGAAATTATGCAACATAATCGTACCGCTAAATTTAGCTCTGTATGCTATATTTATACTACGGTTGTCTAGACATATCGATAATGTTTTTCGATTTTATGTACATGCATCAATTGGCAAAATTCGGTGAAAGCATCTAGATAATACTATACTAAAATTTTATATTACCCTAATCAATTAGATTTATGAATAAAAAAAAAAAAATATTGCTACCATTTGAAATTTCTGATTTTATTTACGTTTGAGTTTACTGTGCAATATTGATCTCAAGTATATGAATTCAAAGAGCAACCGAAGTTTGTATTTTTGAAAGCTGTGTTTGCTAATTAAAATCTTGTACACGTCGGAATAAATGAGGGCATTTTCAATGAATATTCAAAATAAATGCAAGCCAGGCTTTATGACATACACTACTTTGATGACTCCCCTCCCCCTCCATTAAATATGTATAATCAGTAATTATTACTGTGAGAATTACTATAAAATAATATTTGCTCAAAATACGTATTAAATAACATTATTAGAATTCTATGGTTTTCTACTTGTTTTCTATTGGAAAGAAAAATAATTTCAGTTTAATTTTATTCAATGTTTAATTATTGTCAAACGAAGAAATTATCAGAATGAGAAAATTGTTTAAAATTTAATTATTGTCGTAATCTTATATTTATCTCATTAACTTAAAATCTATTAAATAATCTAATCAGCTATTGTACGATAGATCCGATGAAAACAAGTATCTACTTGCACCGTCATTACCTTACTGGCACGAAGATAATAGAAATTGCATTTGTATGTATGCAAAGTAACAGAGACGTGCCCAAGGAAATATCTATAAATATATTCATGGCGAAACAAAAAAAGAAATGTTCATTTATATGAAAAGTCATTGGAAAGAATGTAATGTTATATTTAGTGTATAATGTAATCAGTTCAATTTTTTTCTCGGTTAATTAACAAAGAAAACATGACTTTCAAAAATTCTTGGCCTGGCAACGGTCCAGGTAAAACTGTTTACATACGTAGTTCTTTATTGAATTTAGCACGCCAAATATAAAACTGCCATTTATTTATATCAAAATATAGTTCTATACATGGTTTAACTATTGTTTTATTTCCTTTGTATCGGAAACATTTATTTGTTGAATAAAATTATATTCAGTTCGTATTTTTACTCTGATACAGGTGCTTGTTCAAATGTGTAAATCGTGTTTGCATTAGTGAAGCGTACATAATGTTTACTGTAGATAAGTGCGTCCCACTAGATTACATTCCCAATGGATCTATTTCTGTAACATCTTTACATTTATATGCGATATGTAATGAACAATGTAGCATGCATAATATAAAATGCATATGTTCCTTGGTAGATGTACGTTCGACAATAACGAACAATGTGGCGAGTGGTTCCGTCGACTGGTCCATGCGACCGCTCCCCCACGTCAACTGCAGGACATGTTCGCATTCTGCTTCAAAGCCTGGTCCACCGAACGCGAGAACGAAGACATCATGGCCCGTCTGGCAGAGGATACCGACTGTATCACAGTCGATGATGCCGGCTTCAAAAGTGAAGTTAGTAATACAAGTTTACAGTATTGATTAAAATATGTTTATCTACATGCTGTTTGATTGAAATTTACTGTACAGGTAGAACGACTCGGCTTCGATTTGCACGGCACTTGGCGTATATCCCAAGCCAATAGCAATTACCGGTTATGTCCCAGTTACCCACCACAACTACTTGTACCGGCCTGCATTAGTGACGATACCCTGGAGACAGTGGCCCGATTCCGTAGCTCCCGGAGGATACCCGCCGTTGTATGGAGGTGTGTAATCCAAGTACATAACGTAATATAATAAATAAGTAACAATTCAGTGCTGTAATTTCCTTTTGTAATCTAAATCTTTTACGTTATTATGTTTGTATTCCAATTTTTACTAATGTTTTGATTATACAATTATATTAGCCCTTTATATAAAACTTAAAATTACATATCTGTGTCTTCTTACAGACATGCTGGTAATGGTGCGGTTATAGCACGATGCAGTCAACCAGAAGTAG
Organism: Carabus problematicus; assembly: GCA_963422195.1. Lineage (NCBI taxonomy): Eukaryota > Metazoa > Arthropoda > Insecta > Coleoptera > Carabidae > Carabus > Carabus problematicus. The sequence goes on along the minus strand of OY728579.1, from coordinate 16,544,350 downwards.
GTTGGCTAGGCTGGCGATCCTCGGAAGACGAGGATTTGCTCAAAGCCATAGCAGACGCATGCGCGTACGACAAAGGTCCGCGCTCTATCGTAGAAATGGCAGGCGTAACTTCAGCACCGCACACGCCCACCGACCAATCAGAATTGGATTTGGGATCGGGACAAGAACGACCATTGGAGACAGCGGATTTACAGGGTGGAAAGGTATAATAGTAAACGAATACTGTTAAAGAGATGTTGATGTAAATATTGTATGTGTGTTACATTACAGAAAGTGTTGATTATGGATGCCAGATCTTACACTACTGCTGTTGCGAATAGAGCGCGTGGCGGTGGTTGTGAATGTCCTGAGTATTATCCCAGTTGCGATATACAATTCATGAACCTTGCCAACATTCACTCGATACGGAAAAGTTTCCATGCTTTGCGACAACTTTGTTCTACTTCGGCCGATCAACCCAAGTGAGTTCTACAATTAATTTCATCTTGTCTGAATATGTTTTCATTTTGGGCTGTACGTTTTTCTAGTTGGTGGAGCTTGCTTGAGGGTACACGTTGGCTACAGCATATGTCCGGGTTGATGAGAGCTGCTGGTACATTAGTAACAGCTGTAGAACGGGATGCACGTCCTGTTTTGGTTCACTGTTCAGATGGATGGGACCGTACACCGCAGATTGTAGCACTGGCAGAGATATTACTCGATCCATACTACAGAACCATAGAGGTTAGTTTGATTTTCCAACCCATGTACAACGATTAATTCTGTGATTAATTAATGCCTGAATTGAATGAACAGATTTAGTAACATTTGATTGATTCCAGGGTTTCCGCGTACTAGTGGAACGCGAGTGGCTTGCTTTCGGACACAAGTTTGCTGATCGATGCGGTCATGCTGCTGGTTCTGATGATCAGAACGAACGTTGTCCTGTATTTCTTCAATGGCTGGATTGCGTACATCAACTGCTTGTCCAGTTTCCTTGTAGTTTTCAATTCGCAAACACATTCTTGGTGAGTTTTCGTATTTTCATTCGCATTTAAATAAGTTTTTAATTTGCTATTTTCCGTGGTAAAAGAAAATATTATGCTTACTGATATGTTTGTATGTGTATAGGTAAAACTGGCACAACACACATACTCCAATCTCTTCGGTACGTTCCTCTGCAACACGAAACAGGAACGTGTTGATCACGTGTATGATAAAACATTTACCGTGTGGCGTTATCTGAATGTACCCTGTTACAAGAACCATCTATATGCACCGTCTAATTCCACTTCTAACCAGGTACAACCAACACATTTCTGTAGAATACTGGTGGTTGATATAGAAAATCTAACTTACAATTTCAAATATATTATATTTTATTGTCTTGTAGGTGCTGTGGCCCGCGTGCAATGTACGTGACCTGCAACTCTGGTCTGAAGTGTACATTGGTTCGCTAGAAACCTCATCCAGTTCGGAGAGTCTGTCCGCATCAATGCAGGGTGCTGCCACTTGTTCCAATGCGAACACTAATGGTACCGGACCAGCGGCTATGACTAAGACACGTTCCTACGGTGACTTGATGGGAGCAGCGGAACCGTGTCCTACGGGCCTAGTCAGACGAAGCAGCGATCCAAATATCACCATAGACCTAATGTCAGTTTATAAACATATTCTCCAACTATTAGAGGTTGTACTAAAACTAGTGTTATTATTTCAGGAAAATTAGTAACTTAAGCATAAGTTCCACCGAAATCGAAGTAGAACACATTGAAAACCCGGAACCGAACATGACTATTCCAAATGCGATTACCAATGGCTATGCTAACGACATCTCTACGACATTATCAGAAACAATTGATGGTGATGATACTGCTATTGTCAAAGAACCAACACCACTTAATTTCGTTCTAAATGGCGGTGAACCAATAACCTCAAATATTGACAGAAACGATTTAACTAACGGTTTTAAAACCACCAATGGTTTGGACGCTGACACATTGGGGTTTAGCAAGACGTACAGCAATGGACTGGACAAAGAATTCAAACTGAATGAGAAATTTGCAAAAAACTTGGTACAAATTGAGAAGAACTGGATGCAAGACGGCTACAGTGATGAATATCTGCTGAATTACGATATGAAAATGCCGAAAGTTGGCGAAGGCGAGTATTATGGAATCGGTGATATAAATCATAACGGTGACATGAATTGTGGAGAACAGCTGAAATGTATGGACGACGATTCGGATAACGATAGGTCGGAGAGTAAAAGTGAGGTTACGTTATGTCCAAGTCCGAATGTTTCTGCATGTCCGAATGCCAAATCAAATGAGACCAGCACTGACACTCTAGTGGCTGAGAATGGGATAGTGACTAGGTAAAATTACTTTAATTTATTAATTGCTGTATTATATAACATGAAATTTGTTTATAGTAATGACGTGGTAGATGCAACCGAACGGGCCGAGCCTGCGCAGAATGGTGCTTCAGATGGGTGTGAAGTTTGCGCTCAGAACAGAAAACTTATAGGAGATAAACACTTGTAAGTAAAAAGCCTGAATTTTTATTTATATGCAGTAAGTTTTAATAACATCTAGAATATATATTGATATTATTTTAAGGTTAAATAAACAAACAATATTTCCTTACAGTCATCACAGTCGATCGACGAGCAGCAAGACTTCACGTTACTCTACCCCACCACCATACTCACGTACACCTAGCTGCAGTGGTGGCGGCGGCGGTGGTGGTGGTAGTGGGGCGGGGCCTGGCGTTCTACCATACTCCCTGGGGGTGGGGCGAGGACTCGACGTTGACGGATTGATTCCTTTACGCTCCGATTTACAACATAGACTCTGGCAAATACAAGAAGAACACAGGGTATGCATTTGAGTACATATTTGTGTATGCTATTAGATATTTTTCGCTAACATTTTATACAAATAATACATTATTAGAATCTGTATGAATGAATCCAGCCAATATTGCATTCCACATTCATAGCTTAGTTCACACTTTGTCCGCAGATAAAGGAAGAAGCGCTACAGAGGGAGTTACATACCACTCGCATGGCACTCATCAAGCAAGTCTGTCACAATTGCAGTTATAATGATGGCGACAGGCCCGACGATACTGTAAGTATATAAAACATTTTATTTTTCTTTATAAGTCAACAATTTGTGGGCGAAACATTCCAAAATTTCTTGATATCTAAATTTCCGGTTGCATAAATTATATAAGCAAGATAATTGAGATATTGTTGAATTGGTCTTAGATCAAATGCAAGCTGGCATAAACCAGACAAATTTTCCGTTTTAACCGACTCTTACTTCTGCTAATAAACAAGATCCCAACGGTAAGCTACATTTACGTTACACTACATACATATTACTACACAGTATTTAATCGAATTTTGCTATGTGACAACCGCAACTTGCACTGTGGTGATATAAGGCTTATTTTTACATCCATGCATTTTGTAGTTGATTACACTCCAATATTACGAAAAGTAAATATTGTACCTGCTTGTTAAACTAATTACTTAGATCATAATTAATTGAGAAACTTTGTAACTATTTATTTGTGACTTCTAATCTCCGTTATAGAATGGTGCATAGTATTTAAGTACAATATTTACTAATGTATTGAGATCTTGGTTAGTCATTGAAACAGTTGGTATCTGATGCAGTATGATTCGGGTGGTGGGTCTTCCGATTGCAGTTCTTGTGGTGGCACACCGATACCTTTTGCAGAATATAATCCGTCTCGTCGGCTGGTTAGTGTTGACTGTGCTGTAGACGATGTGATTGGAATCTTTAACAAAATAACATTTGAATTGTGTTTTGCTAGACTTTGAAACTAACTAAAGACGCTGATTAAATGTTTGACAGAAAATATGCAATTCTTGATTGATTTAGATGGCTAAAATTGACTTGGTCCTTGTGTATCTCGGTGGTAATTCCGGTGCATCAGTTCTTGCACGTAGCATTTTGTTCTAATGTAGCTGTGATATCTACAGGGGTCCCTAGGTGGTTCGGTGTGCAGTACGGGCGATGGCCAAGCCTCTGTGGGCGAGTCTTTGCCTTCGGACTTGTCATGGGAGGCATTAGACGATGGTCCGCCTACACTAGATAGCGTGGCTTCGCGCACTCTCTGGGTACCCGACCACGCTGTATCACGATGCACCGGCTGTCACACGGAGTTCTGGCTTGGCAGACGCAAACACCACTGCAGGTCAGCCGCAATTACATTCACTCACTAACACTCCTGTGATGGCTGTTCCCTCGGTGCTACTAATGCACCAACCACCATTAAGTAAATACAAACATTTCGACCCGATATTATTTTACTTAACAAGCTTTGCTTCCTACACTCTAATTTATTACTAATTTTTAGAGCCCTGCATAACCGCGGATACCCGCGGTTCATCCGCGGGTATCCGCAATTTTTATGCGGATTCGGATATATTTTAGATATTTTCTTGCGGATGCGGTTCGGATGCGGATACAACATGTGCGGATGCGGATCGGATGCGGTTATTGGTGATCATATCCGCAATCCGAAAATGCTTATATTATTTTGAAACGTTATGCTTGTTTGTATAGGCACGGTCACAATTTATGAGTATAAAAAATTGGTTTGACACGCGCTGACTTTACGTTTTGACTCCATTCGAGAATAGTAAACAAAATATAAATTATGGCCACATATTTTAACTCCAGTGTATTTCTTTATTTAAAATATGAACCCATTCAGGAATCGTAGACAAAATATATTTTATCTTAAGTTTATTTTTTTTATATAAAATATGTAGGGGAGAGAATAAGGTGTGAAAATAGTGCTTACTATGTCTATGCGTTCTGAAGCTATTCGAGACTAGTAATTATAATATAAATTATGGCAACATATTTTAACTGTAGTGTATTTCTTTATTGAAAATATGTGGGGGAAAGAACTTAGTAATGCTAAAGGTTTAGTTTTATTCTATATCTCAATATGAACACTACAACAGAAATAAGTTTTGAAGAAGTGAAAGCGAAATGCATCAGTGGCGAGTATGTGCTAAAAAAGAAGAATGGAAAATCTGAAATGTGGAAAAAATTTAGTGAAATTTCAGACGCAGAGGGTACAATTATAAAAAACTTTGTGATTTGTTCGATGTGCAAGAGAGTATATCCGTATTCGAGTCATAAAAGTGGAACTTCAAATTTATTGAAACATAAATGTGTTCAACAACAAAACACTATGGACACTTTTGTAAAGAAGTTTAATAAATCCGCGGCAGTTACTACATACATGAAAGAATTAGTAACAGAAAAGTGTGTTAATTTCATTGTGAAGGATCTCAGACCATTTGAAATAGTGGCAGGTGAAGGACTGGCTGATTTTGCTCAATGCTTAGTGGATATTGGTGTCAAATACGGAAATATAAAGATTCAAGATTTATTGCCACACCCAACGACAATAAGCAGAAATACAAAGGCACTAGCGGATAAATTACGCAATAAAATAAAAGAAGAATTACAACATGTGTTCGAAAAAATTGGAGGTGCTATAACTGTTGACATGTGGACCGATGACTACAGGAAAATAAATTATTTAGGTGTGACTGTTCATTACATCAAAAATTTTAAATTAATAGATCGAGTACTTTGCACTACGGAATTTGACAGCAATTTAAAAAAAACTGGAGAAAACATTAAAAATTTAATTATACAAGTGTTGCGAGAATTTGCCATATACGATAGTATTAAAAATCTTGTGTTCATAACCGACAGAGGAACAAATATAATCGCAGCATTAAAATCATACAGCAGGTTAAATTGTGCAGCGCATGTTCTAAACACAGTGCTAGAACATACAATGCGTCCGGAAAATATGGGACATATTTCCAATTTAGTGGAAAACACAATTGTTGCTGTTCGTGCATTAGTAACGTATTTTAAAAGATCAGGGTTACAAAATAAACTGAAAGTTACTCTGAAAGGGGATTCAGAGACCAGGTGGAACAGCAAATTATTAATGTTTTCATCTGTATTTGACCAGTGGGATGAAATATTAAATATTTTATCTGAAAAAGAGGAAATGCAACGTGTGAATAATATCGATAAAGATATTTTAAATACTTTAATAAATTTTTTAAAACCATTTAAAATAGCAAGTGACCAATTAGAAGGCTCTACATATCCCACTTTATATTTAGTTATAGTAAATTATAAAAGATTACTGAATCATCTCACCCTGATTACCATGGACTCTGACCTATCAATAATAATGAAACGGAACGCTAAAAACTTCTTACAAGCAAAATTAGAAATTAATATGTTGCATAAAATAGCAGTGTTTTTACACCCAAAATTAAAATCTTCACAAACACTACAAGATATTTGCAATATGAACGAAGAAAATAATATACACGGAGAAGTTAGAAAACTGATGTGCAAATTTAATCAAACTTCAGCACCCGAATCTCAATCAAATAGTACTGCAGAAAATACGAGTACAAATATAGAACCACCGACAAAAAAAGTCAAACATTTATTGAGTTTATCCGAATTTGAAGATTCAGATGAAGAAATCGAAAAGGATGAATTATCAAAATATTTAGACTTAAGAGTTTCAAAAACGAATGAGTTTAATCTACTTCAATGGTGGGAACATCAGTCAACTATTTTACCAACTTTGTCAAAAGTAGCGTCGTTCATCCATGCCATTCCCGCAACAAGTGCACCATCTGAGCGTGATTTTTCGCAAGCAGGTTTGGTAATTCAAAATCGAAGGACAAGTCTGGCCCCATCAACAGTGAATGATATACTATTTCTTCACAGCAATATTGATAAATAATGGTAAGTTATTTTCAACACATTAAACATAAATTTTTATTATATATTATGTTTTTGTTTTTCAGATCGCAGTTTTCTATATTATTATATAATATATAAGTTTATTATATTAGATTAAGAAATATTTGACAAAACATATATTTTGATATTTAATGATAAATATGTATATTAACATGTAACATGTAATTAGTATTTGCCATTATATCCTTTATAATAAAGATTTAGAAAATTGAAAAAAAATTATCTTTTCAAATAGCGGATGCGGATAGGATCGGATGCGGATTTTGTATCTGCGGATGCGGATCGGATGCGGTTATTCATTTAAAAAATATTGCGGATGCGGTTCGGATGCGGATGTAATTCGTGCGGATGCGGATCGGATGCGGATAACCAAAAACATATCCGCGCAGGGCTCTACTAATTTTCTATTTGCGAATGCTAACATTTCTTCTCGTTTTATATCCTCTATTCTTTAATTTACCTCTTACCTACAGGGATGCGTGTCTATGGTTGTGCTATTTCTATTATATGCAAATTATTAGTGGAATTATAGGCCAAATTGCAGTATAAGTGTCTGATTAAAATGAAGGCTGTGACGTTACAGTGACGTAGAGCATTTTGCAGTGCGCATCAAACAATGGGACGGACGAATTGTAGTTTATGTGAAGTAAACTCTTTTGTATAGCTCGCTTCGCTCAGTTCTAACGAAACATACTCCTGCCCACCGTGACCCGCCCGCTCCACGGCTCGCATATATAGTGACTGCGCATGAGCAAACATGTAGTGCGCATGCCTCCGGAACTGTCATTCCGATCAGACACCTATACTACAATTTAGCCGAACTACATAAACTAAAAGGATAAGCGTAGTAAACATGCACATTAATTGAACGGTCATACATATGGATCACTAATAGAAGAAATTGTTGTAGGAACTGTGGCCGAATCTTCTGTGCCGATTGCTCAGAAAACAGCACACCATTACCGAACGAGCATCTGTTCAATCCTGTGCGTGTATGCACATCTTGCTACGCGCAGCTACGGCGAACCTGCCCGAGTTCGCCGCCGGAGATGCACGATAAGTGCAAGCATGCCAAAGCGCACGCGCCAACCGCTAATACGCAGGTAACCGCGAGCAGCAATTGAACAGATGCGCGCGCGTGCGCCACACACATACACTGTGATTGGATGAACCGTTGTTTAAACTATATTTGATACGCTTCATAACGAAACCGTCATTACCGACAGGGACGCAGAGACTGTGTTACGTTTTACGAGTTACTGACAGAAGGTTCTGCTGTATACGATAATTGTGAAACGTCAAAATTGAATTGAGCTTTATTGGTTATTTATTTGAAACGTGAACCGAAATTATTTTGGTATGTAACTTTATATTTTATTTTGTTTTCACTTAAAAATTAAAAATAGTCGTGCTATTTGTATGAATCTTTTTCTCGAGTATACATATGTTTGTTTTGATGGTTTACCAATAGTATTTTGACTCAGGGCTGTTTCGTTCTGAGATATTTATGTTGTTAAATATATATATTTATTTTAACCTGCACTAACACGGGTGTTAACTTCACTTACTTCAGAGTAGTGGAGTATGATGTAAATATATGTAGTTTTAAATTCTGTATCTGATTTATTTTCAGTTTACAGTTGAATTGAAAAATTATACACATGGAAGGTTGTATAACTGATTTGGGAATTGTGATTTAACAAAATTATACTAAGTGAAATTTGTAATATATCCATTTTGAATATATATTTGTCCAGTAAAATCTTATTTATTTAATTATCTATAAATTAAAAGTAACATGCCAAAATAGTTTTGTAATGGAAAGTAATCTAGACACTAGTATGACAAATGTTGTATAAGTGTACAGTGTTTGTCAATATGTTTGTAACAATTTTGACCTCAATTTAACGCTCGCAAAATATCTTCTAACCGTATAAGGTTTAAAAATATAAAACTTTTCGATAAATGCAAATGTGTGTTGATAATATTATGTATGTTGGTTAATATGAGATGTTTAGTTTTTCAACCTTTTCAAGATGTATAAAACATGAAATTTTAAAGAAAAAACGAATAATCAAGTACAATGTTTAACCGTGTCTTGTGCAGTGCTGCCTTTTAAACAAAACAAAAAAAAACTATTGATATTTCCAGTTATTTTTCTGCAACAGTATTTCTCTTACAGTTTTCGTTGGAATAATAGATCTACATAATACGTATATCTATCACATATCTTTATGTATATGGTAGGACTATACTTGTGTTTCAAATATGTTGTAAGCAAACTGTAACAGAAATATATATGTTGCATTGTAAATTTGACTTGGGAATTATCTCATGTATTACGTAACCTTAAAGCTAAATGTCATTGGATGTGCAGATAGGGTATTAACTTAACGATAATTAGATATGTTGATGGTAATGACGTTAAACAAAAAAGTTTGACGTCGGGTTAGGTAATGACAGTTAATGCCTGTAAATAGTAAAGAAAATTGACATAGTAACTTGTTGAAACGAAAGGTTGGTAATTGTATGCGACTAATTTATCGGAAATAATTAATAGTAAAATTGTAATTGAAGAATTTTAACGAAATTTTTATAGCAATTTTGGACAATACAAAAAAGTCAAAAGTTTATTTTAAATAAATTGAAATTCAATTAGACATTTTGACAGCACATTTAATAAAACAATGGAAATTAATATTAGTGAAAAACCATTAGTTGTTTATGTATGTGTTAAACTTTGTCATTGGTATGGAAAAGGTTGGAACCGTTTGAACATATAAACTGGAAAGCTGTGATTTGAAAGTTAGGTTGTAATATAGGTTAGTATACAAATAATAGTCGTGTGTAGCAGACAGTTAATCGCTTGAACAGTTTGCATTTGTAACTGACAAAAAAAGTATTATACAGAAAAACTTTCAATGGTTCATGCTTACCAACATTATACATAGATGAAATTATTTCATATAACCATATGCACTGTCACGACAATAGGTGTATTCTTTTTTACAGTTCGGCTGACTAAGTTAAGAGCTAAGCTAAGCCATACTGATCTGAGTTGACTATGTAAAAAGAACAGATTTTTTATTTTTCTCAGTTAGTTCACTGGCATGCCAAGTGGCATTTGTTTCTGCTGTCAGATTGCAAGAAATACAAATTACCAGAGCAACAATTTTAACGCTGAGGTTATATTGCATATTAATTAATGTCGTCGTATCATTAAATTGTCAACTTTTTATTCTATGTATTTATTTATCAAAATTATTTTTTACAAAGCTGTTTAGATTGCCACGTTTTCATTCATAATTATAATAGTGGAATCGTCTGAATATTTCAAAACGATCAATTTTTAAACAAAATATAAAATAACCTCACTATTACTTATTATATCAAAGTTTCGCGCGTACAAATGACGCTCTGCTCTTTGAAGCGGGTAGTGCGTCATCAGTAAGGGGAGCGGTTGGTAAACTCAGATGAATGGAATACTAAAAAGAACGCGTAAGTATCCAAGCCGCTTTGAAATAACAGTTCTCAAGTCAACTTAGGTAAAAAAAATACACCCATGTATATGACTCATATATTTGAAATTTTCTATTGGAATTTATTATATGACTATTATATTGGTAGTGTGAACCAGAATAATTTAAGAGTTTTAATTTTTTAAATATTGCAATTTTAAGCACATAATTTGTAGTTGAAGTAATAATATAATATTATTTTCTGAAATTCTTCAGTTGTTATATTAATCTATATATTTCCATATGCCGATTATAAGCACTACACAGAATATTTAGAAAAATATTATTCAAATGTTTTTCTTAACAATAATTCAGACAAATTGAATTCTATATCTTGTTGTCAATTAGTAACATATAAATGTTTCATTGCTAATAAATGCTGTAATTCCCAAAAATGTAATTCAATATGCATGTGTCTATAAAATGAAGAATTTCAGAAAATGCAAAAACAATATTGTTCTTTTGCAATGTACAGATACTGCCTTCAATCAATATCCAAATCTATACATAAATACGTGTATTTTCAATTATTACGTGAATAAGAATCAGAGAAAATACTTGACCGCTTCAACCTTTGCGTCATTATTTAATGGCTTAGAACAAGATTATTGACAAAATATTGGTTAGAACAATAAATACTGGATTGCCGAAACAGATAAAAAACCGTAATATCAAAACAGAAATCTACCCATTACTTACATAAAATTCACTACATTGTTCGTCTTGATCTTAGTTGAAATACTTGTATGTTCGCTATTTATGAAATCGAACAATAAAATTAATACTCGTATTCATATAAGACATTTCAGAACTTGCTTTTATTGATACACAGAACGTTTGATGAAGAAGGCTGGTATTGGTTGTTACAGAAATAAAACTAAAGTATGTTTAAAATGTATATATGAATATGAGTGATAGGCTATATCTGTATGTTAAAACCGTTACTGTACATTACAACTACAATGTACACAATTTTTTTGCCCCGTAAATAATTGTGAACTAAAATTAGATTTTTTTGCAGCACTTTTTGATGTTTAGAATATAAATACCTGTGTACATATATGTATTTAATGATAACATGATACTAAATGTTCCTTGTATAGTAGGTAGACAATTTGGTGTCCAACTGTTGAATTTAATAGTTACAAGTAAAATTGTGTAAGGATACACCACACAAACATCTCAAAACTTAGTGAAATCGGAACGCACTGAACAATATATATGTATGTATTAACTTGGCAGTAGTAGGTGATAGTATAAATTAAAAAAAAAAAAATCGTTCATACGTCGAATATAAAAGTTTGGTTTAAAGGTTTCACATTGCTGTGGTATCTGGGCACTTGTTTAAATATTCTTTAATTTAGTTTTGATTTTGGGTGTTTTACAAATTTTTCTATATAAGTTCCGTCCAATTTTATTTTGTATTTTTCATTTTTGGTTGAATTAAATATGAAAATAGATTATACAAAGTATATTATTATATGCTGGCTAGTGAATGCAAATGGCATAACTACGAACATAATTTGATCTTAATAGTTTATTTGAAAAAAAAATTACTAAGTTCAACAGTTGGAACTGGTCAATTTTTGTAGTATAAACATACAAAACAAATCTACTTTGCTCGTAAATATATAAAACTTTGTATTTAACGTTTTCAAAATGTTAACAGTACAATCTAACCTATCTTTATTTTACCTTTGTTACTTTGTAGATTGTTTTTAAATTAAATATCCCGTACTGAAAGAATAGCGTCCAATAATAAGGGTGTAGTTTAATAATTCGTTAAAAGAAAAATATATTTTAGCTAATTTTTATTTAAAAAGTAAAGATGGAAATTAATTCTGAATTTTAAGAGGCGTGTTTCCAGTCCTCACGAAAATTGACGGCGTGTTCTGACTGGTTTATTTGAAGACTTTGTAGAAACTTATTTCATTTGTTTCAAAAGAAGACACTCGTAGGCTGATTAGGTAACATGAGTTAACCAATCAGAAATAATGTGATTGAATTGTGGGTCTGTTAATTTTGGGTTAACGATAATATAAAACAAAGCACGCCTAGACTTTTGCACCCCTGATAATTAATGTTGAACATGTTGGGTTTCTTTATTTTATCCTGATTTGCAATTTTCAAATTGATTAGCAATATATATTTTTTTAAATCGTTACAAGTTGCATTGATTTGTAATCTTAATGCATTTACGTTCTAGGAAGCAAAAAAGAAATTAGTATGAATTATTTTTAGCTCATATGAATATTGTATTTAATCAGACATTAATTATTGTATGTATATATAAATATAAAATATTATTTAGCATATGTAATTAGTTTTTAATTTCAAATTGTCTTGCAATTATCCAGAATCCTATAACATAATATGTAGGTGTATCAGAAAATAGATCGTATAATATTTTAAAACTTTTATTTTATATACCAACTACAATGAAAACAAAAACGCAAAAAAAAAATACAATTGATCTATCATTAATATATTAGAAAAATATATCTCTGTAATGAATTACAAATGAACACTCAAACTATACATAATAATTTTTGTTTCCATAAACATATTAATATGAAATTGGTTCCGTAATGATCACAAAATTGATTTATTTTTTATTCGTAATCAAATTCGTCGTGCAATAATGTAAAATGAAATTGCGCAAGTCATAATACAAAGATTTGTATTAAATAAAGAACTACAAGTAACAAAGTATATAGAACTAATAAATTAAAAGGAAGTCTTGTATTCCAGGTCCCATTTTATAAGTATGTACTATTCATAATGAATAGTAAATCATAAATTAAACTTTACTTTATCTAAACTAACTAAAGAAGTTTTTCAATCATATATTAATAATCATTGGGTATCATATTCAGATTCAACATATAGAATAAACTAAATATTATCTACTACATAACAAAATATCACAGCGTTCTAATTATATAGATTCCAAAGCGACACTTTTCCATCCGAACCAGAAGCTGCCATGATATTCGAGTCCCACTGTTTGACAACCGCTGGCGAAAATGCAACATCTGTTAAATTACCCCTATGCTCTGTTAGAACTACCAACGGCCTCAGACTTTTCCACGAAAACAATCTTAAGCGTCCATCCCAGCCACCACTAACGAATATTTTCCGATCCGGTCGCAATTTGACAACATTGCATCCTTCGTTAGTTATTGAGATTTCACATTTCAGTGTTATACTAAAATCTTTGTTTATCGTAAATATTTGTATAACATTCGAAGCGTTACCGCATATACCTCTACTTGTTGTTTTGTCAAACGAAATTGAGGTTATACATTCACGAAGTTTTATGTGACTACACATTTTACTAGCGAAAAAATCCCATAAAACTATATCACCACTTTCAAAACCGGCCAAGATGTAATGTTTACCAGATAGTTCTACCAACTGAAGGCACATCACATGACCTAATTTCTCTAATGAAGTTTTGAACGTTTGAATTTTGCTTAATGTCTTTATATCTACCACGTCAACCGTGGATTGTTCTTGTGCAACAATTAAATTATTGTTAAAAAGAACACTACGACAATATCCACCAGCACAGTTGTATTTTCTGTCCAATATATACTCGTTTTCATTTTTCAAATCCCAAAGCTTCAACACGCCACATTTTTCTTGTGATATTAAATTATTTTCCGTATGATGTATGGCTTGGACTGATTCACCCACGTCAAGTTTTAGTTTCAAACGATTTGTCTGTAAAAATAATATATTATATAGAAAATAATGAATATCAGAGCATAAGACATTTGATTCAATTATCGAGCAATGTTATGTATAACCGTAATTTATTGTTTTATTACCTCTAAATCCCAAAAATACACTTTTCCTGATTCTGTGGATGCCAATAATGTATCAGTATATTCGTTTTGTATTGTCGGAAAACATATACTATGCACAAAACCCATATCAGCTTTGAAGGAAAACACTGGGTCTGGTGGTAACACAGCCATAGCGAATAAATGAATAAATAGCTGTTTTACAAATGCAACGTTTTACATTTTCTATAACCTTAACATACAGTTATCATGTAAATGTCATTTTTAAAGCTCTGTTGCAGAATTTCAGGATACACATAAAAAGGATAGATAGAACTATGCATCTCTTTTTATAATTTTTTCTAAACATTTTATCCAGTGACAGCGGTTTACAATAGTCAGAGGGAAAATAATATATGCTTTAATTTCTCCCTCGATAGTATATATCTTTTGTTTAATATATATATATAATCATTTTATTATTATTTTAATTTAAAAAATTGATAAAATATATAGTGTCACGTCTGAAAAGAATCCCAAAGTTAAAAATAATACCTTATTCGTAAAATTTGACGTACACCGCTGGCGAGGTTTGATTGAGGTTATACTGAGTTAGCGTGCGATAACATTGCCTACTCTTAATTATTTGCTTCAATAAAGAAGTACTGAAATAAATATATATTTAAAATGGCATTAACAAAACAAAATTCAGCTGTAACATACGTAAAGGAAGTTTACAACGATCCCTACAAATGGTAAGTTAGTTTTCACAATATTCAACAGCCAGTTTCTTATGTTTTATTGTTAATTTCAGGTCGTTAATCAAGAGTATTGCATTTTTTATTGTTGGTGTAAGGATCGCCCAAGAGTGTACAGGCACAGAACTCTTACCAGTAGTTAATTAGAAATCACATAGTTTTAAGTATTGTATATGTTATTTTAAATATATGAGTTATATTTAGTTCTCTTTCAAATATAATGGCATTTATGTTGCAATTGGTTTATACGCTGTCTGTAATTTTCACTGCTGTTACTGCAAAACCAAATATAATTGTATTTTTAACTGATGATCAGGATATATTGTTAGGTGGAATGGTAAGAGCATAAATACAACGACTTGAGATTAAACTGAAAAAGTTTTCTTGATTTCAGACCCCAATGTCAAATACAATTAATTTAATTTCAAATAAAGGTGTTACATTTCAAAATGCGGTAGGTGATATAATAGGTGTACTAAGTTATGTAACGATCGATTTACTAAAATTCATTGCATCAACACAAAGCGTTTTATTTGTGTCTATTTACGTATCTATTTCAGTTTGTCAATTCACCTATATGTTGTCCAAGTAGAAGTACACTGTTAACAGGTTGTTATCCGCATAATACTGGTGTTAGAAACAATTCTATATCAGGAGGTTGCGCTTCACCCAAATGGCGTAGTGAATTGGAGCCGAAAAGTCTAGCACCTTTTTTAAAACAATCAGGTTATCAGACATTTTATGCAGGAAAATATTTAAACCAGGTATCGAGGCTTTTTATTTTTGGAGAACAAATTACGTCGTGGTATTAATAATTTCGTTATTTAGTAATAATGTAATTTCTGTACTAGTATGGTACGAAATCTGCTGGAGGTGCTTCTCATGTCCCAGTTGGCTGGGATTCATGGTACAGTCTAATCGGCAATTCTCGTTATTACAATTATACTCTTTCAGAAAATGGCAAAGAGGTTCGTTACACGGATACTTATTTGACAGATCTAATTGTAAGTACTTAGATCATACAATTAGAAATGTTATACACAGTTATATAATGACATAATTCAAATCGTACATGATTTTTATATTAACATATTCGTTAGAAAGATAAAGCTACGGAATTTTTGGATAAAACAACTGATGAACCGTATTTCATGATGTTAGCAACACCAGCTCCTCATGCTCCTTTTACACCAGCGCCCAGGCACCGTGGCCGATATCCCAACGTACAAGCCTTAAGGACACCCGCATTTAACTACACACCAACAAATGTAATATACTTAACATTTCACGTAGAGTAAAGAAAAACAAAGATTAAAATTCCTGTAAAAATAGAAACATTGGCTTCTACAAATGCCCCCTAAAAATTTACCAGGAGATGTGAACCGCCTTGATCAAATACAAGAACACAGGTTCGAATCTCTGCTTGCTGTTGATGAGATGGTTCAAGCAATCGTATCAAAAGTAGAACGTATTGGAAAGTTAAATAACACTTTTCTAATATATACTTCAGATAATGGTTTTCATATAGGTATGACAATAATGAATTTGTTTCCTTCTTGCTACAAATAAGATGTTATAGGTCAGTTTGTTCAACCTTGGGATAAACGTCAACCATATGATACAGACATTCGCGTTCCTTTGTTAATTCGTGGTCCAGGTTTACGTCCAAAATCTATCAGTCAAATACCTGTACAAAGTGTTGATTTAGCACCAACAATATTGCAAATGGCGGAACATCTGATACCATCAAATATGGATGGACGACCACTATTGAAAGAAATTATAAATGAACAAAATGACGCTCGGGTTGAGTGGAATAGCTATATTTTAATTGAATATCATGGAGAAGGCAATGGTAAATCTAATGATGAGCAATGCCCTTGGAAATTTGACAATACGTTATCTGTATGTAATAATTATTAAACACCATTTATTATTACTAGCATGAAAGATATGTCACTTGATTTGTAGGAATGTAGTACTGAAAGTTGGTGTAAATGCCAAGATGCAAAGAACAATACATATAATTGTGTCCGAGAATTATCTTTGACGAAAGATTTTCTCTTTTGTAGATTTATTGATTCAGAGGTAAATTATTTGTTTAACAACTATAGTTTATATAGTAATTGACATTGAGCTATATTTTAGAATTTTGTGGAAGCCTATAATATGAAATCTGACAAATATCAACTACAGAATATTTTTAATGAAATGACCAAGAACGATATTGCCACGTATGATATTATTTTACAAAAATTAATTAATTGCAGTGGAGAACAATGCAGGAACTTGCGACTTTAATTTTGTATATATTTTAATTTTTTATAATTTCTGAATGTACATGTATACATTGAAATAAATTAACAATAGTATTTAATATTGTTTTCTTATTTTTTCATGAGCTGGTATCAGTTTTCCTCATTATCTAGATTCCATTTCTTCAGTCTATGATACCAGAAAAGATAATGTTCTCCATCATCTATGTATATTTCGTCAACACCTAAAACAAAAATCTGTTAGTAAATATAAGGTACATATTATCTAAAAAATAATATCTTACCAACTGGGGTAAGATATTCGTCTGTCGGGGGTTTCCAAGGATTTGGCAGTGCAGGTATTTTATATATCATCCAATGATATCTAAGGGATGGTATCTCACGCCATTTACCTATCTCAGTTATGTAATGTCCAAAATCATACTCTTTTGCCTAGAACATCAACAGCTCAGTAATTATAGATTTGACAGAAAAAATTGTTAAAAAGCTGAATTTACCTGGAATTTGTAATGAATATTCTGTTCTGCTGCCAACTGCATTACTTCATAGAATGAGGTATTCTTTGGGGCAGAAACGTTAATGTGATGAATTAGTTTAAGGTAGGTACCAATCCATAACGTATAGGATACAGTGACATCCGACTGTACGTTTTCTATTAAGTTAGGTAATTACGAAATAATTCAAATATAATATTTTTTTCATATTATTATATAGTCAAATATCTCACCTGTATCTTTTTGTGCATAACATATAGTTACTGACAGTATTAAGCAAATTAACAATTTGATCATGTTTCTTGGAAAAACAACTCTATAACTAAACAAAGATTCACACTGCCAATTTCACAGGTACAGTATTTTTTATATACATTGTTCTACATGAATTTGAAAACTTAAGATTTGTGATATCGTAAGTATGGCTGTAATTTGCAGATAAGATTAGAAAAATAAATACGAAGTCTAGCATCAATATTTACCTGCAAAACATTCTTAATAAAAAGTTATTATTACATATATTATTAAATAATTAACCTTTTAATGGTACGTTAACCCACAGAAAAGAATTACTTTTTATATTAAGTGATTAACGGAATGAATATCAGGTCGAAGTTACAGTCTTGTTCAATTGGGATGACACTAATTGTTTTATTAGTTTAAGCCTTTACGCTAATGAAATGATATAACGTGTACATGACATAAACTTCTCTAGTAATTGGTTGAAATTTTACGTTAATATTTACAGTGAAAGGTTGCTAATTGTAATTATTGTAAACTACAAAGATATTTCAGAAAACACATTAGGCTTTATTAAATGAATTTGCACACAAATTACACAAAATGCAAATATCACAGAATAATTTTATAAATATCGAAAGTTGAAACTGAAAACAGTTTTTTCATTTTACCCAAGAAGCTTTTTGAAAATGAAGTGCAAAATACAGCTGTACAATTATCACAATTCCATCAACAATATTTTAAAAAACAAATACATAGGTACAATCATTTTATTTTCAAAATGTGACGTTATTGTCGTTGCAATGAGCTACGCGCGATTTCCAGACAGTGCTTTTTGACAATTTCTCGCAAATATTTTGGAGAATGACAACCATAAAATAATTAAAGATTACATTCCACTAGGCCTAAATAGCAATAGTTAATATCTATGAGTAGTAGTACGGTGCACTGGTACTACTGGGTACTACTATTATGGAATATTATCTGCATTTTTCAAGTGTTTTCGTGAAAAATATTAGAACCTATTATACTTTCGTAATTCATTTACAGTTTATCTGATCGAATTAGACTTCACATTTGTGGAATACAGATAAAAATTAATCGGAATATTCAACTTTCATAATTCAAATATGTACATGGTTGTCAATCTAAACTCCTTTATTCATAACTGCGTTCGAATTTTTCAAAAATGCAAGTACAGTTTTACAGTAATTACATATAATGAGAAATAATAAAATTAACCAAATATAAATAAAACAAATTGCTAAAATTAATACGATATTTTAACAACTATATTTTGTATTGAGACTCAAGATTGAGGGTGTTGTGAATAGAAAAATTAACAAATACGTAATATTTCCGCACTCATGGAATAATTTAATTGTATTTCTGGAAAATTCAGACGCCATTATGGAGCAAAAATAAAAATCCCATCATAGCCAATTAAAAGAATAATAACAAATTTTCAAAAAACTAGAAAATTAGTTTTGATTTTAACCATATCACATTCAAAGTTGATAACTGTGATATACAAATAATGTACTCATGTTATCGAAGATAAAAAATTATCTGTAATTAATATTAAAATATTTATACAGTTGGAAAATTATGATACGAGTATAAAAAAGAAATTTCATAAAGTACCGTCATCACTATAATTCATTTAACTCTTGATATAATAATTTGAATAAGGACACTCCAACTGTATTTACAATTAAACATTAAATTGATTCATTTTACAATGTACAAGTTATGAATTTTAATAAAGTTTGCATAAAATAGTTATCCGTAATGAGGACGCACAATGTACCTTACATGAAAGGTAAGTAATATAAAAAAGACCTCTTGCCAGAAAACCTCGATATTATCGTTAAATATAGAAAATATCAGCGCTTATATTTATATTTCAACAAGAGTTATGCCAGTTGTCGAAATGAATACAAAAAATGTTACAGACATTTTTATATACAGCACAGACAGTTAATATGTTTAAAGGTATGTAAGTTAGATATTATTGTACGGAAACTTATTATTTCATTTCACATCAAACAATATTACAAAATTACTTCCGTCCATAGATTATTTGTAATATTCATAGTTTAGTTTACACTAGCACAAATGCTCAAACTTTCAGATATAAATTGCCAAATCCTTCTTAATGAATACAGTAAAACTTGTGCTAGCTTGTCTAAACTATAACCAGCTGTAAACAACTGTTGTTACATTTTGGGATTTGAATAACATTTATATTATCTGCAATGGGACATATAAGAAAACTGTATGAAAATAAACTATACGAATAAAAATACGCTATTTCTCTGAATAGAAAAGAAACTGCATTTATCGCAACAGAATATAGTTGATACATTAACAGTTGAACGATTGAATAGTTTACAGGTTATGATACTACATAATACATAATTACAGTTAAAGTATTTATACAGCAATTTTTTTCTTACTTTTCAATATTTTTTTTTTAGTTGTGTATATTAAACAATTATCCTTTGCTACATTACTATTATATTTCGGAGAAAAAAGTGGAGTTAAAATGTTTATAGTATTTATAGTCCGTATCACAATTCTTGGCATTTCAAGGACATGTGGAATTTGCATAAAAAATGCTGTACCATTTTAGGTGACATAATCATTTCTATTTATGTATGAATGTTTCCATGTTTTAATGGCACATAATAAACTAGAAGTGTAGGAAGGCATTATAGATGAACCATACTGCAACTGAAAAATGGTTGCCCTTGAATTACCAAGAACGGTAATAGAGTTGTAATATTGAAATAAAATAAAATTGAATAGCATGATGTAAGTAGATTGTTATTTGAAAACAAACAAGTATGTTCTTTTCCATATTATTATGCTAGTACAAATAACACGTAAGCTTAGAGCCTAAAACGATTTTTTTTTATTTCTTTTTAAGAAATTTTTCAAAATTTAAAAAGCCTAATATTGTATTCTGATATTGTCCTCAAATTTAACGTATTTTCTTATGAATAAAGATGATAAAAAAATAAAGGAAATTATTCCTCACCTAAAGTAATGATATTTTCTTACTCAAAGACAATCTCAGAATACGGCCAATTATTTATCATGAGACCATTATAAATTGATACTGCATATACATAGACCTTGATTTTAACAATTTCATTATTTAACATCATCTGGTAATATTCAAGTAACATAACTCTGACTGACATATTGAAAAGTATTGAAGTGTGACCTTGCTATTGGATGGTATTCATTATGTACTTTTCATTTGTTTAGTTCTGAGAACCTTTTCGATAATATTGTATTACTGTTAATTATTAACGAATTCTTATACTTCAAGTTGTCAAAGTATTCTTGTGCGTCAATATGTCAAGGATCTGCATACTATGTATTGCCAATATAGTTATTGAATTAGTCCAAAAATGTGATATATTTTCAAGTCCAATTTTCATATTACTAGTTATTCAATTACCGGATTTCCAAATTATAGAAACCTTTCATAAGTAATATCGAGACTTCAATAATATAATTGAGTTGTTACAATCAAGATTCATATATCTGCCAATCCTGTGACATTTTATGTCAATCCAGTTGGAACCCTTTAACAAATTAATAAATCGATATGTGTTCAGCAAATTCAATGCAAAAATGTGTGCTTATTTATCAAATGCTTGCAAGAAAGTGAATTCCCAGTAGGTACATTGTGGAATGTTAATCAACATGAATGACTGAAGTCTCTAACTTTGCGTTTAACAGTAATAGTAACGTTTAAGATCCTAAACTCTATGTAAATGTGAACCACTATTGAGTGCACCTCGTACGTCACGTTGGCACAACTGGATCAACACTGTCCAACCAACTTTAATCATTTCTATTTATGTATGAATGTTTGCATGTTTTAATGGCACAGAATTTGTTGCAAAAAATTCAATAAAAATAACAATTGAATTTAGTACCGAAATGATTTTATTTATTCATACATATAGGCCTTAAATCACTAGTAAGTCAATAAGTTTTGCTTAAGTCCATTTAACATTTCAACGGTGGTGAACGTGAAAGTACAAAGTAAAAACTATTATTGCATCTTTTGCGGTGGTAGTTTTTGAAAATGATCGGAATATGAATTTACTTAATTCGTAGACATATTGCGCGTATATTGGTATAATGAAACCTGCTAACTTTACGTTACGTTGTGTTACTTACTGGTTAGACGATGGATAATGTGAACATGGCAGCTGAAATTATTAAGATCTTTTATTTATTTTTTATAGCTTCTTGTACCAGAAGAGATAATGATCACCATCTTCTATTACCAGTCCATCTACGCCTATAAACCAATATAAACATGTTCCGTATAAAATGTTTGATGTAACTATTGTAGTTAATTCCTTACCAACTGGGGCCACTAGCTGATTAGCTGGTGGACTGAGGGGGTCAGGGAGCTCAGGCAGACGGTACAACAACCAATAATGGTACCCCATAGGCTCCTCTTTGTGACCGGCCAGTGTATGTACGTAGTGACCGTTTGGCCATTCGCTAGCCTAAGGAAGAACAAAATCATTTATGTTGACGTAACTTTCTCGAAGTTATAAGTAAACCAAATACATACTTGGAACACGAAATGAGAATCCATATCGGCGGCCATTTGCATTACATTGAAGAACGAGATATTCCTAGGTGCGGTGATGATAACGGTATAGTTCTCTGTGATATTAGTGCCCACCCAAAGTGTATACGATACAGTTACATTGCGTGCATCGGAATCATTGCCATGGGACGCAGAGAATTTAGTCACACCATCCAGTTCCACTAAACATAATATTATGAAGGTAAAAATACCACAATATAATTAGCAAATTTGAACTAACCGTGATTTTCCAAGCCAGAATCTGGATAACTGTGTCCACAGTCCAAGTCTCTGACAGCACTCAGTCCTCTGGTGGACAAGGCCAATACTACGTCAGCAGTGCTGGCAACATTGCCAAAGTTACCGTCTGTGTTTTGTCTAGCTAATATCCAAGTGAGTGCAGCCGTACGGTTCCAGTAATCAGTTAATTCAGTTGCATCTTGCAAAGCCTGTCAAATTTGGAAGATCGATACATAAAGAATAAAGTTTATAATCCATTTAGACTTCATACCTGCATAGCTAGTGTTGTAGCTCGTAAGCCACCG
Source organism: Carabus problematicus (assembly GCA_963422195.1). NCBI lineage: Eukaryota > Metazoa > Arthropoda > Insecta > Coleoptera > Carabidae > Carabus > Carabus problematicus. The sequence continues at coordinate 16,521,262 of OY728579.1, read as the reverse complement.
AAACTTCCATCACTCTGTTGCTGCCGAGCTAAACCAATACTAGGTCTGCGCACAAAGTGATGTAAGTTTCTATGTCTGTGGTCCTTCACGATACATCTCAATGCCAGTATAACCATAGCGACAGTATCTGAACAAGGTAATACAGCATTCGAATAAATACAAAAGAATGGAATAATATTTATTCAGATATTTCCTCACCTATGTTATGATCATTAGCGGCATTTGCTATATCCAACAATCGACGAATCTGACGTTTTCGTACATGCGCATTAGAACTGCATGCGGCCAATGTGCTAAAAGCGAACTCATAGTCCTTCTGTGGTTCGTGGTGTTGTACTGCTCCGATTAGATCATGACTGTGGAATTGTCGTGGGTCCTGGCACAGTGAATTCAACGCCATTGTATACTGTGCTAAGCGTGCCGAAGATATTGGTATTTCGTGATGGCTGCAAACAATTCAGTATTAGAGTTAAAAAAGAATGTTTTTAATGTAATCCTTTGGATTAAAGAGTATGAAAATATATTTACAATTACGTCACGCTCACATTGTTTGTTTTATCAGTGTACTGCAGCGTTTAATCACGGTTTAATTTCACAACTGAACGAGTCTGACTTCCACTTACCGCCACAGTAGTATTACAATCTCAACTTCCATCTGTTTCGCACTAAGTTGCGTTTCTAAAGAGCCACTGGTCATGCTCAATGCATCTTCGCCATGTACCCCGGCTCCGTTGCTCAGCTGCAGTGCTAAAGTAACGAGAGGCGTGTCATTATGCCAGCCCCAATCCTGGGAACGCTGAGTGCTCAACCAAGCTTGGGCACGTTCCAAGGCCGAGTCCACATTGTCTGTCAGAGGAGTTTCCGAAGTCGGGTATGTGGCTTCACGAGTTGTTGTTGAAGACGGCATCGCTATTTGAAATAAAAGTTATATAAACTAAAAGAAACTGAATCGAATAATTTTCGTTTTAATAACGAATGTAATATTGATATTTATAAAACACTAAAAAGAAATATTACACCCTCGGTAAACTTGCTTCTCCTTTCCATTTTTCATATATTGTTTTTGGCACTGAGCCACTTCCGGGAATTGCAAAAAAACCTGCGATAAAAACTACATAAAATGGATATTTTCGACTAGAGGGGTGCACAAAAACTTTCCGACTTTAAAGCATCCCTGCATACAAATACAATACATACAATTTGTGAAGCAGAGATGTCCGCGAACACAATGTCAATTTAGAAGATGAATATTCGTATAATGCAATAAAAATAGCTATTATTTGGCTTATAAAAGCTTTCGATTAATTTCAGAAAATCATTCACGGTATTATTCATACCTATACATTTTAACAGCACAGTGCTAATTAGAGTATTGTATATTGAATGCGCAATAATTGTCAATACCAGTACAGAAAATTGCATAAAGTTCTTTAAGGAAAACGCCTTTGTTAAAATGAACAGATGTTGTACGATAATATTAAGTTCAGTCTAAATAACGTAACTTTAGCTGAAATTAATATTTGCTTTTTTAATACAAAATCTAGTTTATTATCTCAATATGGCTTACGGGTAACGCCCGTTTTTGTTGCAAATAATATCCAACATAATTCCAGTATATTCATTAAAACTACATTGCGTTGTTTTATCTATTTTACGTAACTGGTCTCAAACAGAAAATAGCTAATTAATTTATAATTACTCAGTGCCATTGGATCAAAGTGTTAATGAGTTTTTAGTGACTTGCGCAGTGACAGTTATTAACAAAGTTTCAAGAACCGACATATCTTAGAAATGATACTGCTTACACTGATTACATTTAAAATTAACTGTCATTCTGTCAATTTCTTTCATTATTCTATATTATATAGCAACACAAATTGCTCCTGCTATAAGTAAAATTTTAATTATAAACTTCTATGCGCACATTTTTTTTTGTAAGACATTTTTTATATACCCCGGATTATTTAGACAGCAGCGTTGAATGATCTGAATTTAATTACGTTAAATATCGTCTGCCGCTTCCGCTTTTTGTGCAATTAAATATACATTTCACTTTTATGTACACATTCCGGATCCGCCCTTACGCTGAGCCGGTCCTGATTCTGAGTTTCCACTTTTGACAGTGTTCTATTCTTAACATGAACCGGTAATAAATCGGTTTTTTCGGAAATAGTGTTGACGTGGCAAGCCGTGATCGAATTCAGACATCATATATCGGAACGTTAGTATCCCTGCCTTGTGCGTGATATGGTAGGAATAAATTTACACAGGTTTTTGCAGAAAAATCTACGTCTCTTCAAATAAACTTATATTGAAGTGAAAATATTTGGTTTTATATACAGAAGCGAACTGAGAACATTTCACATATTTCTAGCGAATAGCAATTTACTGCTACTGCACGGAGGAAATTATTTTATGTATATAATTAAGATTTATGTGCTGCGTTGCACCAATGACATTAAAATGAATAATTGTAGCGGAATATGTAGGGGATCCGCCTGTCAGACTTTTTAATATGCGAATATTTCACACTTAATATAACTGAATATATTTCACATTATATTAACTTAAGTTGTCCATGTCCCAGACTAGTTCGTTAGTTTCGCCAATAGTGATTAAAACACCAAGTACGGTTAAGGGTATTCTGAATTTTTTAAATCAAAAAGGTTCCATTATCTAATCTATTTGAAATACTCTGTACAAAGTAATGACAGTCAAGTATCCTATATTTCAAAATTACCGTATGTGTGTAACGTATTAAATATTTACGTGCTAATGCAACTGGGGCACAAATTCAATAAAATTAAGTTAGCTATAACCTTCAGCTTAAGGTAGGATAAGGTCACAAGCGTGCAAGGACAAAGAAAAAGCTAATAGAACATAGAGTACGTGAGTGATTTAAAAATAGGGATATTATCTGAAACTAGGTTAAAATGTATTGACGAGTGGTTTATACATTTCTACACTTATATTCCTGAAGCGTATAGCAAAAAAAAAAACAATATTCTTTCGTTAGAAGTTCATACAGTTGGAAAATATATAATATAGTTCTATCCGCCTATATTTGTCATGTAGACATATGATCAAACAAATCCGAGATTAAACTGTGAGACCCTTACGTGATATCTGAACTCTGTCAATTCACTGACAGATTTAAACTTTATTTCCTGTCAGAACACCTATCTCTCATATGTTAAACATTATATACAGATCGCATGATCTATATGCCTGACCTTGAAACGACAAATTTGGTAAAACCCGAATATAGACAGCAATGTGTATGCGACATACGGAAAACCGTTAATTTGAACGCAAAGCTCAATTCAAAACGTGATTCATTGTTAAGTATCTGAACGTGGGTGAATTTTTAATTCACTGGCCAGGTAGGAAAAGGGAATTTCTCTGACTCAAAGGGCATTATGAACAATGAATCATCGTGTTATGTTTCTGACAGAGGGTTCCGTAGGTGAATTATGGATTTTACCCTCAAGTAAAAATTTCGAACAATGATCGTGACAATACCCCCAGGTAGATATGCGCTACAGTGAATTTTCTTTATCAATTCGTATTATATTTTTATGAAAGCTTGTTTTGAAATACATGCCGACAATCCAGGTCACATTTCTTGAATTATACAGACGAACAAACTTGATTTGAAAAAGTCCGGAATAAAGCTTTATTTGTTTTGTATCGCACGACTCTACTCAAAATTATGAATTAATGATTCTGAACAACAAATTTGTGTAAAAAAATATTACACTATAAGTAAATTTTATATAATGGACAGTATTTACAAGATTGCACAAAATTGACCCGCAGAAGTAAGAAGACCGTAATATATACAGAGATTATAGTTAGCAAAACGAGATTACGTGAAACTTTTACTAAAAAACGATAGCCAACTTTTCGGAGACGGATCGCAGAAAATCTTTTTTCTCTGTTTTAATAAAACGCTGAAATTCTTTACGATAGATTTCGCAAGCATCTTACAATATTTTATTTTAAATTTATGTTAACATGTTGATTTCATGGATACATAAAAAGAAACATATGTTTACATTTAAAAATATGTAGTCAGCGAATGCATTAAACTGCATTTATATTTTAAGAAAACATTTTAAAATATGAAATAGAGAATGATTCTTTTTGTTTAAAGCATAACTTAAGATTATTATAAATGAAGCACTTACCTGTCTCTTGAGCCAAACAAACCGGAACCAGAACTAACGATATCCATAGCAAAATCATTTTTAGACAATGCACAGACTCCCAAAGGATCTACAATAAAACCTAATTATGTTTAACATTGATTACCCTACATACGACATGACACATGCACAAATCAAAAAATCAATTGTTTCGAATCAATAGTCTACAATTTGGACAATCAAATAAATAATTCATTGTTGAGCGTATCATTTTCATTATTAAAGCTGTTATCCTCAGGAATGTATGTAAAATTATTTTTAGAATCATAATTATTAATGAAAGCTGTACAATTTTGAATGATTTTTTTAATAAAGGTGTTATGTTTGTAATAGGAAATAGAAGAAAATGTGATTTACCTTAATGTCAAAATTCCGTCTGTTCACTTTTTCTAAGTTACACAAGCACTAGACAAAATTATTGATTATTTATTTATCCAATTCTTCTTTGTCTTATATGACTGTATTAAACGTTAGCCGGTGTTTAAATGAGTTTCATGGCAACGGCCTTTGAGAATTGAAATTAATTTTTTAAAACGGATGCGGTTTATTTAAAAATTTATTTAGTCTCAAAAATGAATCACCGTTTTTGTTGCAGACGCCGTGCTCATAGGCAACTTCTTGTACGAATGTACTAGCAAGGAGCACTGCTACCTTTAATGTACGTCTATGCAGTGTTACCAACTGTGTATCACTGGATGTAATTTATTTTATCACCATTTAAAACCCACTACAATATAGTTGTAATTCTAAAAAGTAATACTAATAATAATATTCTATAATTTACTTTTTAAATTAGACAATATTATTTTTTTAATATGATGCGTTATTTCAATAATTTATATTTCTATTATGCCCATATTGATTATTGTATAATCAAATCCTTGATCAAATACAATAGACCCTCCTTGCAATAGACAACAATAGACAATACCCAGTGATACCGTGTTGCGAATATACTGGTTTGTTATTGTTTTTGAAAGTATTGTTTCTTTGAACAATGCCGCATTTACGAATTGAAACCAATTTGCCAAAATCAAAAGTGCCGGCAGATTTTACGCAAAGAACATGTGCTGTGGTGGCAAAAGAATTAGGAAAACCGGTAAATGTAAGTACCGACGGTTATTAGAATGTCAAACAATAATATAGTGTTCACAATTTTTCAATACATATCATTTGTTTATAGTACTGCGTTGTGACAATAGTACCTGACACTATTATGTCTATGGGTGGTACCACAGATCCATGCGCACAGGCCACTTTGATGAGTATTGGAAAGTTAGGAAAGGAACAAAATAAATCACATTCTGAAGTTTTATTTGATCATATTAATAAAGAATTGGGCATTTCTTCAGATAGGTAATATTGCATACAGTCAGATGTTATGCGTGCATTATTTAATTGACTTTATGCTCATGGCACACCTATCATACAGCGCCGTAGAAAAGATGATGAAAAAAGCAGAACGCATCCATTTTTCAAACTCAAATGACAAATATAAACCCAAACTAACGTAAAATGAGACACAAAAGATACGTATTAAATGAGACACCTTCGTTTCATCGTATTGCTGTATGATGAAAATAGAGGAGCCGCTATTTTTCATCGTAGACGGGTACGTTATTTTTTTTTCCATCATATTTTCTATGATAGGTGTGCCATGGGCATTAATGTATCTTCTGCGTGGATCTTGTACAAATACTATGAATCGTTTTACGTATTGCAGAATGTATATAACTTATAAAGATGCTGCAGCAACTGATGTAGGATTTAATGGTACAACATTCCATTACATTTTCGGAGGATCATAAGAACAAACATGGCACCTTTTTATTATTTGGGACAAAAAAGATGGAAATATATTTTAACATTTTTATAGCTTATACGAAAAAGTAACTTGTAATTGGTATATTCTGTATGTGAACATTAAGGTAATTCGAAATAAATAATTATTAACCTTTCAATACGATATCGTTTATTAAATTTCTGTATTTACAATTTACACGATTTGAATTCTTTATTTAGCAACAATATAGAACAAATCTATACTAATTATATATACAACGCTTTTTTTGTCATTTACTGGCATGTATGTGAAATAGTATTAAAAAAATGCTATTGAGTACATATTTTATGATACATTAAGTATTGAATTTTTTGTCAATCGGAACATACAACGATTAAAAAACAAGAACTGTATAAAAAGATATATTCTACTGAAAAATAGAAAAACTATACTATTCGAGTTAATATGGCTTAAAAATGTCTTTGGTTTCCTTATGTACACATAAACTTTCATTAAAATTATATTGAACTATACTGTATTTGTATGTTACGGAGTTTGCATTGAGCATAACAAGAAAAATTTTTCGATACTCAATTGAAAAAATAAAACAAATTTCTCTTACATACTTACATTTTACAATAAATAAAAACTAACGTTTTTAATTGCAACTTTCCGTGTTTAAAAATCTACATTAATATATAACATATGTACACAATTCTTACCGAAATAACGCAACACTATACATATAGTACGGTTTTTGAAAATTTTGATTGATCCAACTCTAGTCATTTCTAAAACATTATTATATACACGTACATAGACTGTATTGTTTTGAAAATCGTTTGTTAATATTTTACGTTAAATACGTGCATAAAAAAAATGATATACGTATGTTAGAGTAGTGAAATCACAACATTAAATATCATATTTGAACACGTGTTTTCTACAAATTGTAAAATAATGATTTAAAATGAATTTAGAGATCTAACAAAATTTACAAATTCACACAAATGTTTCAGATAGTCTGAGACATTTTATAAAATATTTTACTTTAACACTGAATATGCTATACTATATTTACAGAATGACTGTTTTTTACAGTCACCATTCAGCAGTAAACAACCAGAAATATCGCATTCACTGCAAGATAATTCTCAAAACAGAATCAACTCTCAATGATGCCACCTATATTTCCTCTCTGATGTCATCCGGTATTTCATCTTCCCATTTTAATTTTTCCTCGTAAAACTCCAGTACGTATTTCGTATAATGTGCGTTCGCTTCATCTGACGGTATCAAGTCAAATTGATCTGAATCTCGCCATTTCATTAAAAACAATAAACCTTCCGATGTTTTCACTGCGCCTATTATTGCTCGCGGAGCTAAATGATTTAAATATCCGGTTGGCCTTGGTCCGATACGTTTCCGCATTTTTCTCACTACTGCATCGGACATTAATAATGTTTTTTCTTCCGATTCGCTCGTGTTCCAGAACAGACGATTCTCGAAGAACTCTAATACCATGGCGGGACATTGTTTATAGGCCATAACTGATGCTAGGAGATCGGTTTTTCTACTTTTCGTTCGCACTATGAACGCTAAATCACCATTATGTTCGGTAGCGCCGAGAATTTTGTCCGGCCTACGTAAATAGTCTTCTATTAAACCTTTACAGTGCAGATTTTCTTCTGGTTCCCATGTGTTGTATTCGTCACTATAACCTGAAACAAATCATTCGGAAACGGTACATGAATACATATAGATCATCGTATGCATTTTACAATTAATGTTTATAATTGACCTTTTTTATCATGTCTCATAGATTAATTCGCTTACTGAATAATAGTTTAAATGGTTGCGTAAAGAAACATTCAGTACTAGATGAGTTTAAAATGATAATTTAGGATAACGTAGAACTGTATATTAGTAATATTTGCTGGTAGTACTTAGAATGTGATATATCTTCAATGTATGTACAAATATTGTGGATTGTTTAGTACAAAAAACATTGATAATCTTATCTCTATTTCAAACAAGCGACGTTTGAATTACAAAAAAAAATACATGTACTTGCGTCATATTTCAGCATTTATTTTACTGTCAATAAATCAAAGAAATATATTTTTTTTTAAATTGAGATCAACGTCTTAACATAATATTCTCCTATTTATTAACAATGATATCTTCATAAAAAAAAACTTCACCTCAAATTAATACATAAATATTATAGCGCATTCCATGCATCTATCGTATTTAAAATTTTACGATTTAATTTCCAAATATCAGAAAACCAAATTGATTCCTCACATTAACAATAAGTATTGGCACTTTTACCCAAGTAAAATCTAATCCACAAAAAAATATAAAAAAAAATGCTTTTATAAAAACGTATGAGAATAGATTAAAAATTAGGTAAACGTGCTGAATAGGGCCCATAGTTACTTGAGTTATAGAGTCGAATGGAGGGCCCTTGTCGATTGGGGCCCGATCGGCAAATGCCGTCTTGCCCGTGTGTTAAATCGGCAACTGTAAGGAAGTTCGGCATTTAGAGACATAATGCCTAGTTCACACCATTCCATTTTTTTATACGCCTGTAATTTTACAAATAATATGTAGAGAAAATATGTTGATTCCCGCCACGAATTCGAATGTGCAGCCGTAGTTTTTATTAGTAAACAAACAGTGGTATAAAAAAAGTTATGATGTAAACCAGTTATTAGAAGAAAATCATTAATTTCCTCATGGAAATAGGGCAATATTATGTTCAGATGATACCAATCAAATATACGAAAAATTGGTTACAAATATTTGTCAATATTTTTGGCCATGTAAACACTATTGAAAATTGTTTTAAGGACGTATATTTTGCTTTAGTGGACACGTAATTCCATTTAACAAACTTTTTATCGCCTAATATGACACTCCAATTCGATATTGTTAACTTATTTGTAAATTATATATAATCTATGTTTCTATAATATAACATTATAAGTAATTTAAAGCATATTAGTAAACATATTTAGATTAAAAATTATGTATATGTAATTCCCGCTAAACTTTCCAGATACACACAAATCTATAAATATTATTAATAGTTACGATAATATATATTTTACATATTATTCGCTTTCCTTATAAACTAGATATAACTTTAGATACAAATACTAACCTATCCACTTCAGCAAATAAAAAGTGACTCCATCAATTATTTTTCGGTCCAGCACTACTTCCACATCGTATACATCATCTGTTTCGTCTTCTTTTGTTCTTTTATTCATATTTTAAGCCAATTATATCAACAATTAATACAATGTTTGTTAGAACAGCACAACCGCACACAAACTTCCTCCGATAATCGAAAAAAAAAAAGCAAGAGTGACAGTTCTACTACAAAAATGGATGAACTCTAGTGAGAATCTAGTAAATTTATATGGCGGGAAATACGAAACAAATTCTCACAAATATAGGATATTCTAACCGTGCAAGGTAAAAATGAAAATTCAAAATAATTGATTTTTATTTGATGTTAATTAAAATGTTTAATAATATCTATAAAATAATTCTATGTTATAACACTTTCATTCATATAACCAGTTGAACATTTTTTTCATTTAGGCAAAATAATGTTTTCGTCTAAAAAAAATCACTAACTTAATTTTTCTACATGACAAAAATATTTTTGACTGTAAAATGAAAACGTGTCTAAACTAATTAATTGTAGAAAATGTATTATTTTCTTATGGATTAAAAAAAAATTAATAACTTGCTTGTGTTATGTATACATGTACATAAATAGACTAATTTGAAATAATGGTTAAATATCTAAATAACTTAGTCCTATTCGTCCGCTTTTAGAAACGAGGGCAGACATAGTATGCAAATATTAATTACTTGATATTTTTATCCGCATTTCGTAAAATTTAAATGTAAATAATAATAATGAAATATCAATTATAATCCACAGTTACATATAATCAAGAATTATAATAGAATTGTCTTAATTGATTACAAATGAAATGAAATTAGAATATTGTACAAATATAAAACGATTTATAATATTTCTATATATAATATAGGTTGTAATAAAGGAAGATGTATTTTTATGAGTCCGTTTTATCTTCGTCTTGGTTCGGGCTGTGCCACGTTAGTCGTTCTTCATAAAATTGTATAACAACTTGTGGACACTTGATGTTTGCTTGTTTTGCGGGCACTAAATCAGCTTCATCGGTTCCTGTACGAACATGTATTGAACATATTAGCTATAGATCGTTCTTTAGGGAAAATTGATACATATTACACAAGCCAATAAATACTCAATGCAAACCTGGATAGTACTGAAATATATCATTACCTTTCCATTTCATAAGAAACATAAGGTCTCCAGAACTGTCTGTTGCACCTATAATCCGTTCTGGTTCGAGACCTCGATCGAATCCTTGAGACTTTTTCTCTTTTTCCTCTAGTTTCTTTTTCGGTTTGCTTTCCGGTGTCGGTGTACCCTGCGATTTCCGTTTCTTTATATTCTCTTCCTTCTTTGCAGCCTCGCGTTTCTTTCTTGCATCTTCAAATGCAGCAATTAGATCCGGACAGTCCAAATTGGATTCAGGTTCCCAAGTATTTTCTGCATCTGAATAACCTGCAAAACGGCCGCAGACAATGTAAACATTTGATAGAAATGATATGTTTACAACTCCAAAAACTTGGCAAATTTCTAATAAATTGTGTATTCTAATTCAAGTTTGATAATTTCATAAAAAAAAAACACGATTTGAGTCACAAAAAAAAACACCGGTAAACGTGTTTTATTTGATAAATAAAAAATAAAGATAGTTTTCATTAACCTTTCCATTTTAAAAAATATTCAACCACACCGTTCTTAATTCTTCTATCAAGAACCTTTTCTACACTAAATTCTTCCTCAACTTCAGGTTCCTGTGGTTCAGGTGAAGTAGCATCTTTTTTGCTCATTCTGAAAAAAAAACCAGTAGTTTATAAACAAGACATACAATTCAAATGTTTGTTGTTATTTAAGTCTATATTAGTATATTAAAATTAATATAATAAAATCAGTATGACTGGAAATTTAATGGTTAATTTTAAAGATATAAACAAACCAAGCAAATAAATGAAAGTATACTCAGAAATTTGACAGGACATTACTGTACAAATAATGAGTGTATATTTATTGAAATAAACTTACTTAAATGTAAATTATTGTACTAAAAATACACTAATATTTTAAATTGCAAAACAAGCACTCATACGAATTACAAGATGTCGGATGCTCTTGATTAGGGGATGGGGGCATTGAGCGGCAAGAATAGTATTCTAATAGAAATAAATTGATAATTTAAATCAGACACCATTTATTAAAACCATAATAAATTCTATTATAGTAATTTATAACATATCGCAGATATCTGATTTCGAATATAAATATGAGTGCATTCATATAATACATGTATTGGTTTTATTTACTTTAAAATTGCAATATCTGTATAAATAAATTAAAAAATAAAACAAAACGCAAGAAACGCAGATAAGAAATCTGTATCTAAAATATTTTAGATAAAAAGAATACTGTATAAAGTACCAGTTTCAAAATTATTTCATGTTTACTGGTTTACTGAATGAATCAAACATGGCCGCTACAAAGTTTTGACAACCGTAGATAGGAATTGTGCAGACTTTTGTCTAAAGTCATAATATATTTTTATAATACATAAATAAATGTTTATTAATGTTATGTGATTAGTTGTAATTGAAGATTTAAACTAGTTTACATATTTAACCAAAATGCCGCAAGAAGAATTGCCTGGGGAGACCCCCGGGTCTCAACGTTTAACAAATGACGATTTTCGAAAACTCCTTATGACACCTCGGGCAACCCCATCTTCGGCCCCGTCGGGCTATGCCCCGGGGTCAATTCGAGAGGCAATGAGTAAGTCGGGTACAATGCCTCCACCAAAATCGGAAGACCGTCTCGAACTTCGTCGTAAAAGAAAGAGTTTTTATGCTAAGCTTAAGAAACAAGAGGATGATAAAATGGCAGAATTAGCTGAAAAATATCGCGATCGAGCAAGGGAACGGAGGGATGGAGCGAACCCGGACTACCAAGCAGATGATCCATTGAGTACTGCTAGTGCATATAGGGCTGTAGCGCCAGATGTTAAGTCAGGAATCGATGCTGCTGAAAGACGAAGACAAATGATCCAGGAATCTAAGTTCTTGGGTGGTGACATGGAACATACTCACTTGGTAAAAGGCTTGGATTATGCTTTGCTACAGAAAGTAAGATCGGAAATTCAAGTCAAAGAGCATGAAGAAGAACAGGAGTTAGAAAGACTTGCAAGTAAACCGCTGGAGGCAGAGAAGAATGAAAAAGTAGAGAAAAAGGAAGAGGTAATTATTTAGTTTTACATGTGTATCGCGGGCGTCTTAAACATGATTTGTTATAGGAAGAAATGCAGTTTCGAACAAAATTGGGTCGAAGTATACATCGCACTGTATGCCAACTCAAATCTCGTCATATTGATCGATCTGAACTATTTGTGCCGGGTCGAATGGCTTACGTTGTCGATTTAGATGACGATGCCGATACGGATATACCCACTACACTTATAAGATCTAAAGCTGAAGTACCGTCACTAAATTCAACTCCGACATTAACGACAAACGATATAGTAATCAATAAATTAGCTCAAATTTTGAGCTATTTGCGACAAGGAGCTAGGAGAAAGGGAAAAGGTAAAAAGGGCACTGCTGATCGTAGAGATCAGGATATAGAAGAGACAATCAGGGAAAGGCCTGGAAAACAAGATGAGAGTATTTATGGAGAAATTGGTAAGTAACTAACATTGAATTCAGTATAAGTGTAAGAGCAATGTTGTATTGAACGAATAAATATGAAATGTAGGTGACTATATTCCGAATAAAACGAATAGCAGTGGCGATAAGGATAGAAATAAACGTGGACCATATTTTGACAAGATGGAAGATGAAGATATTAAGGCACCGGAACCACCAACGATGAGCGGAAGTGGAGTTGCTTCTAGGTCACATCAGCTACTCAACAGGTTAGCACAAGAGCCCGAGGGATACGCAGAGTGTTATCCGGGACTGGATGAAATGCAGGATGCAATAGATGATTCTGATGATGAAGTTGATTATTCTAAGATGGATCTTGGAAACAAGAAAGGACCTATCGGTAAGAATTTGTACAGATTTTATGAACAATTTTGCGAAAGAGTCATTTATATTTAACAGTTAATTACATATACTTGTATTTATATTTGTACAGGTCGTTGGGATTTCGATACGGCTGAAGAATATTCCGAATATATGAATGCAAAAGAAGCATTGCCTAAAGCAGCTTTCCAATATGGTGTAAAAATGGCGGATGGCAGACGATCTCGTAAACACAAGGATAAGAACGAAAAAGCTGAATTGGATAGGGAATGGCAAAAGATACAGAATATTATACAGAAACGAAAGGGACCTAAGTTTGATGAACCGGACTATAAAGTGGCTCGATATTAGCATATTTTAAATTTATAAATTTTACTTATGAATTTAGATTATTAAATAAAGCATGTTAATAAAGTAGGGACACTTGTATGGTGTTGAAATTTACAAATAAATAATATAATGCTGCATTTATCATTATGAATGTATTTATACCAGATAATTTTTATGATACAAAATTTTCATTAATTGAAATTTCTTAGTCACTGAAAACATGAGGATTAACGGTATGGGAAGAGGACGAATACTGTTTATTAAAATAGTACATGTTGCAGTGTCAAATGGATTTATGAAATGTAACTTATTTTCGTGTTATGTACATCATCATCGACGATTTAATTTGTTGTGCACATTTCTGTTGAACTGCGTTGGGCTTCAGTTAAATCTTATTTTGAGATAGCAAAATTAAAATAATATAGGATTGTAACAGGATAGTTGAATTTTATATTTATTCCGTTTACCAAAGTAAGCGATTAGTTTGCCCCGGCAATACATTCCCTTTAGTTTGTAATATGTCGGATGTTTTATTCCTACACGCAAAAAATATACTAATTTTTTAATAACAATGTATACAATTGTTTTTACACAATTTCCTCGTATATATTTTTAAATTCTCCCTTCTTTTTGAGGTTAGTCGGCGGACAAGGCTTCAAATCTCGATCACCCTATGCCATTTTCTTCGTAAATATATGTTTAATGTGTACCTTTATGATAACAATCGATCTATGTAATACCGGGAGATCATTTAAATTCATAATTAGAGCAGGCTATGAATTTTAAGTTAGATTGGCAACATTGATAGTTGATAGTATTAATTGAGTCGTCAATGTGACACTTTATTTCTGCACACGGTAGAAAATATACTAGTACTATAATAATTTTTAAAACACAAACACGTACCGTCTTTTTTGTCTCAATTGCTTCATACGTAATCTTAAATTCCCTTTCCTTGGTGCAGATAGCTGAGGATAACGATTCAAATCTCTCTTACCTCGAGCCATTTTATTTATGTATATATGTTTACCGCAGTATGAGCAGCTATATTCTTATGTGCATGTCAAGTATGAATGTATGTGTGTATGTTTGTATATCTGTAAGTTTTCCACACAAAAAATATGTATCTGTCACAAAACTCACGAATTTCCGACATGAAACAAGAATCGAGATAGATGTTACGGATACTAGAGTAAATAACTAACAAACAAATACTTGTATAACATTTTCAACAATTATCATAACGCAGATTGCAAGACACGCCTGATTTCTACGGGATGGGTTCTTTACCTAAAAATAATTGAAGCAACGGGGGTAAGAAATGGGTATTCCTTAGTTGCACGTGCTTTGGGTGAAACATGTCGGCATAATCTAATAAGCAATATAAAAATATAATGTGAACGACAATTGGTAATAAATATAACTGAAATTACCCGTACGTGTCAAACATTGAATTAGTCGAGATTAAGAAATAGAAGTAAATAATATAAGAAGATTCTCTGTCTCAAGAAGAAATAAGTCAAGCGTTTGTACCTTGGAGTCAGTGTTGCCAAAAGCATTTCATCGTTTTTCTCACAAAATTCTATAGAATTCCTCAAAATTCCTAACACTGGACCTTTATTTCAAACGTAATCGAAAAGCGATTCATCAGTCCTTACATCAATGCGATGAGTCTCTTTTCGAGCTGAAATCATTTTCGATAGCGCTTAGAATAGAGGCCCTGATGGCGTAATTGGCCCGATCGAGATTCAGTCAAAATTTCAGAAACTAAAACACTTGACAAAAAAGTTTTTTCTTTGTGTGAGTTAAATTGATAAGGTTATATTATGTTTTATTATAGACCTTTTCTATTAAAAGTGCAACGGTGTACACTGTACCGGAACAAACAAACGAATATCCTCCATTTTCCTCACAACCTCAGAAAGAGTAAAATATAATATATGAGTCTTTTATAAACCCTAAGAATGGCAGTCAAGGATTCCTTGTCGGCAGTACGCATTCTCGACCATGGGATGTACCGCACCACATATAGTGTATGTCAAGATATATGGAATTGACATGACTTAGGTAGGTTCCAATTTCTGAATGTTGGCATTACTAATTGTGTGTTAAAAAGTGCCTATTTTCACGGTTTTTCAATAATTAATATTTACTTTATGATTGATTGAGATACCAAGAATGGAAGTATTCTATACACCACTGTGTAAATTATTTTCCCTAATTTTCCTGTGGAATACCCAAAATTTTGACAATTCAATTACTATCAACTGCCAATGTTGCCAATCTGATTTAAAATTCATAGTCCGCTCTAATTATAAATATAAATGATCATCCGGTATTTTAGTACCTAGAATGATTATAAATGAATTCGTTTGTAAATAAACAGAAATGAAAATGTAAATTTCTGGATATATGTTCATTTTTGCATTTTATACTTACCAAACTTCATCATCTGGTATAACCTATGATTTGCTATAACCCGTTGCGATCAAATACGATAATTATCATACTATTGGTAACACTGGAACTCTTAAATAACAAAAATATTTTGTTATTATTGTCTGAATGCACTCCAAATTGTGTACTTTATTACGGCTAATATTTGTTGATTTGTACGCTCCCTAACTAACATGGCTACGATAGCCTCATATAACGTTTGACGTGATAGTTTAAATTTTGACAGTTTAATTGTGTTGCTTAAATTAATTGATAAAAGCATATAAAAAGGTTTGTATTGCATTACTGTCCGTGTCCTTAAAATATATCTACCACCTTCAAAGCAGTGATATCGTTCAAATAATATACATTATGTTGCCGGAATACACGTGAATTTCAGTGGTTATTTTTCGTAATTTGTAATTTTGTGTTTTCAGTTCAAAATATGAGTCGTTTCTTTGCAACCGGATCAGATTCCGATTCTGATAGCTCATCTGAGGAAGAGCAGGTGCCACGCCAGGCTGTTCCAGCATTCACTGTAAGTAAATAGGTTATGATTTGTGAATAATCAGTTGCATTAACCTTCCAATTTAAATTTCAATTAAAACACAATATTGATAGAGTATTGTATTTGTATTGCCAATGAAATATGTTTAGTTGTCAAAATGTGTAGGTTTATTGTTTATTTTTGTCGTAGTTTACAATCCGGAAGGAAAAATAATGTTGAATTACATGTATATTTGATTAGTTTTTTAAATGAATGTTTGTTGTGTAGTTCAGTGACGATGAAGAAGAAACCAAACGTGTTGTTCGTTCAACGAAAGAGAAGCGCTATGAAGAAATTACAAATCTCATCAAGCAAATCAGGAATTATAAGAAAATTAAAGATATGAGCAGCATGTTGTCCAGTAAGTTGTGTTCATATACTTAATAACATGCATGTACAGAAGAGTGTACATATACATAAAGATTTGCTAGCTGACAATAAATTATCTTTCTCTGATAGGTTTTGAGGACCTGATGCGTGCTTATAACAAGGCATTGCCCGTTATCGCCAAAGAAGAGAGTGGTGTAACACCACGTTTCTATGTACGATGTCTGGTAGAGCTGGAAGATTTTATTTCTGAAATGTGGGAAGACAGAGAAGGAAGAAAGAACATGAGCAAGAATAATAGCAAGTCACTGACTAGTATGAGACAGAAACTGCGAAAATATAACAAAGACTTTGAGGAGGATATCGCCAAGTTCCGCGAGAATCCGGATCAGCCAGACGATGAAGAGGAAGAAGAGAAACGTAAGTTATGTAAGACAATCGCCTGTATGTATGATATTGATTATTTGTTTTATTAGCGGAACCAGAAGTCGATTCCGATGAAGAGCCTATTCCGAAAGTGCCAACCTCTCGTGCAGGCTCTGAGCGTCCCTCCAAACCGGTTCCCATTGCTAAAGTAGGCGTCGATGATGATCAGGAATCCGATGACAGTATGGATTGGGGTAGCGACTCTGAGAGCTCATCTGAAAGTTCTGATGATGAAGCACAGTACACCAGTATTAGGGAACGTTTCTTGAAGAAGTGAGTAATTTTCAGATAGTTTGTGTACTTGAAACTAGAATGATTGCGATTTTTAGAACAACAGACAAAGATGATGACGATGATCGTGATCGTAAGAAGGAAAGGAAGGAGCGTAAAGACAAGGCTGGACGTAGAATCAAAAAGGAGGAAGACGAAGATGAGGAAGGCGAATGGGAGACTGTTAAAGGAGGAGTTGCTATGCCTAGTGTACGCGAGTGATATATTCGTTATATTTTTTCTATTAACTTACCTGAATTCCTCGAGAAATTCAAACATTACTTATAAGTGCGTGTGACCTGTGATATTTAGGATGAATTTATTTCAGGAGAAACCCAAAATGTTCGCGAAGGATGCTGAAATTGATACTAACCTCGTCATTAAGAAGTTGGGCGAGATCGTGGCTGCTCGTGGTAAGAAACGTACTGACCGCAGGGAACAGATCGAACTGTTGCATGAACTGCAAGGAGTCGCTGATCAGCACCATCTGGGACCTGCCGTCGCAGTTAAAATCAAGTTCAGCATTGTCTCTTCGATCTTCGATTATAATCCCAAAGTTTCTGATGCCATGAAACCTGAGTACTGGACCAAGTGAGTTTTATCTAAATGATGTCTTGCAACATAGCTTATTGTTTATTATACATAATACATATACAAAAAGTAAACATTATTTTCCTTAATTAAACTTTTCAGATAGGTTAATATAATTTTGATCTTTATTCATTTCAGACTGTTGGAACGTATGGGCGAGATGCTTAATATGTTAGCATCATGTCCCGACCTGAATATGTCCGAGATGGTTACGGAAGAAACCGAGGTGTTCGATGAGGTACCTTACCGTATCCGTGGTTGCGTATTGACGTCCGTCGAACGGTTAGATGACGAGTTCACCAAACTGTTGAAGGAATGCGATCCGCACAGCAACGAATATGTGGAGAGACTGAAAGATGAAACACGTGTGGCCAGCATCATTGACAAGGTGCAAATCTACCTGGAAAGAAACAATGTACAATCAGAACTGTGCAGAATCTACCTGAGAAAAATTGAGCATCTGTATTACAAGTTTGATCCGAGAGTTCTTCAACAAAAAGCTGTAAGTTTTTCCTAAACATATTACAAGATTTTGTGTTGGATACATTTGATATTATATTTCCGTTACATGTTTTACACGAGATGGCAATGTGAATTTTGTGACAAATTGTACATTTCCAGGGTGAGGTTGCTTCCGATATAGTTACCAGTGTCCAGGAGATGGAAAAACTGTGCAAGTACGTGTACGCCAAGGACGGTACTGATCGTCTGCGCACGCGCGCCATCCTCTCACACATCTACCATCATGCGCTGCACGATAACTGGTTCCAAGCGAGGGATCTGGTTCTCATGTCGCATCTTCAGGAGACAATTCATCATTCGGATCCTTCCACACAGGTATACACGTATACACTGACGGTTATTTGTATGTATTCTTTGCTAATATGTATTGTAACTTGTAGATTCTGTACAATCGTACTATGGCTCATCTGGGATTGTGCGCATTCCGTCATGCTAACATTAAGGATGCACATAATTGTCTGGTGGACCTCATGATGACTGGTAAGCCGAAGGAGTTGTTAGCACAGGGTCTTCTGCCTCAGGTACGATCATGTTCTTCATTTGTTTTATTATATCTACTATCCATGTATCTAGTATTTGATTGATACAGATTGTTAAAGTGATATTTTGTTTTTAGCGTCAACATGAACGTAGCAAGGAACAAGAAAAAATCGAGAAACAACGTCAAATGCCATTCCACATGCACATTAACTTGGAACTGTTAGAATGTGTGTACTTAGTATCGGCTATGTTGATCGAAATTCCATACATGGCGGCTCACGAATTCGATGCACGCAGACGTATGATCTCCAAGACATTCTACCAACAACTACGCTCCTCGGAGCGTCAGAGTTTGGTTGGTCCGCCAGAGAGCATGCGTGAACATGTTGTGGCAGCGGCTAAAGCAATGAGGAATGGACATTGGGCAGCTTGTAACAATTTCATCATTAACGATAAGATGAATGCTAAGGTACCGTACGCGTATGTAGATGTTTATAGTTTTGTATTTACTATTACCATCTGTAAAACAGGTGTGGGATCTGTTCTATCAAGCCGATGCAGTACGTACAATGTTGACCCGCCTCATTCGTGAAGAGTCTCTCCGTACGTACCTCTTCACCTACTCGCACGTGTATGACAGCATCTCCATGGCAACGCTGGCGAGCATGTTTGAACTGGACAGGAGCGTGGTCCATTCCACTATCAGCAAGATGATCATCAACGAGGAACTTATGGTAAGAAACTATGAAGTGGTGAAGATGTACATTATGGTATTTATTCTTTGTCTTTGATTAGGCTTCCTTGGATGATCCAACACAAACTGTTGTGATGCATCGTAGCGAACCTTCCAGACTACAATCGTTGGCCCTTCAACTCACCGATAAGGTTAATAACTTTGTCGACTCCAACGAACGCATATTTGAAATGAAACAAGGCAACTTCTTCATTCGAGGAACCAACCAAGTACGTTTTCTTTTTTTTTTTTTTCATTGTACAACAAAATATTACCAGTAAATACGTTATTAATTTAAATGACATCTCTCTTTGATTCGGTTTGGAACTGAAGTATAAATAATGTTTGTTTGAATAGGGCGCATTCCGTGGTGACAGACCGAACTACAGGGGTGGACAAAATCAAGAGTGGAACAGGAATCGTAGAGACAGAAACGCAAGAGACTATTAGTTGACCAATTAGAGACCAGTCAACGTATTGTGAATATAAGTGATTTTTTCCGTAAAACTCACTGTTCGCTTTTTTTTGTATTATTAAGTACTAATTTACACGTACATAATTGACATTTGTAATGCGCCCACATGGTTTCTGGAAATACAGAAGAAAAAATATAGTTGAAAATATTGTATTCATTTGTAATTGTAGTATATTTTAAGTGCATAACAATAACTATGATAACAGTTCATTGTAACATTGAAGAAACAACACATTTGACTTTTGTTTTAGAAAACAAATGAAGCGAGATTAGTGAATTGTTGCATTGATTATTGTGAATATTTAAAGGTATGGTAATCGCAGTGAGTACGCGCATTCGTGTTAGAAATACTTAGACTGTAGGTATAATTTTCTCTTAATTTAACCATGAAAATAAGCTTAATGTGGAACCTCTTATTCCTATGCTGTGGACTCGTGATTTGCCAGGTAAGATTATTAAATAATATTTTATGTTATGGATGGATTTTGAAATAAAAATAGTGACTGCTGTTCACAGCTCAATGCTAATGGCACTACTATGGGCTATTATTTTGAATATTATATTTTCAGTTCCGAAGTTCATCGTCAATATTATTAAAAAGAAGTAATATGTCCGTATTATGAACTCGTCATTTTTAGTTAAGATCACGACGCGTTTCGAACTCGCGTTCATTATCAAGTGATAATGAACGAGAATTCGAAGCGCGTTGTGATCTTTAACTAAAATTGACGAGTTCATAATACGGAGCTATTCTTTTTTTCTACTAAAATTGATACTGTTACAGTAATGCTATAAAAATACGCAATTTTTCCTAGTAACATTGTTAATTTTAGTTGAAAAATTTAGTAGCTCTCAGTTGAGCCGTTAGTATCGAGCTGTGAGAATTGTAGTAATTGAGATTTCATTTCGTAATTTAATATTTTATTTCCTAGTTGGAGGCACGGCCAAATACTACTTCTATCGAGAATCAAGATATATCTCTTGAAGTAACGAAATGCAGCATGCGCGACATTCTAGCCAGAATAGGTTCCGGGGCTAATGATGTTACCCAGTTAGCTTCGTTGTTTTATAAGTTATTGAGCAATATATTTTCTGGACAATTGGGTATAGATATGCTGGGAACAATAGCAGATATTTACACAGCTTCCAAAAATATCGTTGGCCTTGCTAATCAGATATGGGGAATCATGTCGAAATGCTTATTTAACTTAACATTCTAAACAAAAAGGTTTCATTATTTTCAGTTTGACAGTAGTATATAAAGGTTAACTAGTATGGGATAAATATATATGTTGTACTTATGATGTAATATTTATGTGCAAAATATATACATTGTTGTTTAATTAGTAGTATAAAACTTTATTATTTCACAGAATATTACATAACGAAAGTGTATATAGTTACATTTTTGGCCATAGCAAATATGTACCAGAATTTTTTAAACATGTATGCCTTAAAACAGTCATACTTCCATAACTCGAATCACCATTATCCACAAAAAAAGTTCGACTTTTGGAGACTTGAGTTATAGAAATGTTCATCAAAACTAGCAATTTTGCTTAAAGACATTACAGTGGTTTAATTATACACGTTTTTATTGAATCCAAATCGTGTACTAGGAGTACATACTAATTTCGGTTAAAATAATCAGTAATTTGCCTCGTTCCCGTTAATAAATGTATATGTATTCGTTTAATAAATAGGACTTTCCCGAACAATTAAAGACTCAATACGAAAAAATGCAGTTTGAGGTAAGGGCGTGTTTTTGTGTGAGTGAGTGTTACTATCCACTAGTTATTTTCCTCATATCATACATTTCTGCACCAAAAAGTGTATCACGAAAGAACAAAACTTTGTTTTTATGCGTGATTGACCTTCCAGTCTCACTTTAATTTTTTTGCATTGAAACCCAATAACAAGCGAAAAGGGGTTCCCCGAATAAAATAAAACAAAAAAAAACACACAAAAATTCCGTCACAAACAAGAATTTCATTCGACCTATGGAATGCACGTGCCAATCATTTTATTCGAGTTATAGAAGTAAAATTGCATGTCATTTGCTCCCTAAACGCTATTGCCACTCGACTCATTTCGACTTATAGAAATTTCGAGTCATGGGAATTTGACAGTATTTTGTTTCGTATTAATTGCCAATGTAGAATAACCAACTTAGCATAAAAGATCTCAAAAAAATATCATTTTTACTAAATGTAATCTATAAATGTAAGTGAAGGAAAGACAAAGTCTAGTTAATTGATATTTGCATGCAAGGCGCGTGTGATACATATATCGAATGTCATATCGGAGTGAATAATATGCGTAGATTCTCGTATCAAAAACCGGTAGCAAAAATGTTAAAAATTATCAGCTGAAATACATAGGTCACATAGAGTCACGTATAACTGACAATCGATATAAATATAATTTTCTCCAATGATGCTAGCCTTCCGCGTAAACTCTAAAGAGGGGTTTTTTTCAAACTGTTCTTAAAGGAGAAGAAACTAATAAATTACCCGGCTGATATGATTTTTATATTTTTTTTAATTGTTTTGGGATCACCCAGAACCCATTCTTTGTTTTTGTTTCGGTGTGATTTCATTGGTGTTTTCATTTTAAATGTAGTAAATAAATTCTTGAATTAGGTTCTTAATAATTTTTAATTTTTTGGTTGCACTGTTGATAAATAGTTACAATTTCAACATGTGTTGTAAACGTTGAATATAACACAAAAGATATTTTTACACGTCCGGGAGTAGAAGTCGGTTTCTACGGCGTCAAAAGCGGGACAGAAGTGAAGCATTTACTTCTTAGGGACGAAATAAAACAACAATTTCCCTAGGGGAGTTTTTATTATAACAAAAGTTTTTGTATATAAATGTATATTATCATGGTACGCATTGCATGGAAACATTCCCAAAGGCTTCTACCTATCTCAGGAAAAATAAGAGGTTTCTCTTCCTTAGTGTATAATGTACTATGTATTTATTTAAATACGCAATTTTTATTTGATTTGGCTAATGTTTCTATAATTAAAAAGGGCACTTTAGAATAGATTAAAAAAAGTTATGCTACAAATCGAATTTCCCGGTTTTGTAATACAAAATCTTTAATGTATTCAAGGTTATGTTTATAACTTCAATACTAAATTTAAAATTCTATAATATGTATTTCATCACACGATACGAATTTTATAATTTAATCAAAGTTCATGTAATCTGTATAGGATTTTTCCTATTTATAATCGTAATAAACTATGCCCTATTTCGATTAAAATTGTGTTGATTGATCGAAAATGTAAAATATTGTTTGAATAATTTATAGAAGGGAAATGAAGTTAAAATAAAAACACAAATAATACAAACCACACTTTATTTTACAATGAATATTTATAATCAGGATTCACAACAGAAATTTATGAAAATATATTTTAAAAATTGATGTTTTTTTCGGTTTTCAATTTTCGAAGGTTCAATGTCTTGAAAGGAAGTCATATCTTATATATTAATTTACAACTCTCTATTATGCAGTTGATATGTTAGGGTCATCGATCTAAGAAAGTCAATTATTTTGATTAAGTATTTGGGTCATTATTCAAATGTTCATTAAACTACAGAAGCTTGGAAAACTTTTGAGTTAAATGTATAATATTAACATAGATTAAAAATTGAAACAAGAAAAAGTGACAAACAGAAGTTTTCAGAAAAACTATTTCTGTATATCTTCGAATACATGGTTACGCTAGTTAGTAAGAATGTAAGTATGTAATATGATAAATAAAAACACAGAATTAGCAATTTTTACCGTTTGTTTGAGCTTAATTTCAATTTTAATTAACTTACTCTTTATTACCATCCTATTACGTAAGGATTCCTTGCAAGCTGCATTAAATGAAATGTCAACATCGGTTCTTAGAAAGGAAATGGTTTTCATGGATATAACCGCGTTACGAGTAAATATGTATATTGGTGTTTTTTTTTTTAGATTGCGACACAAGAAAAGTAAAATTACATAGTTTCACTTCTCTTTTCTGAACCGGCAATTATACTCAAGTAAAAGTATCGCATTTGGCATCTAACTAGAGGTCTTAATAGATCTATGGTTTAGTTGTGTTTCTGACAGTAATC
This sequence comes from Carabus problematicus, assembly GCA_963422195.1. Classification (NCBI taxonomy): domain Eukaryota; kingdom Metazoa; phylum Arthropoda; class Insecta; order Coleoptera; family Carabidae; genus Carabus; species Carabus problematicus. The sequence goes on along the minus strand of OY728579.1, from coordinate 16,496,822 downwards.
ACAAATGTTCTATCAACGGTAAGATTATTACCATTATATTTTAGTGGATGTTAATCAATTTTTGTGTTAGCTATTTACAGTGTTAACTAATAGAATAGATCGATAATTTAGTACTTGCAACAAATTAATAAATTTTGGATTAAAATGTTTATAAATCGAATATTTGTTGCATCACATTAAAATATTTAGCTATATTGTGTTTTGATATTAAATATATAATTGAAACTAATATGTTTAATTGTTATGTTTAGCTATGTAAATTGGGTAATTATTGGGCTTTGCAAGGCCCCCAAAGTTCAACATAAAATATAAAATAAATACTTTTGGTTTTCACAATATTCGGATATAAGATTTTAATAATAGAGATACATGTACAAAATATGAATATTTGGTATTTTCTGACATTTACCAGATAAAGAGAACTATGTATTTGTATATCTATTTTCAGTATTAAGCCCATTCATGCATAACCGGAATTCTGAAAGTACATAAAGTAATAATTAATATAATTACTCGTTTACGTAAGGGCGATAATATGAATGCAAGGTAATCTAGTCTGTGCAATTTTTTTCACCAATAATTAAAAGTAAAATAAGAGAAAAGTGAAATTCAGAAATTATTTTCAGTAGTTTTGATTGCGCATATTTTGATAAAAATAAAACAAAACTAGAATCTGGCGGATTATTTATAAACAGTTGCAAGTTTATCGCTGTTACAAGAAATAATAGGAAATATATCTGGTTTTGAGGTTAACTGAACTGGTTATTTCCAGATTTTATGCTTGAATTTGACCTGCTCCGTTGACCCTACGACTGATACCGTGACCTTTTCATAGAATATATAGCTCATCTGTGTTTATAATTGGCTCATACTACAGACACTGCTAGACACACAAGATCGTTTACCCAACATCATTCAATCATGCCACCAAATGTAAGTAAATTTTTGTATTGATTGACTTTAAAATTTATAAATAGTATTTTTTGTTCAAGAATATTTTATATTAAATTCTAATAAGCCATTCAGAATTATACTATTTACTTTACCGGAAATTCTAGATTTAAATGAAATACTAATAAGTCATTCACAATTGTACCATTTATGTTACCGGAACTTCCCGATTTAAATGAAATATTTTAAAATTATATTCCTATTAATACAGGATCATCTTGAAATGAAACGGGGACTGCGCGTAGCTATAATAGGCCAGAGTGTATTTGCTGCAGATGTATTTGAAAGACTACGCTACCATGGGCACCAAATTGTTGGCGTTTTTACCATTCTAGACAAAGGCAAACGCGAGGATCCATTAGGTGTGTTCATTTACCTATTTTATTAATACAATTTTAATAAAGAGTATACTTTATACAATTTAAAAATATATTTTATAGAATACAAACCACTTATCTCTAACAATCATTTGTTTATTTGCTCCAGCTGCAATTGCACGTGTCAATGATATACCGGTATTTAAAATCAAAGCTTGGCGCCGTAAAGGTGAACCAATTCCAGAGGTTCTCGAACAGTATCGCAGTGTTCATGCCGACTTGAACATACTACCGTACTGTTCACAGTTCATACCGATGGAAGTTATTAACTACCCTCGATTGCAGAGTATCTGTTACCATCCTTCTATACTGCCAAGACACAGAGGAGCCAGTTCTATTAATTGGTAAATGAATCTAGACTATTAATATATTAAAATTATTAATTTAAAATAAATGTTCAACAATAGGACCCTTATTTGTGGCGACAAAAAAGCTGGCCTCAGTATATTCTGGGCAGATGACGGTCTTGATACAGGTCCACTTCTTTTGCAAGAAATCTGCACAGTTGACATTAATGACACGGTAGATTCACTGTATAAGAGATTCCTTTATCCTGTGGGTGTAAGCGCATGCGCACGGGCTGTAGATATGGTAGCTGATGGCACCGCCCCTAAAACACCACAATCTGAACATGGAGCAACATATGAAGCTATGCTCAATAAACCAGAGTTACAGAAGGTAAGAGAAACTCCAATATAAGGCGTAGAGCTCTTTATATTAAGTATTTGTTATTTAATTGATATAATGTACAGATTGATTGGACAAAAATGGCCCACGAACTCCACAATTTCATACGCGGAATGGATTCAGTACCAGGAGCTAGCTGTCAAATTACAATTCCAGGAACAGCCGAGCCGCAGGAAGTACTATTGTTTGGTTCATCTCTTTGGGGTCAATCGAAACCTGAAGGTACTGAAATAATAATATCTGGTATGTCATCACCAGGCTTAGTACATGAAGAGGGACTTCTTTTAACTGGAAGTGACGGCAATACGGTGAACGTGAAGCGAGTTAAAATTGGCGGAAAAATGAGACAAGCTGCAACCATTTGTCAAGTCACCAAACAAGTTAAATTAGTACTGTCACCGGAAGAGAAAGAAATTGTTGAGAATATGAGAGAAATTTGGGAAGGAATATTAAGTGTTGACATAGATGATGATACAGATTTCTTTGCATGCGGAGCTGGATCAATGGATGTTGTAAGGTTAGTATATATTTTAGAAATTTACTATAATTGTTCTATTTTCTGTTTAAAATTTCTAGACTTGTTGAAGAAGTAAAAGATAACGTTAAGGTTGAGCTTCAGAACGAAGATGTATTCATGGCACCTACATTCTCCGAGTTTATCACAACTGTAATTGTAAAATCTCGCGGTTCTGATGGACCAGCAGAAGTAGAGTACCGCGCGGTTGAAGTGCAAGCTAACAATATGACATTGAAGTTCCCTTGTCAGCTATTCATTAATGGTGAATTCGTGGACGCTGAAAATGGAAAAGCAATTCCCATTGTTAATCCGACTGACGAGTCTATCATTTGTGAGGTAATGTAGAATTCTTATAGGTTTTTATCTATTTAACTTTTAATGAAGTATAATGCGTACTGTAAGTTGTTATGTAATTTGGTTGTGCGCAAGTTCAGCGCGAGCCCTTGTGGCCTAATGGATAAGGCATCGGCCTCCTAAGCCGAGGATTGTGGGTTCGAGTCCCACCAAGGGTAGAAACGCACTGTATTTTAATTTAGAGAACATACAAAGTTGTTTAAATAATGTGTTGTTTGCAGATACAATGTGCAAGTGTCAAAGATGTAGATAAGGCAGTAAAAGCAGCGAAAAAAGCATTTGAGGCTGGAGAATGGAGTAAAATGAGTAATAGAGATCGAGGAGAATTACTGTTCAAGTAAGAAATTTTATCAACTTGATTATATTATTGTACATTATAATATTTCTAATTTTCTATTTGTATTTTTCTTTCATAGGTTGGCAGACATAATGGAACAACACAAGGAAGAGTTGGCAACCCTGGAATCGATCGATTCAGGGGCTGTGTATACATTAGCTTTGAAAACTCATGTTGGTATGAGCATACAAACGTGGAAATATTTTGCTGGTTGCGCTGACAAAATACAGGGTTCTACTATACCGATAAGTCATGCCAGACCAAATCGTAATTTAACTTTTACGCGCAAGGAGCCAATAGGGTAAGTAAAATACATTAACTAAAGGTTCAAAATTACTGTTTTTTATTGTCCATTTGTTTTGTAGAGTGTGTGGTTTGATCACGCCATGGAACTATCCATTGATGATGTTGTCCTGGAAAATGGCGGCCTGTTTAGCTGCCGGTAATACAGTAGTTATAAAACCAGCACAGGTCTGTCCGCTGACTGCACTCAAATTTGCGGAACTCTCCGTGAAAGCTGGAATACCCCCTGGCGTTATCAACATTGTACCAGGAACAGGTACAATTCATACATAATTTAAATTACACTTATTTAATGTAGCTAAATGTTTGATAATATTGTTAGCTATATTATTTATTTCAAGCTTCGTTCATATTAAAATTTTATTACAGGCTCCATGACCGGTAATGCAATAGCTGCTCATCCAGATGTACGCAAATTAGGTTTCACAGGCAGTACTGAAATCGGACAGGTCATAATGCGTACTTGTGCCGATTCAAACCTTAAAAAAGTATCTTTGGAACTTGGTGGTAAATCGCCATTGGTTATATTTGCAGACTGCGATTTGGAGAAAGCTGTCAGATTTGTAAGACATACATACTTTGCTAAAGAAACATAAGAATAATTTGCGAATTGATGCATTGATTGCAGGGAATGCAAGGTGTTTTCTTCAATAAAGGCGAGAATTGTATAGCAGCCGGACGTATTTTCGTTGAAGCATCTATCCACGATGAGTTTGTACGTCGTGTTGCAATGGAGACGAGACGGATCGTAGCTGGCGATCCGCTGAACCGATCAACAGTGCACGGACCTCAGAATCACGAAGCGCACATGCGCAAACTCATCGAATATGCCGAGACCGGTGTAAGAGAAGGTGCCAAACTCGTGTGCGGTGGCAAACGAATGAATAGGAAGGGTTTCTTCTTTGAACCAACGGTGTTTACTGGCGTACAAGATCATATGTATATCGCGAAAGAAGAATCCTTTGGTCCAATCATGATCATCAGTTCGTTTAATGACGGGTGAGTAAATAGGTTATATTTAAATTGGATCTCTTTTTTATCATAATCTTCACATTAACTCTATAAATGAATTCACATATAAGTTTCATTGAAATCAAATGATATTTATTTATAGCTTGATTTAGATTCTAAATCGAGCTATAAGTGATAGAGTATACATGTAATTCTAAAATCAATAATGCAACGTCACAGGACAAAGGAAATAAAAGTCATCGTTACCCTTGGTGGGACTCGAACCCACAATCCTCGGCTTAGGAGGCCGATGCCTTATCCATTAGGCCACAAGGGCTCAATATTTGTTTGTAAAATATTTTGTAACTGAGGTAGATAAAATATCTATTTTCTATGCAAGTAATTATATGTACCTTGATTAACTTCAAAACACAAGTTTAGAAAACTTTAACTAATGCAGATAATTGGTCTATATTGAAATGCAACTAGGGGTAGAAAAATATTAAATGTAATGTAAATATAAATAAGCGTAAAATGCGTAGGTACATAAAAGTGTTATGTAACTCAGTTATACGGTACCTAAATATGAAAAATCAAGCCCTTGTGGCCTAATGGATAAGGCATCGGCCTCCTAAGCCGAGGATTGTGGGTTCGAGTCCCACCAAGGGTACGCGCAAGTGTGTTTTAATTTAGAAAGTATAGAAAGTGTTGAACTCACCTGTGTGCGAAGTACGTACGCGTTAAGACACACATTACGATATTACGAGCGATATATTATGATTTCACAAAAGAACTTTTCATTTCACGATTCCGATGTATGATTTACAATAAATATGAATATTTACGGAGCTGATTTTGTTTTGTTTTGCTTTTGTTTACAGAGATATTGACTCAGTAATGCGAAGAGCTAACGCAACTGAGTATGGTTTGGCTTCTGGTGTGTTCACAAATGATTTATCGAAGGCGTTACGTTTTGCCGAGCGAATAGACGCTGGTACGGTATTTGTGAATACCTATAATAAAACAGATGTAGCTGCACCATTCGGTGGATTCAAACAATCTGGATTTGGAAAAGATTTAGGTAAACATTGTTAACATTATCATACTTACCAAAAGTTGTAGAAAGATTATTTTAACTTGAAATATCCGTCTTGCATTCGTCTTGTACGTTCAATAATTTTTGTGGTTTCCATTGGATGCTTGATACTAGAAGTTGTGATAATTTTTATTACTTGTAAGACTCATTACGGCATTCCTTTATTTTATTCCAGTTTATACTTGACTGGACGTCAACTTTTTGTTATTATTTATTTCACATTTATTTACTTGAAATTGTTTTATGTTTGTTCAACATTTGTTTTGTTTTATAGGCCAGGAAGCACTGAACGAGTATTTAAAAACAAAGTGCGTCACAATTGAATACTAAGCGTAGAATAATTATTTTTTAACATTATATATGTGCTTATAATTTGTACTATTTAGTTTATCCATTTATTATCATTATTGTACATATCAGTACCATTTCTTCATCCATTTTTATTTTATATATATATTTTTTATCAATTGTATGTATTATTATCAATAAAGTTTTTTCACATCTAATTAATGTAATACAAAAATATACACAATCTATTAATTGCATTTCTTCATTGAATATAATAAGTAAAATGCAGGTGTGCAATAAAAAAAGTTATGCATTCATCATAAAAGTTTATACGGATTAGTGTAACAGGTGTTGCATGGTAGCTAATTTAAAAAACAATTATAACCTGAGACTTAATGCAGGATTGTACTAATATATTCTGTAATAAATCAAAGTATTTCGAAATATCATTGCACCGTAAGTCTTTATTACAAGTGATATGTTTTCTCTTTCTATAATGCACGTTATAAGAAATATTTTGAATTATACTACAATATTATAGTATATTTCTATATAGACTTTCACTAAAAAATACTACAGCAAAATTCAAGTACGGACCTGTAGCTGATGCAGGTAATTCAAGGTCATTTCTGCAACAGGTAGAAGGGATAAAATTCCATCATGGCGGCCGCATTGGAATGCAACGGATTAACTGTTAGATTTTTGGTGATTGTCTAATTATTTTTTTACCGCAAGTAATAATGATTACACAAGTATTTCAATAAAATACCGCGAATCGTGTGAATAATGTTGGTGTGAAGTGAACTTATGTTCAAACCTTACATGTGCAACAACTCTAACAGTATTTGTGAAACGTTTTTTCAAGTAAAACTTGTTGTTTCGAGTGTTTTATAATGAGTTTAGTGAATTTGTGGGTTAAAAACTATGTCGCAACGCGATTTTTCGGAGGTAAGCTCAATATTTTGTTCTGGTAACTACATTTGAAATTTTGACAGTGGTAATCTCAATGCTGGGGTTACATTCGCATGTATTCAACATGGGCTATTATTTATTCGCATGAAAACATTAACCAATAAATTGATTTAATTTTTACATAAATTCCAAATAGTACCTGCAGGAATTGGTATGTATAATTTTAAATCTGTGATGAATTGCTTTTAATTGTAGATCGGAATGCAGCATTTCCTTTCCCCCCTCCACGTTTTTGACGGCCATAATTTGCGCGGCAGTCAACTTTTTTGTTTGTTTATGTATACTTTTGTTTTCAAACTGATAGCCCCTTCCACTAACGGAAGTTAACGCGCAATATTTTTAAAAAATAAACTTTGTTTAAAGTATGCAATAGTGTAATTATTTCTTGTAATAATAACAGTTTCGCTAGAAATGTAATTGCAATATTTCTGTATACAATTATTAACTTGTGCCAGTTTAGCAACACATACATACATATTAGAAAATATAAAGAAAATCCATCTCTTACTTACCGTACTGAAATTCACTTTATGTAATTTACACGAAATATTAAAAATATAAAAAATTTAATGACATATATAGCGGAATATATTATTTAAATATATTATAACTGAATTTGTGCAAAAATAATTTGTTTATACAAATATGTGTTGTAGGTTTAAGTGTATTTCGAAAAACGTAAATTTTAAGTGATTAATGTTCAACAATATATTTATACTGTTTTCGAATTTTAGGTTGAACCCGAAGGTACCTCAGAATTACCAGCAGCAAGCAGAACTCTTTTTCTGGAAAAGGTATGTCATATTTTTATAAATACTTGTTGGGCAAACATGTACACTACGTCATATAGCTTTTATTTATGTTTCATCACAATCGCATGCCATACTCGTGCATGATCTTAATCTGTATTCACATCCATACACCTTTTGTTTTTCATACATCCGCTATTTAACCACAAGCTTTGTTATACTAATCATAACTGCTAGCTAATTTCAGGCGATTTCTTCACACAATTACTTCAATTCTGCCGGTAAATTACAACGTGTACTAGCTGGTTACAATTAAATTGCTCGATTACTATCATTACTCTTTATTGTTGGTCTAGGATCGTGAGATATTGCATAGTAAAGTTCATATATGTTTAATAGTCGAATATTCGTTATATTGTATATGTTAATATTAACATGTATACATACATACATAACATCACGCCTTTCCCATTACTGGGGTAGCAGGCCCTTTAATCCCTACAATCACTCAAAATATTATTAATATTATATATTATATAGAAAACTGCCTTTCATTCCTTATTTTCTAACAATTGCTCGCCAAATACTCCTATCCATACATAATTGTCTCGCCTCGTTTATATCCAATATTGTTAATGTTAACAATAATAATATTGCTTCATTCTACTTCATTCTTATATGTAGAACTAAAATTATTTGATTTATTTCTAGGTTCGCCAATCCAATGCTGCCTGCCAGAATGGAGATTTCGCTACAGCTGTCAGTTTGTACACGGACGCGTTACAGCTGGATCCTACCAATCACATACTGTACTCGAATCGGTCAGCGGCCAGACTAAAACAGGGCCAGTTTGCGCAGGCGCTGCAAGATGCCGTCAGAGCACGGGAGCTCTGCCCAACGTGGCCCAAAGCCTACTATAGGTAAGTGTATAATGAATAAACATAAACACATTAGACTTACCAAGAACTATCTTATATTTTATCTGTATAATTCGATGGGTAAAATGAGATAACAAATTCATATACAATGTACGATTCAGCAATGAGTCCATGGGAAGTTGTGTGATCTAGAAAAGTTGTTACATTCGCAGGCAGGGCGTTGCGTTGCAGTGCCTGGGCCGCCACGGAGAGGCGCTGGCGGCGTTCAGTTCTGGTCTGGCCCAGGATCCCACCTCGCAACAGCTTCTTGCCGGTCTTGTGGAGGCCTCCGTCAAGTCTCCCCTTCGGCATACGCTAGAACCCACCTTCCAACAGCTACAAGTGATGAAACTTGACCAAAGTCCATTCGTTGTGATATCGGTGAGAACCTGACATATACTTACTTTTGTTTACATCTTACAAATAATAAATACTTACTTAATCCTGGTATGTAACAGGTTGTAGGTCAAGAATTGCTGGCTGCTGGTTTATACCATTCTGCTGTGACGGTGTTGGAATCTGCGTTGAGAATAGGCTCCTGTTCGCTCAAACTGCGAGGCTCCGTGTTCAGTGCATTGAGTTCAGCTCATTGGGCTCTCAATCAGTTGGACAAAGCTATAGGTTATATGCAACAGGACTTGGCAATAGCCAAAAGTCTAGGTGATACTCCTGGCGAATGCCGAGCACATGGGAACTTAGGCTCGGCGTATTTCAGTCAAGGATCTTATAAAGAAGCATTAACAGCGCACAGGTATCAGTTGGTACTAGCGATGAAATGCAAAGTAAGTTGCAAATGCTTGTTATTTTAACTATTATTATGTTATTATGTCAATATGTTTGTTGTCTAGGATACCCAAGCCGCTGCTGCAGCACTGACATCTCTCGGTCACGTGTACACTGCGATAGGCGATTATCCTAATGCGCTTGCGTCGCACAAACAATGCGTACAGCTTGTGAAACAGATGGGCGATCGTTTACAAGAAGCCCGCGAAATTGGCAACGTTGGCGCGGTATACTTGGCAATGGGAGACTTTGATAGTGCAGTGGATTGTCATACACAACACCTCAGATTAGCCAGACGACTTGGCAATCAGGTCTGTGCAAGTGTCTACATCGTGTATGATTGTAGATCTTCATCAACATGTTTTCACAGGTTGAAGAGGCGCGTGCGTACAGTAATCTAGGCTCTTCTCATCATTACCGGCGTAATTTCGCACAAGCTATGGTGTATCATGAGAATGTGTTACGACTTGCTCAATCGATCGGTGACAGAGCGGTTGAAGCACGAGCGTACGCTGGTTTGGGACATGCCGCTCGTTGTGCTGGAGATTACCAACAGGCCAAAAGATGGCACGAACGGCAACTAGATATGGCATTAGCTGCAAGAGATAAAGTACGTGGTGCAAATATTAACAATATATTTTAAAATTGTGTTATAGTGTAGTTAGTTTATGAACTGAGTGCATATGTTTACTTGTTAGGTTGGTGAAGGACGAGCTTGTTCCAATTTAGGCATTGTCTACCAACTATTAGGAGAACATGATGCTGCTTTGAAATTGCACCAGGCGCATCTGAATATCGCACGCAGTTTGGGAGACCGAGCCGGTATGGGTCGGGCGTACGGTACGGTTTTAAGACAAATTATTTGAGTGTTTTTATTTTTATCTACTGTTTGTTTTACAGGTAACATAGGTAACGCTTATTCAGCAGCGGGATTTTACGAGCCCGCAATCAAATATCACAAACAAGAACTGACTATTAGTAAAGAGGTACACGATCGGAGCTCAGAAGCTAGTACACATGGCAACCTGGCAGTAGCGTACCAAGCACTCGGGGCACATGATATGGCACTGCTGCACTATAAGGCACATTTAGGTAGGTCATTGTTACGCAAAAGTTATTGTATAAAATTTAAACAGATTGATCTATTGGAAATTCGAATTTTCGAGAAGGCTAACTCTAATATCATTTGGTCCAGGTATTGCCAGAGAACTGAAAGACACAGCGGGTGAAGCATGCGCCTTATTGAATCTTGGTAACTGTTTGAGCTCCAGGTCGGAATTTGCTGAAGCTATTCCCTATTACGAGCAATACTTGATGTTATCCCAGGAGTTAGCGGACGTAGAGGGTGAAGCCAAAGCTTGTCACTTTCTTGGCTACGCACATTATTGTATAGGCAACTACAGAGAAGCAGTAAGGTATAATGGAGTGCAATTCATTTGTTTTAAGTAATAAATATTTAAATTGAAACATTTTTATTAGATACTACGATCAGGATTTGGCTTTGGCGAAAGACTTACAAGACAAAATGAACATGGGCCGAGCGTACTGTAACCTTGGTTTAGCACATTTAGCACTGGGTCAACTGGAGACATCTCTTGAATGTCAAAAGTACTTTCTTGCCATCGCACATATGACACAGAATGCACCTGGTAACTACGTAGTATAAAATTATACATTACTTTTAGAAAATTATATTCTTACCCTGTTAAAAATAATTATATACATGTTGAACATTTAATGAACTTATACTGGTGTAAAAATCGAATGTCTGACCTCTGACTACTGTTCAAGGAAAATTTCGCGCGCTGGGGAACATCGGAGATGTACTCATCAAGATGGGCGACACGGAAGAGGCAGTGAAGATGTACCAACGACAGTTGGGTCTCGCCCGGCAGGCTCGCGATCGTGGGATGGAAGCGGCAGCTTGCGGTGCTCTGGGTCTTGCTAACCGACTACTCCGACGGTTCGACAAGGCGTTGGGCTTTCATACACAAGAATTGACACTTCGACAAGAGATGGGCGAGTTGTCAGGCGAATGCAGAGCTCACGGACATTTAGGAGCGGTCCATATGGCATTAGGTAAAATGCCACTCATATACCAAGTGAATAATTTACTTATATTAGGTTGATGTTGTTCGATAGGTAATTATACACACGCTGTGAAGTGTTATCAAGAACAACTGGAGCGTGCGCAAGAGCTACAGGATTGCGGTGTCGAAGCGCAGGCCTATGGTAACCTGGGTATAGCTCGCTTAAATATGGGCCATTACGAAGATGCTATAGGTACAATATATAACTAAATAATTCTTTAACTTATTTGTGCAACATCAGAGTTTTAATTAAATGTATTGTACAGGTTACTTGGAACAACAACTAGCCACTCTTGAACGTTTGAGTTCGACAACAGCTCAACTTGACCGGGGCAGAGCATTTGGTTCACTGGGCGACTGTTACGATGCCCTGGGCGATCCAGAGGAAGCAGCTAAATGCCACGAGCAACATCTTGCTATAGCGTTGAAATTGAAAAGTGCCAGAGATCAGGAACGCGCCTATCGTGGTCTGGGTCAAGCGCAACGTGCTCTCGGTAACTTACAACAAGCTCTCGTATGCTTGGAGAAGAGACTGGTGGTTGCGCACGAATTAGGCAACCCGGATGCCAAAGCAGCAGCGTACGGCGAACTGGGACAATTACATGCGACATTAGGTAATTTATCATAGTCTCGACTTGTAAACGAGAATCCTACATTACTTTGGTTGCAGGTAATTTGGAGCAAGCTGTCTCTTGCTTGGACCATCAACAGACCATCGCTCGTGAACTAGGTGATAGAGTTATGGAAGCGGACTCTGCGTCAGGGTTAGGCTGTGTGTATCAGCAGATGGGCGAACATGCAACAGCATTACGATATCATCAGGCTGACTTGGAACTAGCAGAGCAATTGGGCATGCCTGGTTTACAGAGTCGTGCTTGTGGGAATTTAGGAGCAGTTCACGAATCATTAGGTAAATTACCATTAAAGCAAATTGGATTAAGATAATTTCATATGTAATACTTACGTATGCACAAATACATTCATGCATTATTTTCTGACGGCATTTATTTTAGGAAACTATGAACAAGCAGTAGGGTATCAAGAACAACATCTGTCTGTTGCGGCTAGTACGAATGATCAGTTAGCTAAAACACTAGCGTATAGCTCACTAGGTCGTGTACATCAGTTGTTGGGTAACAGAACGCAAGCGGTTGCTTACCTGACGCAAGGTCTTTGTATAGCTGAAGCCCTTGGTCGACGGGATGAAGAGGTAACTTTTAATACTTACCATGATATAAAACTGTATTAAATAGCACTGAACTTATGTTACTCTTTCAATTCTAGGCTCGTATAAGAAACAGATTAGGACTTGCGCTTTGGTCCAATGGCGACTTGGAAGGTGCACATAAACAACTGGAAGCCGCCACGCATCTTCTAGAAAGCATACGAAGAGAAACACGAAATTCACCTGATTACAAATTGTCTCTATTTGAATTGCAATCATCCAGTTATCAAGTTTTACAAAGAGTGTTAGTCGGTAAGTACAATACATTTGTAATTTAGTAACAATATTTGCTAATGCTATATATTTTATTCTTACAGCTCTAAATCGACACGATGAGGCATTGGTTGTAGCTGAAAGGGGTAGAACTCGTGCGTTTGTCGATCTGCTGTTAGAAAGACAGGGACACCAACCTGAGAACACGCATCGGTCTGGTGGCAAATCATCACGGTCTGGAGGCAGTTCTGCCAATAGATGCGACGATACTAATGGATTGAACAGTTTGGAACAACTGTTAGAGATTGTTAATAGACAAAGGGCTTCCATCCTATATTACAGCTTAGCAGCAGGATACTTATACGCTTGGCTTATCATACCAACTAAAGGTAAATTATATATTATGTATTAGAACATTATAATAATGATACGATTTTGATTTTGTTTCATAAAATACAACAGATGTTTTAATATTTTAGGTGTGGTTCGTTTCCACGAAACATCGTTGTCAGAAGGCACCACCTCCGAGGACTGCGACTCCCCAGACCCAGTGCCTGCAGGTACAGGTCTGCTGGAGCGACTGGTACAAGCTGTTAGAGACAGTCTGGGCACGGAACTAGCACCACCTGGTAGCACGCCAGGAAACAACGGAGAAGATCAATGGACTGCAACACCAGACGAGCCGACGGGTGATCGCGCTGGATTCTTACGAATGGTACGTTCACTCCAGCTGCTTATCTAAATAATTACATTTAGCCAATTATATATTTCATTACAGGTTAATAGAAACCACTTACTGAATTCGAGTAATTATTCCTTGAGTTCGCTTTTCTCACTTGGATCAGTTGGCGGTTCCGTGGCTAGTCTGCAGGGCTCGACTAGGTCCAGTGCTAGTATCAAGGGTTCCACAAGATCTAGAAAGAAGTTACAACCATCTTGGCAGGGACCCAGCTGCTTGAATGCCCTCTACAAACTGCTCATTGCGCCTTTTGAAGATTACTTCCCAACTATATGCCATTCTGGATCTGGTAAGAATAAAAAATTCTTTTCTTGCAATAAAACAGTTAATATATCTACATGTATACATTGTCTTTAGGGCCACGTAACAAGGACAGTTCAAGTCGTCGTGAGTTAGTGCTTGTACTCGAGGGAGACTTATATCTAGTGCCCTTCCCTGTGTTACGCTCTGGTACCGACGGTTGTGACTACTTGTGCGAGAGATTTTCATTGCTGGCAGTGCCGAGTATCAGTGCGTTGAAGAGTTCCTCTAGATCCAGTCGCAAACCGAAAGAAGCTGGTGATCAGAATGTTTCTGCATTAGTTGTTGGTAAGCAATCCAGCAACATGCTGGAAAATAATCTATACTTACGAGTTACTGCGATATCCGTAATTAGTAATATTAATTCAATTGTTTTGCTGTTTTCATGTAGGTAATCCTAAGCTGCCCAATACTGTAACAGAACATTGGGGTTGGTGTGATATTCCACAGGCCGAACAAGAGGCGAGTATGGTCGCTGAACTCCTGCAGACACAAGCACTGGTTGGTGCTCAGGCATCCAAACAGGCTGTGCTCACGCAGATCCAGGAAGCGGAGTGTGTACATCTCGCTACGCATGTGTCGTGGAAACTATCCTCATTAGTTCTAAGTCCTGTTGAGGTAAAAATAATTTCTTATTACATGTTCATGTTACTAAATAAAGTTTTTTATGTGTGAATATAGGTATTAGAACAAGGTCAACCTAAACGATACTACACATCAGATGCTGCTGAAGATGATGACGGAAGTGAGGTGTCAACCAGCGTAGAATTACCACCCCTTTCTGACTTTTTGTTAAGTGCAGCGGACCTGTTATCATTGCGTTTATCTGCTAGATTAGTAGTGGTAAATAATTAGTTAAACTTTTGTTATTTCTATATTTTGTCTCTAAACATACTTACATTCGGGTATGGTTCGTTAATAGGTTAGTTCATCTCATACTCGTGAAAGACAAGGCTGGGCCAATGCAGATGGATTAGTGGCATTAGTTCGTGCTTTGCTCGCTGCTGGCGCTCAAGCAGTGCTGGTGTCATTGTGGCCTGTCCCAGATACAGCTACTAAGATCCTCCTTCGGGCTTTTTATTCGGCACTGTTGCAGGGAACACGAGCAGCCAGGTGAGAATACACAACTGCAATATTGGTTTCCTATATATTTTGCTAATATTTTACATGAATTACAGAGCTTTGGCAGAAGCAATGCAAACCGTACAACATACCAAACATTTTGCTCATCCAGCGAACTGGGCTGGATTCCTTCTTATCGGTATGAACACCAGATTATCCAACAAAGTAGCAATGATGGGCCAGGCGTTGTGTGAACTGCTCAGAGCACCGGAGAAATGTCGGGATGCACTGAGAGTAACTTTACATCTTGTGGAAAAAAGTTTGCAGAGAATCCATCGGGGCCAGAAAAATGCTATGTACACTACGCAGAAGTCCATTGAAAACAAGGTAAATAGTTATTAAAAAAATCAATCATTTCAATTTCGAGCAATAGTATTATATAAGTTAGATAATATAGACTAGTAGGAATTCGGATTTGTGAAATTTTATAAATCTATATTGAAAGTAAACTTACCAAACACTGCTTATGTTAATGGTGTGTGATTCTTTCAATGTCCAGGTGGGCAGTGCTGCTGGCTGGAAGGAATTACTGATGTCGGTGGGTTTTCGATTTGAACCGGCAGCTAATGGCATCCCCAGCAGTGTATTTTTCCCCCAATCCGACCCAGATGAACGGCTTACACAATGTTCGGCCAGTCTGCAAGCCCTGCTCGGTATGTCTGCAACATTCTACGCTGAAACAAAATATTTTTCTTATAATATTTACAGAATTTTCTATAAAAATCTATACTTACCAGGTCTCTCCGGCACCTCTCTTCACGCTCTGTCTAAGCTGACCTCCAATGCCGATGTTGTAGATGATATCATTGGTGTTATTCAGTCAGTCATCTCTCAGTTCACTGCTAGCAAGAACGTCATAACCGACGCGACAGGTGCAGATCCCAGCGTCGAAGTATCAGTTAGTGTCCGCCTATGGCGAGTGCCCGGTTGTCACGAGTTACTTGCGTCGTTGGGCTTTGACCTCACTGATGTAGGACAGGATAAAGTAACACTCAGAACAGGCAAGCAAGCAAACAGGAGAAACATTCAATTCGTGCTGCAAGCATTGCTGGCATTGTTCGGTAGGTTAAGCACTGTAAAGAATAGATCATTTTCCATTCGACGGTGTATTTTCATAAATTGTCTGATTATAGATACACAAGAAGCACCAAAGAGCTTAAGCATTGACTCCTCAAGCAGTCTAGAATCACTCGCCTCGGTTGATAATGACTTCTCTCATTCAGATAATGAACTGGCTGGTCCTCTACGGCCGCAGAAACCTGCATTACCTCCTACTCAACCACCTCCGAGGATACCTGCACCATTCGCTCGATCATTGCTACCTGGAAAGAGGTGTGTTGTCTTCTGTAATTGGTTTAGGCTTTTTTTAACTATGCATTTTGTTACAGACTTGGTGGTGCTTTCACTAGCTATGTTCGTCGAAGAGGAGAGCCCGATGGTCGCACTGCAACTGCACCAGATACCTCAACCATTTCCTATCTCGATATTAAAACTCGCAAACCACCTGCTATTATCGGCAGACCCGGTGGAGGTGGTGAATCAGATGCTGCATTCACACCGTCGCCTCCCGTAGTTCTACAACCACCTGATCCATCACAGAACATAACCTTATCTCTTGCTCACCAGTCACGAATCAGGAGCCTTTACTCGCAAAGTGATGTTAAAAATGATTCGCACCGACCTGACAGCTCAAGTTCGGCCAGTTCAGCTACTGATTGGGATAGTGGACATGCTACAGTCTTGCGTAGACATATGGCACATCCATTGCCTCCGATACCACCGCCAAGGGCTCAACCACTGGTCGATTTGCCTGTATCTCCACTGTACAATAATCTATCATCCACGTTTGAGAACAGTTCTGACAGTGAATTGGAAAAGATGGAAGCAAAGTTGTTCGTACAATCGTACACAAGTACACAGAAGTCGCACAAATCTACTTTCAAGAAAGGTATGTTATTTTCGTTTGCAGTTGTATGTACATATTTTACACTGTTACATATTTGCAGGTATGCGAAGTGGAATGTCTACTTTAGATCGATTAAGTGTACGAACTGAAGTTACGCCAGGACAAAATAACGCAACTACCACTACACCAAATATCCGAAAACCAGTGGCATTACCCAATGAAGACACCATTAACACCAACGAACGTCTGTTGTACTTTTCACCAAACGAATCTGAACCTCTTGACACAGTACCGAAATCTGCGAAAGTGGAAGTGGATGAAAGTTTGGGTCAGGATATCGCTAGTAGTTTAGCTGATGTTAAGAGCGGTCCAAGCAGTGCAAGCAGTCTTCATGACACTATCCTGGCCACACAGCTGAGACACATCAATCGGGAGATGACACCGACAATATCCGAAGTCTATCACGAACGTAACATCGGTTTGGGCTTAGCTCCGCCCCTATCCAAACTATTGCTCAACCAAACGTCAGGCTCACAGCCTACGCCGGATAACTCAGTTTTAGACAAGATCAAACTTGGTATACTGGAAGATGCCGAATTGGAGAAAGACATCAAACGAGATACGTGCCAAAGATGCAAATCGGATAACTGTACATGTCGAAGTAAGACGATGAAACCGTGGTTATCTGAAACTGTAGTTCCTTTACAACAAATCCAGAGTTCGGATTTGACTACTGCGGACATTTTGGAACGCGAAGCGAAAAATAAGAAGTGGCAAAGTTCTGAGTCAAGAAATAAGGAAACTGGAGATTGCGATCCAAAGAGGCTGAGTCCATTTTCGGAGATGTCGCGCCGTGATGAGGGAGATGGACGAAGTATAGCGGATTCACAATGTTCTAGTAGCTATAATAAGAGAGCCACTGGTTATAGAAGTGGTCCTCAAACTAGTTATTCACTAGCGACTGATAAAGCAACAGGGAGACTGAGGAGCGTACATGCACAAATCAGTACTCAAAGAAATCGTAATACCCAGAATTAAAAATACGCGGTATTAATTCTATACATATTTCCGTCTCTTCATATCATCTGCATAATTTCTTGCCAATTAAAAACATTTTGCAATTTATATGAATGCACATGCGCAATACACAACCGTCCATTTTGGTTTTTGTACTTGAAATTTATCAATGTAGATGTGATAAACTACTGATGAAATGGTTGAACATATTTTTATTGTAAAATGTTATTATTCCGTCCTACTTTTGTGGAATATTCGTATATAGCTAGATAATATATTAACTCGGTATATTTGTATCAAATAAATTGTATAATATTCGTGAAAATATTTAAAAAATCAGATTGCCTCATTTGTAGAAAGCTTTCATTGAGTTATTTCAATATACCGTTTGTAATAATAATGAGAAATACATGGACTAAATAGTTGTAAGTTTATACAATAATAATAATAATTCCTCTTAGTATTATTTTTGTATAATGTATGTAGGTATGTAGTTAGTATATATGACAGTATCACTAAGAAAAGGGTATGATAGTATATTCCAGTGTCTATAAGAATTAGTACCTTTTATTAGTGCTATAGAAGACGCTATCTTTCGCTATTTATATATAATTTTATACAGACTTATTATTTAAATACACAAAAATAAACACATTTTATAATAACGTGCTGTATATTACTATTTAATGCGTGCGTACCTCAACCTAGGCTGGTGGTTGCACGCTCAACTCTGCCTTAAAATTTATCCTGCATTTGAAATCATTTGCATACAAATTCAGTATTTTTATTTACTATGCAAACTGATGATAGTAAAAATTGAACAAAATAAATATTGATTAGTTTTCCAGAATTGTAATAGCGTGAAAATTGTTTTGGAGGCCCTGATTGAAACTGTTTTACCGGCCGTTTGACGTTCTTTACCGACTGAAGCGACACGGCAAAGTGAAAACAAAAAGTCTTGTTTTGTTGTCATTAATTTCCGGGCTTCTGTAAAATACGGTGTTAATTACCTTAGAATGAAATTTTTCGCACTTTGTTTTTATAATAACAAACCCTTGTTCATATGAGTGCAATTTTCACAATGAAAAGTGCATCACATTGCGATTAATTCTACTTAAATGAAACTGAACCTAACATATATTATCCGACAATAATCTTTCTCTTAAATTTTATTACTCAAAACTTAATATAAAAACAATTCTGTGTTATGTAACCTGTTTTTGTTGTGTTACGTGTATGTTCGTTGTTTTATAAGTGTGCTCTGTGGAAAATTGGATTTAATTTAGGTTAGTTGCTCGAAAACTGGGACTCATTTCACTAATTTTATGTGTAAAAATGTTCTGAAACTCTTACAATGCAGTTTTTATACAAGTGTTTAGTGTTTGGAATCATTTTATGTATTGGTAAGTATATTTTCTGATTATAACTCCACTTAATTCAAGTATTTCTTATATAAGAACAATTTTCTGTGTTTACAGTTAACTAAATTACTTAATGATATGTTGTACTCAGTATTTATTCAGGCAAACTCATTAATTTTGTTATAATGTAGTTAATTATTTTTTAACTGCTAGGTCGCAACAAGTCGGTTGACCGCGTGAAATAACCTTTTCGCGGCATTCACATTTTCAACAAATAAAGTTCTCTGCAGTAACTATTTATATGTACGTATATTAGAAACTTGCTAAGAAGTGTTGAGAATTGTACAAATTGGTTATAGTATCCTAATTCAAACTAACAATTGTTAATATAATTATATAGAATAATTGTTCTTATTCTACGTAAACAGAAATTAGTGTCAAATGGGACTTCTAACTTGAAAAATTGTAGTAATTTTTAGTTCAAAAGATAAGTAATTATACCCTGTGAATAAATAGAAAAACATATAATTCACGTAAGATAACAGTAATAGTAATTTCCAATAATAATTGAAGTATTAGTCATAGTATTTTCTGATTACTCTATCATATTAGTAAACTATAATTGTTTGTCACATGTAAAATGTTTGCTTCTTATTAGGTATAAAAAATATAAAGTTTTGATTAAAAATACTAGCTTAATTTTAAAATTTCATTTTAAAATTTGGCGAAAAAATATATGTTGCACCGTATGATAAAAGCGGTAGGATAGCGTAGAATATCTAGGTTTATGTACAATTACTTTATAAATCAAATATTTGTATTTGAGAGTAGTTTTATATTTGCGGATTCAAAATTTGAATAGTAATTTTTACATTATATTCCTTCTTTTTGTGCCACCCCCTGTTTGCGCAACGAAATTGTGCAAACAATAGGCCAGGACTTTCACTATCAATCAAAACTGTACAAGTGCTGTCTTGCTTGTTATGATACGTCTCTTAGCGAGATTGCTAATGAGCGCTGCAAGTTACAGTACTGGGGGTGAAAAGGTTCATAAATAATATATGGGATGCTGACGAGAATAAATAGCAATAAAACTTTCGTTTCTAGCGAATAAAACATCGTTCCTTATTCAGAGCCGGCTAGGGGGTTTTGGGGGGTCTCGGGAAAATATTATACCCCCTCCCCCAAACAGGAAGATGAGCGAACGTGAGATAGATTATTTGAATAGTTTTCTATACAAATATAACAATAATTGTTAGAACTATGAAAGAAAAATCCCGAAGCCCCGCTGTCCGAACTTATTAATCCTTCTTTCCCAAATGGTGTATTTTATTTGATTACATATACGTGCATATTTCATGAATCACTTCTAATTTAATTACAAGAATCTTAATTTAAGGGTATAAATTCATATAGGTACAAAATGGGTTAGTTAGATTTTGTACATCATTTCATTATGTAATCAACAAGTTATTGTGAAAAATAAATTTAATTATGACCTTCTATTCCATGAAAATTGAGGTTACTGTATACTTATAACTGTAGTTTAAATATATTACCCTGTTAGAAAAAGTATGTAAAACATATATTTCGGCATGCTTTGGCATTTCTTTTTATTTGTTTTAGTTCAATGTCAGAGTTATCTTCTTTTTTACGATCCCTCCTTTTGGAGATAAGAGAGGAATTTGTCTGTGACTCAATGAATCCTAAGGCCCATATATCTTCGGCCCATATACGCCAATAAGGCGTGGCGGACTCTTTTTTTTTTGTTATTATTCCAAAAAAAACGCGAATAATTTGGAATGACGCTGACTTTGAGATATTGTACGGCATTTTCTCGTTTTATTTGGAAATAAATCGTTCACCGCTGTCCGTTAGTGTCCTAATGACACGCAATACTTCTCGATTGCGAACGATAAAACACATCTGTGATGGGGGAGGAGAGTCCTACAACATTTTAGTCAGTGTCACTGCAAGCGGAACACAGATTATGTCCCTTGATTTACTTCTGCATAAATGAACGAACAAACTAGTTTCGTCCTAATGCATTTGGATTAACTTGTTTTACACAAAGTAATCTGGCTGATGTTTGTTTCAAGTCTTATAATCTTGTACTGTGGCCAAATAGCATATGTTATAAGTCTGTATGCTTACATTTTTTCTCTATGGGAACATTTTTACATTTTTTCCCAGATTTTTTTCGTGATTAGCGGTACATATTTTAAATTACAGAGCGATTTCGTGCAACCAAATACCGTGTTAAGTGTTGGATGTCGGTAGTTGAAAAGAAACGTTGTGCCATAATTGAAAAGGCAAGCGGAAAATAAGTGGAATTTATGTTTAAGGATGTGTAGAATGAACGACTGGTACAAAAACGGGTAGGTAATGAAAATAAATGGCAATGCACTCAATTTAGATAAGAAGAGAGGTGTTCAGATACACCCGTTGTCACATAACACATTTTTCGAGTGGCAGAAAGTTTTGTATATTGTTTTGCATAAGCTATTTAATAATTATTTGAATTAAATAACATTTGTTTCTTATTGCTATTTGCTATCATTTTTTATTGGAAATGTTATTTTGTTTTGTTTACTACATATTTATCATATTTTCTATAAATTTTGTTGTATAATTTGTTTACAAAATTTTAGTAAAATATATATTACTTTATTTAAATTATTGTATCAATTATTTGTTAAATAATGTTCATAGTTAATATTTAATTAAATTAGTTCACATTATACAATAGCTGTGTACTTCATAATATTTGTTTAATTAAATTACATAGTTGTAATTAGTACACGTTGTTGGGCACGTGCATTCATTTCGTGGAAAGCTCTATTACACTAATATAAAAAGAGTGTGAAACATTTATTATTACACGTTCACGTGACCATATTCATATAATTGCTTGGAAAACTAATTCTAACGAAAGTTTCTTTATAAAAACATCTATGAGTGCGGAAGCAAAAACAGAATACTCGAATTATACCGGGTGATGAAGTGTCACTACGTTTCTTTTATACAGTTTGCGAAATGAAAATAAAAAATATTGCGTTCACCCTCAGTCTACATGTTGCGTGGTCGAAACCGGAAGAGGAAAACGTCTGTATGTTTGAGGGAGGGACCGCGAGATCCATGTAGAAATGTGTACACGTAGGGTAGCAACAACTGTAAGATATCTATGTGCAGCCAGTTAGACAATTGGACACATAATTGCAGCTGGGGACGTTGCACATAGGGTTGGTTATGTTACTGCAACGCTTGACAATTAAGACCTGATAAAGGCGCGTTTATACTAAACAGTAGTTCGACTGTATACGAGTGGTTACACGTGCAAGCCAGTATGAACCTTTTGTAAATGTTTCCCAGCAAACAATATCTTAAATTAAAATCCATTCATTTAGTATTTTGAGCTTTCTATGATTCTCTGTAACCTGCAATTCTGTCACAAACAGGTCTCTGCGTGTTAATTATTGTAAATACCACAGTTGAGCTCAAAGTAACAATGTTTACTGGTGCGGAATAGTTTGTGTGTCGGGCAGATTTGAAATTGTAACAAACTTGCTATATATACTTTAGAATTATTAAGGATAGTTTATATTGTACAGATAAATGTTATTTTTTTCTTTATGATCCAGACAGGAATCTACTTTATAATTCTTATCGGTATGTCTTGGCTACATGGAGGATTTATCTTTTCCATATAAGCTATATCCCCTGTGTTCCGCCTTTGTTCTTTTGATAAACTTGTTTACAAAGTTGGCTTCAGAGTTTACTGAAGAAATATTGAGTGAAAGATTGGTGAAAAGAAAAATATACTTAAGATAAGATACTGGGGTGGGAACAGACAAGGACTAAGTGGCGAGAATGTTTCTAACAATGACTACTATATACTGCAACTTGATGAATAATTGAATGAATGGCAAATTGTGTTCAGTGAAGGGAAAATATACGGTTTGTATTCCCACATGTTTTTTCAACGTTATTTTTTTTTATCATGCGTTGGTAAAAAGAGGGAATATTTTTATTAGTCTAATTCACTGGATTCCGAAGTGTGTGAAGTTCGATCCCTAGGGAACTACTAGTTGATTAGGGGAGCGTGGGATTTTCTCGGTTTTATTAACCCCAATTTAACGAATCGCTAGGGATTAAGAAATATTATTTTTTTTGCTTCCAACAGTGTATTTCGGTGTCTCTAAATTTGGATATATGTCAATGAGCTACAATAATGAACGTACCCATTCTTGTTTACATATATTAGCTAGTAGTTAATTTTTTTATTTAAATATGTAAATAAAATGTTATTTGTATAATGTATTCTTTATTTATACAAATAAATACATTTTATTCAAATAGAAGAATCGTAAAATAATATATAAATATTTATATGTTGTCCTTAAGTTGCCTAATATATACATGACCAAGCTGTTACTGTATTTGAATTAAATATAGTTCGTAAACTGCTGAAATGCATTATCAAAATTCGAATATATACGATTTTGTAAAATGTTACATTGAATGAAATTAACAGTAATTACAAAAGTACTTAATAGTAAAAATTAAAAGATATTTTCGTTTCGAAGTTGCAGAATTATCTAAGTAATAAAATGTCTTGTTTGTGCACACAAGAGTTTACAATTTATTTACAAGAAATCACCGTTGCAAAAATAAAATTGACTCATGTCATTACTTCATCCGTTTTGATGTCTTTTCCAAGATTTACCTTGAGATTTATGTGTCTGAGACAAAATAACGAGATGGCTTAAAATAGATACGACAATAAATAAATTATATTACGCGATGTATTTGCAATTTTATCCACGGAATTATATAAAGTATACATTTTAATGATGTCTGTCGGAGGTTGTTACAATATTAATGTACGCCACTGTACAATTGTATTGTAAGGTACTGACATTTCATGATTTATCTATGTATGGAGTTAATACTCAGATTTGTAAGTACAGTGCATGTCAGTCTGACGTAAAATAACTACACAATGCATGTCGGGAGATTTCGCAAGACAATACAATGCTACAAACGTTCATTGCTTAACACAAATGTAAGATATGGTTTGCGGGTAAATGTGAGAACAGTTCGACATTAAATAACATTGTATTATATCTGAAATTTTGTACAATTAACTACAAATTATATATGAAATGAACACTACTGTTCTGCAGAACAGAAAAAATCAGAATATCCAGGTAACTGAATCATTCGTATATACATTGTTACTAAATAATATTTCAGTTGAATTGAAACGTACTTGCTAACACACTAACAACATCTCGGGAACATAACTTTCTATATCAAGCTCTGTAGAATTCTTATTCTCTAGATAATATTCCTATTTGTCGTTATAGACACCCGTTACCCCAACAACCAAACCATGGAATTTTGCCCGAAACTTGAAATTGCGGCACTGCAGACATTTTCCGCGACTTTATTGTATCACAGCTACTCAAACTGTTCGATCGGTCACGTTCCGAATTCGTAAGGTCCTCAAAATGTCCAAACTTGTGATCGAGAATATTTGATCTGTCAGTGCACACTGAAAAACTTCTTTCACGGCCTCTGTCTATGCCTAACGAATTTCTGCGACTTGGTAACCTTCGCTCGGATTTTCGATGTCTTTTCTTGTGACATTTTTTACCATCTTCTAATTTGACATGAACATGTTTTCGTTCTGGACTTGTTGAACTACTTTTCCGATGTTTCCGATCATAATTCGAGTTCTTCGAGTCACTTGATGTTTTATTATCGGAATTGTGAGTTTTGTCCAAGGATTCGCTTTTTGCAGGGAAATTTGGACTTGGATTGCCTTCATAGGAAGAGTGCTTTGAATCCGTACCAGGTGATTTTGGCATAGTTGTACTGTTCTTACGATCATCGAACATAGATTTTTTCTCCATTTGTGGAGATTTGTCAAAAGGATGTGATTTTAAGTTATCGGAATGATCAAATGATTTGTTTTGCAACATTTTAGTATCGAGACTGAAACTACGGGCCAATTTTTCTTTTTTCCCTTTAAAATAAATCGACACTTTACGAGTTCTTCTCGATATAGGACTTTTCTGAGCTTCATCTTTCTTTTCTGCCTCCTTTTTATCATCGTTTTTCTCATTCTCTTCTTTTTCATGCTTAGAATCCTTATCATTATTTATATTCGTTTTTAAATTCGACGATTTTAAGTTTTCGACATTTTCGTTATCTAAATTTGATTTCAAATTCAGTTTGTCATGTTCTTTATCATCTAGTTTATTGGCGTTTTGCTGTAAAACTTCGTTTTTAAATCCATAATTATCATGAGCAAAATTATCGGGATTATAGCGATTTGAGAATATTTCTGAATTTTGATAATTGTCGAATGATCCATAGAAGAATGGATTGGATGGTTTTCTAGTTAATTCGGCGACCGAATTTACCTTTGCGGGTGGTTCTGATACTGGTGTTGGTATTGGACTGGAAATTGGTATGGGATTTTCTGGTATTGGTGTAAAAGTTAACAGTTCATTTGGAAATGGTTGCGGTGTGAAAGATGGAGGTGGTATTGTTCGTTGTAACGGTATATTTTCAGGAATTGGTAAGTCAGGTATACTTGGTACCTTATTCACGGGTATATCTAACATTGGAATACTTTCGGTTGATTTTCTGATACCATCCAAGCTTTCCAGACTCGATTTGATATTCTGATATTTATCGAACCCAATAAGAGGCATTGGTTTTGGCATTAATACCACACTAAGTTCACTTTTGTATGGTCGTCCATTCAAATCAATCTTGCCATCTTCTAAAATTCCATTTTCTGATTCGAAACTGTCGACAGTGACGTTCGGTACAAAGGGAATTTTTCCATTCGGTGTTTTATTTTGATCTACTTCATTCACATTAGGTGCTTGTGATGATATTTGAAGAATATCCTTGGATATTGTCTCTATATCTTGCAATAATTCTTCCAAATTTCCACCATTTATAAACGAATTCGTGATTGAGTCTTGCGAGAAATTGGGAAAACTACAGCCAGAATCAGTTTTCACAATGATATCTGTTGAAGTCTTTTTGCATGGTTTCAAATCTATTGTTGGTTTTATGAAATCTGGTGTATGGCTTACATTTAATGGTTTCGGTACATGATTATGTGCTAACGTAACAGATGGATTCTGACGGGCTTGTGCCGGCAAAGTCGCGCTTATCGTCGGTAAATTAGTACTGAGACCTGGTAAAGCCGGTAAGGTAGATTTCATCGGTCCCGTAGGTGCTGTCGTGTTGAAATTTTGATCAAAATTGATGAAATTACTTGAATGATGGAATGGAATCCAATTAGGATTTGCATTTCTGCCTAAACTCCAACTGGATGCACTTAAATTCTCATTTCCCGTGCAGTTTTCGAAGCTTCGGCTGGTTTTAATTGGCGAGAAGAAATGTTTTGGCATCTGATCTATGGGCAGTGTGCTTTTACTACTATTCAATGTACCACAGTTTGGGTACGACTGGTCCGGTGCTATTGCATCCCACACGTTTTCCTTTAAGGACACAGCACTGTTGGAGTTTTTGTCGGAATTCTCGGCAGATGTCTCCTCGGTCACAACGGAGAGATGATCGAACTCAGTTCGTAAGTTGTTTAAGGTTGTTTTTTGTACGTTTTCGATGTTTTGTGTCGTTTCGTTTTCTTCAGATTCGGAACAGGAAGTGCAGGAGTCCTGAAAAAAAAAGAATGTGAATATGAACTGTTTTCTCTATGCTACAATATTGTATTATTTGCAATGGTTTTAGCACCTAATTGATACGTGCAATAACTTGTTTATTATGTATGTAACAAGACCTGTTGGGTAATTTACAATATCCGTTCCGTTAGAGCGGGTTATGTAGGGTTATATTTATTACGCCACGGGCTGGAATCAATAACAGAACGAATGTATACTTCGTATGTTGATAATTAAACAAGTTGTATGTTGTAATAGGTAAGTGCGCAATTTGATAGTTTGCAAAACACTCAAACACACTTGCAGGCGAAACTAATTACGCGCTAATTTATTTTCGTATTCTTAATCTTCTTATTTGTCTTAGCGAATCAGATATAACACTGACGAGAACTTTGAAGATAATTTAGCATTTAAAAATATTGACTATATTAACTATTTTCGTGATAATTTATAGTGTGTAATTATAGTTGGCCGAGGTAGCTATAATTAAATCATAAAAGTGTCAAAGAGCAAAAAAGAAAAGCAGGCGAGAAATGTGAATAGCTCCAAGCGCATTTTACTGCAGTCAAGTTCAAAATTTATAGGAACCATAAATTTAACACTTTCCTTACGAAACTGTGCTTGAATTCGATATATCTCAAGTTTAAAACTAACTTAATTTGCTACATTAACTACCGGATGCATATAAAACTAACGTCCTGTGTTACCGGAAGCCAAAAACTTTCATCGATCATGCGCAGTTCATACGATAGAGGTAAAACAAAACAAACATAACGTTTATATTGCATTTCCTGTTTCAGGCAAAATTAATTTTCCACTGAAATTGAACGTATTTATAGTGTTTGTTATGCTATAAAAAACATATTTCAGTTTGAAATATACAGGTGGCTTTTATTTTCCTTGGAAACGGAAAAATTCTTCCTTCCGCCAATTTTATACATTGTCATTTTTATCCCGAATAGATTGCGTAAATAAAGTTGTTCTACGTGACCAATCCGAAGCGAGTAATGCATTTGGAACGAAAATTTCACATACAACAGATCTTTTTATTCCCGCTTGATCCTGTGTGTATATATGAAGGTGTGTATGGCGATTTGCACATATTGGTACGTCGTTTCTGCGCTATATTGCGACATTTAGTTTGCGCTACGTTTCCTAACTATACCTTGATACGGATCTGTTCACGAAACATTTCATACGTTCGTGTATTTTGCATACTGGTTTTTTCCTTTGCGCATAAAAGTATAATAAGACATCTGATGGTAATTTCCCACGGGTGGAATGAGATGCTACCAATATTCATTCAAAACAATACGGGTACTATTGGGAATTTACATTCTTGAAAATTTGTATTGTCATATACTCCCTTTTCAGAATACGTGTAAAGGATAGTGTACGCAATCAAAGCTTATTGTTTTAGGTTGATATTATTAGAGATGTTGTTTGGATATATAATTGTTCAGGATTTAATCATACCCTTATGCAACGGCTTTCAAATAAAATCAGCATGAAAATAATTAGATTGAATGATTTATGACACGAACATTGATGAGTGTTAAATGTTGGTTTGGTAATTGGATTTATTATGTATATAAATGAATTACTAAGGGCACTGATTACATTTGTACATACCGTATCGCTCGAACAACTACTGCATGATGTGTTCTGATCTTTGTCCTTTAGAAGTTTATCAAGTTTTTCGTATTCATCCCGCAGACACCAAATTTCCTTCCGTAGTTGTTCATTTTCTCTTCGTAACTTCTTGATGTCAGATTGACCTGTACATTGTGGTAATATGTTATTAAAATAATGAAACAATATTGAAAGATATATATTTCGAATGAATTGAAAACTATTAATCGTTGATATAAAAATGACTTGTCTGTTTTACTCTTTACTTGATTGCCTTTCAAGCAACGCCTTTGGGAGAGACTACTGGGAATTAGTCTTCCAAGATGCCTGGCAAAGTTGATAATATTTCAAATACTCGACGATATTGGAAATTCATGAAATGAGAATTCCCATCTGCTGTTATGAGAATTCGTCTATCAGAAATATCTGTACCGAGTATAATACTAAAATCTCTATGAGAAGAGCATTTCTCGAGATGGATTATGAGGATTCACATTAGTAATTACTAGTGGCATGTGTTACTTTGACAATCAACAGATACAAGCACTAGTCCGTATGTTGATGAAATATAAGAGGCAGATGAATCATCACTAAGTCTGTTTATACTCACTACAGTACTTACCTCTTTCAATCTCTGCATTGATGTTAATAGTTCTCAGCCGAAGCTCTTCGTTTTCGTATATCATACCACGGGACGATTTACGGTCTAACCTAAAAAATAAAAAAATATACATTTATATAAAACTTTTTCAAGATCACACACGTCGTGCTAAAAATACTTTGGCGAATCGTAGTAGTAATAATACAAATCGTCATCGTCCATTTGCTCTTACTGTAACATTAAAATAACATAAGTTATGTAGATATGTTTCTATATAAATGTCTGTTTTCATCAAATCCTATCGTTGTTAAATAAATTGTACAGATTTAATAACATTTATGATGAATTTTAATGTAAAATTCACATTGAATATTAAGCTTCATAGTAATATCATATTTTATTTTATTTATAATCGGATTAACGCTAAAATTATTGCAATATATTGAGCACGCAACTTTGAACAAAAAGTAGAAATAGTAGGTATATTACTAAACGATATTATCGACTCACGTAGCGAACCAGAACGGTGTTTCGCTTCAGTTGGCGTTTCGATAATAATAATTGCATGTGTTTCAAACGTCAGTTTACATGAAACAAGGGTAGATTTATTTGTATGGCGTAAAGGACGTAGTTCACAATCACAAGACTTTGATCTTTGTGAATATTTTTCTCGTATATCATCAATCTTTCGACCGGGACTATATATCTTTTGTCATGCAACAGTTATATATATACATTCTTCATTCACATTTTCATATTCAGTTCCGATATTTCGAGCTCCATTCATGATACCCTCTGTTTATTCACAAATCGAACATAGAAAATGAACTGTTATTTATTTAAAACCAGTGTTCCACTTTTCTCAGAGATGATATTTAAAATACACTGGCATAAATTATGGTACATTGACTTCTACTTATGTACGAAAACGCGGATATGTTTGTATAACCATCAGTCCATGTAATTTTTTAAAAACATATTATTTTCCAAGAAACATATTCGAAACATACTCTTTTCGAGACTAAATTATGAATCGCACGAAGGTGCCAAATGTCTAAAAATATACGGCCATTCATACCTATAAATATAAAATTATACTAGACGACATCGGGTTGGTAATACCTTAATTTGTAGGTAAAAATTAATCCATTGAAAAATGATATGATATTTATATATATGCTTCCTTAATAGTTAAATAATTTGCTCTGTAAATAAGTAATCGTTTATATAAGTGTAAACTTATGTTTGATTAGTGTAATGTGGAAGATATTGGTCGTACTTATCAATAATTTGCTATTTTACTATAAAATTAACATTATATATACCGTGTTCATTATTCAAAGAGTTAATATACAATTTAAAAAAAATTATGATTACGAATGCGTAAATTTTTGTTCAAAATAACTTTGTGTATGTTTTTCCCTAAAAATAAAAACGTACATTCACCTTACCTGTTATACAAACAAATGTTTATAATATTCTGTACAGCTTTTTTTTTTACCATTATGTATTAATCTAGCATCAATGTTACAGTATCTGTTAATAATGTACAATTTTGCAATACATCTCTTGAAATTGTATCTTTTTATTTTCCAAAATAATGAACCCTTACGCTCCCTCGTATCGTTCGTTTAAATCGGCACAAATTACCTCTTGAAACATTATAAATAAAATTTGCCGAGTACGAAACAGGAGTTAAATTTGCTTTGACTCCAATATTCAGAAATGGAAATGTACAGAAGTTCAAATGAAATTGTCACCGGTGATAATGATAATGTCAATTGCGTGTTTTCTTTTATATGAGAGAAGCCCGTAAAATTGAAAATCAGAAATGAAAATTTTTCATTCTATAGTCGTAACGTAACTTCGTATGATCGATCCTAATTTCCATGGTAACGCTGTCTGTCCTTGTTTTTCTAATGCACCTCCGGTAGGTATAAGAACATTTATGTCGTTTTATGTCCGGATCAAATTTGTCTAGCCTGAACGCAATCCAATATTGCGTTAAGTGGAAAAGTCAACAATTTAAAATCGAAATTGGAGTAGATTGTTTTGTTGACTTTTGATTGAATAATCGATTAATGTCAATTGAAGTAAAACCTGTTATCCGTCCACGGTCGAACGTCACTCGCGCCATATAAAACGAATAAACAACATTGAAATTCGTGTTTGCAAAATTCACTTTAATATCTCTCACATAAACACATGCAAATTCACATATAAACTGACGTTTGTTTTTCCACAATTTTCATATGCGGCATTATTTTTTTAACCTCAAAAGAAATTAAAGCACTTTCAGTATAGATTTAATAAAAATGTAATACTATGATCATTATCAAATCTATATTGCGCAAATATTTATCCTGTGGTAATATTGTGACTACGCAATTGACTGTATGAATTACTCCTTGCTGGAGAACGGTGAACACTGAACTGATCCAAGACCTGAAACTTAAAAAAGCCGCAGTGCATACGAACGGTAGCCGGTAAATCATAGGTTTGTATATATATTTTCATAACTTTTAATTATGGCGAGCACATGGTAAGGTGTTTAGACAGTTAGCAATTTTTTCTGTAAACATACGTTGTAGCTAGGTTTTTTTACAAAACAGTTACCTACGTATTAACCTAGACACATACACACGATAAATAAATACAAATAAACGTACCTTGTATAAAAATACGTCACACATGCCCCGGTTGTAACTTCTAGCTCACTTATTTAGGAAATAAAATATAAATTGCTTGTTTGTGTTTATGGAATAACTGGGATGTGCTTTGATGCAAGAAATGACTGGTCTGATTTATGTCAGTATGCTACTGACGGATTATATGGCGGAAAAATTATAGGCCTTCGAATACAGAGGGTTTATGAGAAATAAAAAATGTTGATATATATTTTCTCGTTCTTGAAATAAACGTAAATTTTGAAATTAAAATCAAAGTGATAACTTTGAAATTTTATAAACTGCCCGAAACCAATGTGTTACATGTTCCAGAGATTTATAAAAAAACTCTGTGTAATTAGAAGTTGGAACTAGCAACGAGTTCTGCTAATTGGAATACAAAACAGAATGTTACTCTTTGTCTACCAATTAAAAAATCATATTACTACACAAACAAATATAGAGGAAAGTATATTTAAACGTGGTCTAAAACTGGAATCATTACACATGGATCCTATTGTTTGACTTATGACTAGTCAAAACACTAGCGCCTTCCAAGACAATTCTGGTTTTTTAGGTTAACGGCACATCAGAAATACACTTCAAGGACATTCAGCCAAGATCACAAATGTTAAGAAATAAGAAAAGAAATGCTACACACGAAAATAACGGAAGGAAAAATTCAAATAAATAAACCAAAGTGGCAGGTGCATCGCAAAAACTGCACGGTCGTTTAACAGTATCTGGGAGATTTGAGTTTCCATCAACAAACTTTGAATTTGTTGACATTTTCGATTAATACAAATGCTCTAGCAATTCATGTATGCATTGAAACATGTATAAACAAGTGTTGTGTTACCTTCTATTTGGTTTGACGTTAACATCCCGTCGCCGGGTTCTCAGCATGGCCGACTTCGACATCTTGACGATCACCAAATGCACTTACAGTATTAATTCAACTCTATGTTTATGTTTTTACGTTCTATTATTGGCAACACTGTTACTACTAACACTTGTCGTCGTAATACAAGTCTCTGTAAGTTCTCGACAATGTTTTCCATGTTTTCACACATTTTACACACATTCTTTGAGCTGCATGTCACTTGTGTTTATGTAGAATTATTTTTGCTACGTTTTAAAATAGAATCTGAAATAAAAATTTCAACCTAGTTTCATACGCTTACTTGTGACGGAAGAAAGAAATAATTATGAAAGTCACCCCCAGGTATAGGAGGATATAGGGAAATATCTGGCTACTGATATTGCCTGAAATAATTAATGCAGTTTTATTTATTTAAAAATATAGTAAAAGAATGTATACCGATCTGGTTATGGTAATAAAATCGGTAAACTGTAAAATACATAACCGTAACAAGATAACGACCAACAGGTACAACAGTACGATAACAGACGCTTACTTAATAACTAATAAACGGCATATTAATTAATTCATCTACGTTAGTGTTTACCTCAATGGGAAATTGCACTTTATTAATATATGAAAAATAACAAATAAAAAATAGATAACTTTGCATGCAATTTCGGGATTAAAATTATTCGTAAAACTTCATTATTTATCGGGAACTTCATGTTTATGCATTATTCAAGAAGAGCGAGGGGGAAGAGAATTATTTAGTTTGTTATTTTAAAAGCTAATTTAACTTTGCTTAGAAATGAGATCTGATTGCCGGTTATTATGTTGATTTAGTTATAAAGTTACTTAAATTCCAGCGTTTTTTCTTTTTGGACCTAATGAGTCACGACTTCAGATTTCTGAACCAGTGCTTCTCAAACATTTTCCTATTGAAATATTTCCTCTCGTATGATTTTTATAAAATCTGCTAATCAAATAGCATTAATACAAAATAATGTCATAATTGAGAACATTCAAGAATTAATAATTTGTACGCTTATTCATTAGATAAATCTTTGATCTCCAGGTTTAGATCACATTTTTGGAAACATCGATCGTTATGGACCAATGCCAGAATATCACAGGATGATCATTTTTTTCGTTTCTTTAATATGTGTTGCATTACAAATCTTCGTTTAGAAATATTTAGGTTAACGATGTTATTTTATAAAATTTGACACTTGTATTCTAAATTAGGAGCAGGAGTGGATTTAGAAAAATTATATTTCATTTTCAAAATCATGAACAGAATAAGAAAATAGATAAGAAACGTTAGTTAAATATTTGTCACAAAATTCGGATAACATGAAGTATAAAATATATTAATCCAATGTATTCTAATTTATTTTAAATTATTATGTAAGTTAAATGAACTGTAACTTTCAAATTGACAGTTTTTCTTAATTGCCAAATATCCTTGATAGTTAATATTATATGTACATATATAAATAGAAATATTGCAACGTTTGGCTCGAAGCATAATTAATTATATCATATATTGTAATTTAACGTTATTGACATTACCTTAACCTAACTCTTTTGACGTTTCAATGTAATGTACAATTGAATGTTAAATAAAATCATTTCACATTCACCCTTCTTGGTATCTCCATCTAATTTTTGTTCACCATTTCATTTATCCGCGTGTAACACTTGAATATTTTAAACTGTCAACACTTGAAGTTACCCGGAACGTGTAGTACATGAAATATTTCACGTTAATTTAGTGTTCAAACTTCCGACATTTTGTCATCTAACTCGCACCAAACTCATTTTCCGTTGATGCAGTAATCTAACCTCACTTAACGTTAGTTCGCTGTCATTGTTGCAATCACACTGGCTTGATTTTCCCAACATCTCTCTTGTCATTTGCAGCGGAGGCACTAGAACACTTGGGTACTACAGCCAATGTTTACTGTATCTTTGAAATCTAATTTTATCTCGCGATTATTTTCGTCCGGGAATAACGTGTCTGTGCGAGAATATACCTTATGCTCTAGTACGTTTAGGTCAATTATTCCTTGTCCAGTTTGAATTGACCTTATAAAATGAGATCTGGAACAAGAATCCTATACATTATGTGAGTTTCCGAAGTTCTCCTTTTTTTTTGCATTGTTGGCAAAAATGTCTTGGACTGTTGATGTTTTTTAGGATTGTTAACTGACGTAGACGGGTAGAAACTGGTAATCTTTGTTATATTTAATGCTCAATATGGTCAATTATTTTGAATAGTTTCAGGATTAAACGTTTGCATAAAATAACGGCACTTGTATCTAGGGTTACGAGGGTTTTCGAGTCAAAATAATACGAAAATGCAACATATTCTAATATAAGCTAACAACCAACATGCCGTGATGGAATTATACAGTAAGTACAGGATATAAGATTTCATGAATGATAAGGAAGTCATAATATTAATAAGTAATAGGCAGTAGTTGATCCTAAAGCTCGTTTTACAACTGCTGCACGCTATATACGTAGGTATTTTCACAGCATGGTACTGCAATACTTGTATAATCAAGAATGGTTTAAAGTATTTTGTTGTTCCGGACAGAGAAGTGTACAAATTGGTCCATTAATTTTATTTGAACTCATTCTGAAGTAAAAGCTTTTTTCGCTTAAACGTATAGAAGACGTATAAATACATTAACAAGATAAATGATAATTTCAGTGAAAAACATATTTAAAAAAAAAAAATATTGCTGACTTCGTAGTGTCGGCTTTTATGAACAGTCAAATTCTTAACAGTGTTGGAATTAAGAATAGATTTTGTTTTGTTTTCAACATAATTTAGTTTTTTTTTATTCTTCATAAATATATTTTTATATTAATTAAATGTTAAATATGTAGTACTCGAAAGGTTGAGTAACGTAATTGAAGTAAAAAAGTAAAGTACTTGAAGTATTACTTGTAGGTGTAGCTGTACTTCAAGTATTATAGGGTTACTTGCAATGTGCAAGTATTTATACTAGGTACTTAAAGTACTTGGTACTACTTGTATTTCTTCTTTTAAATATGTACTTGTACTTGAAATACATTTCAAAAAGACAAAGTACTTGGTATTTTGAGCAGCTTCACGTAGTATTTACTATTTAGGCGAGCAATTTCATGTAATTTTTAATTTTAGTGTAATGGTACACTGTATCCATCCAAACAACCAATTTACGGCACAATTTAGGGAAAATCTAACAATATAAATATCACTATATATTTGTGAATATGTTTTTTTCGTAAACATTTTAGTGGTTTATTATTAAAATGCATGAAAAAAAATCATTAATATAACTAATAATGTTAATATATATTTCGATTAAATTATTTTTCATTAAATTCATTCTATTTTGTTTTTTTAGTAATGGCAACGCTGAAAAAATATTTGGGAGTAAATGTTTTACTTCTGTCAAAATTTTACGGCCATAGAAACCGATTTATACTCCCGGCCGTGGAAGAAATGAATTGTGCTCTGTGTTATCTCTATTGAATGAAACATTTTGAGAGTTTCTAGTTTGAAAATCCAATGTGTAATATAATGAATACACAATGTAATTCCCTAAACAGAATTCCCGCTAAAGTAGGAATTATTTATATCATTATTATTGAAATGTGAACAGTAATGTTTATTCGTATAGTGGATGAAATATTCTTGCGCATACATCTGGGGTGGCTTTGGCCATTGTGCTTGCAGCTTGGAGTTTTAAAAAGTAGAAAATTACAAGCAAAATATATTACATATATAATTTAAATATTTTCGAAGAGAATATTGTATATTACAAGAGATATTTTCTATGAATATTCGGAATTATGTCGGTATGAGTTGGATTATTTATTTCAGCGTGATCATGAGGATAAAAGCATATTTTCTGTAAAACCTCGTGTGTTACCATGGTAACATACACAATGGGTAAAATTCCTCGATTGTAACTTCCAAACATGCATTTCGCATACCGGATGCTATGTTGCGTAGTGTGAATTCCTACGAGGATAATTATTAAACTCTTCTAACTTTAACTAAATGAAGTTTAGTTTTATTGTTATAAAAAGTGTAAATTCATTTGTCCGTCATTTTATTCAGTAGTAAAACTACAGAACGCGAGAATTTAGTCAATAAAAACCGGTAAGCATTTTTGTTATTTGCAAGTGCCGTGTATTTGAAACTCCCAGTGTATTAATGTTCGCATGTCTCATCGACCGGCGAAATTAAAAATACAGTGAACTGGCTTCTTGCAGATAGATTTATACCTGTCACTTTATCAGCATAAGTAAACAGCATGTAGCTATTTCTAACTGTTGATTTTTTTTCCTTTTAAAATATCGCAAATTTCCTAGAACTGAATTGGGCGCTTTAAGTATTTCATAACTATGTACTTATATTTATAGCAAATTTTTTCACCGTGATTTAAATTATATATGATTCACGGAAATATATCAAATTAATTTTTTTTTAATATATTAATTTCCCTAGAATTTCTATAGAATACGTCTATATTTATAGTGTATTTGCATATGATTATTAATTGAATTAGTTTATATTACAAAATTGCAAAAGTGCATAATCAGATGAATATTGTTTAGTATAAAGTCAATTGTTGATAATTAAGCTTATATTATATTATGAAAGCATAATACGTCCAGTTTGTACTGATACATGTATATAGAATATTATAATTATTGACTTTTCACATTTTCATTAAAATCATTACGAATTTCAATGGTTGTATAATCATGAATCCCTGTCAAAAGCAAATATGTATCCATATTTTGTTCATATATGTGTATATTGGCTTTAATTTTGAAAATAAAATTACCTCCATGCACACACATACACATATCAAGCGCTCAGCTAATTAACCATGGACGTGCAACAGTATTTCCCAACGGGAGCCCACCACCACCCCCTCCCGCCGTCAGTACGTACATAACAAAACTCTATTCATGTTTACTGAACGACTCCCCACAGACCAACAAGCACATTAATCTTAATAAATACGCTTATGAATAATGATTACCGGAGCGATAAAAGAAATTAAAGTTTACCCAGTACTGGGGAATCCCCTAGTCGTACGGAATCACGCAGGGCCACCAACGTAACAGCTTCGCTTCAACGAGCTACACAACGAAATAAAAGCTAATTTATTGACCCGGTTTATCGCCATTACGGTTCTGAAGGTGCATCCTGATTTCACAGATTTAAATGGATTATAGAAGTATAGTGGTCTACGTGGAAACGGATAATGGAAGATTTTATATAAATATGCATGCACGTTGGCGGCAATGAAAATCGTGTAATTTTAAAACATGTAAGAGAATTTGCTACCTTATATAAAGAACATTCTTTGGGAGAAAACTTAACTCCAATTGAGAATTTCCAGGTTATTTATCATCAAGAGTTTGTAAAGTATGTGACATATTTCAATTTGTGGCTGTCAAGTGTAAGACGTATTTCTTGTACGGACAAAATTATATGCAAAGATTTTCTTCTTTCAAGAATTCTGTTAATACTCTTTAATAGTAACTTTATTTTCAATGTAGTTTAACTTTTGCTGGAGAGAAATCATTTTATCAATAACTTTTTCTACAGTTATTTCATATTTCACTGTCAAAAAACGATTCTTCATTGTGGTTTCTGTACACGTTCCGATTCGAGTCTCTGCATCTTAATACGATATTAATCTTAGAAAACTTTCTGTGCCTTATCCAGCATCCATTGTGCTGCTATACATACAAGATTTTTATTTTTGTATCTATGGTACGAGTTGCATTCATAGTGATAACTTCCATTTCTCTAGATTTTAAATATAGTTTTAAAATGTACAGTAAAACGAATATCGGCTTCTTAATCTCAATGTATAGGTGTTCCGGATTTAAATTTCGCGCTTTTTTTTATAAAGTTGGCAGCTCTGAAAATTTCATGTTTCATTTATCATCCTTGCGATTTGTAAATAAAGAAAGATTTACTGAATTTTTGGTTGCAAGTATAGTCCAAATGAAAATGAGTCATCATTTCGAAGATTAACTAAAAAAATTGAGGAAACTGGTTTCATTTTGGACAATAAGTCACCGATACCCATGCGTCCTCGGAGAAGGCGTTCACTCGAAAACAAAGCCGCAGTAAAAGTGTTATTGAAACCCCTGGGACGTCAATTCGTCTTCGGTCACAAGAATTAAGCATTTCATTTAAAGCCTAGCATTTTATTCCATACACAATCGGAACATTTGTACTTTGCAATGAAATAAAAATATTGCTCCTATCACTTTTCAAATAATTAATGTGTTTAATTGAAAAACTAAATCCGACGCTCTTATCGGAACATAATCGGAAGATAATTGTATTTCTATATTGTTGATTTTAAACTAAGTTTAAATGTAACCCAATGTTCATGTAACTGAAGATATATTTGTGAGATAAGAGCCCAAATAGAATTCTATGACAGGCATTTCCAAGGCAACCAGTCTTTGTTCTTTAACGGCATTTTAATCTAGAATTGAAAAAGATTAACAGTATACTTAATCTCCTGCTTTTGGTTCCTGTCTACAGCAATCTTTTAACAAAATTAATAATTTTCTTCCACATCCTTTCATATATTGTTACTTAAGGAATAAGTAGAGAAAATTCATTAGTACGTATGGACAAAATATGTTTCTTTAAGATTGCTTATTTTATAAGCTTCGTATATCATTTTAATAATGTATATTCATTGCAGATTTTCGTTAGTCAATTGTAGATCTTGAAAAGGAAAAAAATTGAATCCCAAATGGTTGGAATAAATTACTATAGTTCAAGGTGTAGAGAACTGTTTATTTTATAACTTGATCATAAAGATGATAACAGATATTGCGACGTTTCGACCATATGGTTTTTGGTCATTTTCAAGCAAAGAACACAATTCTAGTTCGTACAAACATTAAAGAAAATCTCTTGAGAATTTCACTCAAAACGTATAAAAATATTTAAATGAAACTTTCCACATCATGACGTGATGGAAGAACCATTTTGAATTCAATATTTTTCCTTCTCGATAATGTTTATTGTTTAATAATTTAAAGCAAAAATTCTGGAAAACTTGTGAAATTTTTGTATTATATCACGTGAATATTAAATTCCAAACTCCACAGAACGAGTATAAATAAAGAGAGTAAAATATAAATCTGCATTACATGTCGGAGGAAATGATTTATTACACGAGTGTGTGGTACTGCCATTTCACACGCAGTAATGGAAACATGCCGCCCAGGCTTGCCCGGTCTTGTTTTAATATAAAAACTATCTAAATAAAAATAAATGGCATATTATTCCGTTTACCATTTCTAGTCACAAATCCCAGAAATGTTCTGCTCTGTCAGGTGGCTTCATAAATCTTTTCTGTCTCCCTTTGAATCTGTCATTTATGAGACAAAAGATTGATCGTTCTTGTCATTTCTGAAAGTTGATGAATTCCAGAGTACAGTAAACATGCGATGTTTGCTTCGGAGATTTTCAAAATATACTCTCAAACAAACGGTACATGTCATGGTGTGAATCGAGTAAGTCGTAGACTTGCCGACAGATGGTTCTGAAATCACGTGCCAGTTGTGATTGGCACTTTTCAAGGATTGTTTTTGTAAACACTTTTTTGCGTGCAATCACGAGTGGTTTTGCGATTTTGGAATTTAAAAGTACTAAGCAATCTGATCTGAAGTCTAGACAGGATATTATTGTTGATGTATTGAGTTAATGTTTATAAATAGTTCCAAAACTATAGGGGACGAAAAGTAATTGACCTTTTATGACAATGTTTCATTAGTTAATAGGACATATAGACCACCCTAATGAATTTTATCCAAAATGAAGTAAGAGCTTTTCATTGATTTATGTTATACTAATTGTAACGTTACAGGAATATATTTATTTAAATAAAATTTTATTTGTTAACTGTTTAATTTATAAATAGTGCTTTTAAAATATATGTATAAATTCACAAAAAAATGTTTCAGGTATATATTATTCATGTAACCCGTCAATGCGCATCTGTACATGCGACATCAATGTTTAATGTGGAATTTGAATTTTTTTTCGTGTTGGTTATGTAGCAAAATTGTACATGTAAATGTATTCAATTTGTAATTCCCAGCAGAGGATGTGCTGTAATAGGAAACATGACATTGTGGAATTTATCAATCTGTGACATGAAATGGCCACTGAAAACAATTTGTAGAGAGGGTACGTAGCAGTACATTTTTGATACTAGCGCCAGTGTAGAGTTCGCTTTACTCTCATATTACAAGATAAGTTCTAGCTTGTCATCAGTAAACCATTTTGAAGAACTAAACAAGATAAAAATACTTATTATATTGTATTTGCTGATGCTGATCGAATGACGGCTTTGGAGGAGTCGTAGAAAGAATGACTCAATCAACAGACACTTGGGTGTTGTTTGTTGAAAAATTGTGAAGCTATTCTTGGAGTCACTGAAAACTAACAAAAGATCATTTACACACCAAACATCATTATGTTCCATGCTCTTTAGTCTCCGTTTTGCCTCACTTGTTTTACTAAACTCCAATCTCAATTTCAACGGCTATAAAAATTTATCAGCTTCAATGAATTTTCATT
Organism: Carabus problematicus; assembly: GCA_963422195.1. Lineage (NCBI taxonomy): Eukaryota > Metazoa > Arthropoda > Insecta > Coleoptera > Carabidae > Carabus > Carabus problematicus. The sequence continues at coordinate 16,455,456 of OY728579.1, read as the reverse complement.
TTATAAAAATAACTACCAACAGTAGAGAAAATATAATATTAGTAAACAACATTTAATATACAGTATGAGAAAGAATTGTAGGAAAAAAACAGATTTCACCGGAAATATACGTTGCGACGTGTCTAAAACTTGATTTATCTAGTTTAGATATTCATAGACAGTTAAACTCAGAAATACCTAACTGTAAATGCGATTTTATATGATGACGTCTATTGTTTTCTAGACCAATGTTATACAGGAAACGGAAGTTGTAAAAATCAACTGGAAAGTGCATTATTTGCTTGTTTATTTATATGATATTTGCCATTGATAAAGTATGAAATTTATTTGTTATAATATATAGTTTACAACAGAGAGTGAAATATGGAAAATCAATCAGATTAGCTTTGTAATTGTATCCGGAGAATATCATGATGAAAAATCTCACTTGTCTCTTTTTAAGAAGAAAATCTATAATATGCTGACTTAAATGTAACAAGATATCACTGAAGGCATATCAGTTTTCGTTTAATTAAAGTGCATTCTTGTCAAGTGACGTTTCTAGAACATTTGAGGAGCGCAAATGTTCATATTTGTAAGTTATACATTTGTAACCTTATCAACGATTTTTTTTTTGCCAAGTTTCACTTCTACTCTAGATCTGAGGTTTGTTGATGTTTGTTTTCATGTGAAAAATTTACATCCGCTGTGTTATCACAAGCGATAAAACATTATGGAACCCTTCTGTCAGTGTCTGCATATCAAGTATGAGTGTAATATCGAAGTAGTTCACAGAAATAGCACACAGGAATATTGCGCATTATGGAAGATAAAAATTCATGCTGAAATTTAACGGGTGGAAATACAGAAAGAGAATTTATAAAACAAAGAAATTATATTTTATATACATTATATATGAGGTTTATCCATTTATTTAGTGGTATTTGTATTTTATTATTAAGGATTTTTTTAAATAAATTCAAAGTTAAAAGACTTAAGAAGTTGTTTTTTTTTGTGTCGAATCATAGGGAATTTTCACTTCTTGTGTCACTAATGCTATAAACTTTTTCTTAATAAAGATTTTGCGTGACGCGTGACATCACGCACTTGATAAGTAAGTGCGTGGTCTGAAGATAAACATGCAGTTGATCCTGCAGTTCAGCACTCACTTCCGGGGACAGAGAACGAAAATTAAATAGAAAATCTGACGCTGTCACGCAAACTTACCCACGTCGAGAGTCGAATAATACAGACATTAGATAAAGCAAGGTTATGTCTGTCGTTCGGTTTATGGTTATTAGTTAATTTATGATATTTTTGTGTTTATAGTAGCGTGCGTGCCTATATTGATACATTTTAGAACAGTGCAACTATATTCTCGTGCTTGTTACAAATGTGACATGTAGTATATTTCAGGTTATATTTATTCGAGAATTTCACCTTGTGCTTACGGAATATTTCAGACTGCATGCGATTTAAGATTTGTTTTATGTGTCACAAAATTAATTCACCCTTTTCAATCTACGCCAAACTCGTATTTCTCTTTGTGAATATGATAATGGTACCGTACATATCTGTGTTCTACAGGTATTTCATTCTGCAGCATATATCACAGATACTAACTATGCAACGCACGAATAGTCCAAATGCGGTATAAAATAGAAGATAAAAATAAAATTAATTACTCCAGCCATATATTGTGCTTTCATTTGCAATATATTGTAATATCTTCACATCATAACAAGATTGATAAATTCAAACATGAATATTTATATAAATAATTGTCGAAAATTTGCAGCAGAGAAATGTGAAAAAAAGTTGGATAACATATTTGTAAAAGTTTTAGAAATAAACTACATACTTCGAATATAACAGATTACGTCGTATAGTGATATAGACTATGATAATTGGTTATAATATGGCTACTGGTTTATGATTTTTTGTTTGTGGTTAGAAATATCCATTACTAATTAGATTTGGTCGTGGTAACAATACTAAAACATCAAAACAACCGCAGAAAATGTATATGCCCTGATTTGTTACAAATAGATATTGATTGGAAATTATAATAATTAAATTCAGTAATGAAACATAAATAGAGGATAATAAGAGTATCTCTTGGCAATATGACCATTAATGATCGGTGGTTTTGGGTTCCTGTACCGTCTGCAATTAACGCTAACCCCCTGTAACTTTTGTCTTAATCCAGCTCTGTCTTTATAAAAGTTTCACCCACCGTTCCATTTTGTCCTGTGATGTTACAGTGCAGAAACTTTACTGTTTAGATGCAATTCTCGAGGGTATATAGAATTTTTCTTGTTAAAAACATTTTAATTGGACAAATATATATTTTCTTTTCCTATCTCACTATGTATTGTTGTAATGAACGTAAAAAACATAAAATTATTTGTAAAATGTTTCAAGTAGAAAATCATGTAATTTTTTTTTATATTGATGGAATCAGAACTGATATTTATAATAAATTAGAAAATATTTTTGTTTCTAAACTTGTGTCAGTTTAGTGTATTACAAGTATCAAGTTAAAAGCTGAATAATTTTGTTAATAATCGTCGAGAATTCGGCATTTACTTTTCGTAATTGAAATTTATACCAAACATCACGTATGATTTTTAAAACAAAAATTCCGTGCGCAACCATGGAAAGAAAGTGTCTATCGGTGGCTTTGTAAATTAAAAGTGTAAAAAAGCACTCGTGTGTACGTGGCTGATTGCGTAGCTAATATTTAACGCTACAGTAAAAAAATAATAATAAGAAAAATCAATAAGGCCGTAACTGGCTCGGTGGACAGGTCACGCACCAACTATGATAACGCCGGGAATATATATTTTTACTTAAAATTGATTAAAATAATTACTCTGGACAGTCGCACGCAAAATGCTACTGTATTTTATCAACTCGTAAAGCCCCCGTTACTGATACCGGCAAACTTGCCTTCGTTATATGCAGGACCGGTCTAAGGGTGTCTTCAGCAACGTTACATTTTGCAGAGCCGGCTTAATTTTATATTAAGCCGTTTTTATTTTTATCAAAACTAGCAAAACAGTAAGATAATTATGAATGAGCAGGACCGGCTTTAACTTAAGCCTTTATTAACGAAAACCAAGAATCGTCGACAAAAGATTTGATATTTTTTTTTAAAGAAAGCATAGAACGCACTTTTTTCGTAAAAGGAAAGTAAGGGGAACATAATATGCAATTTAACATGCAGGCCTCGGGCGCAAAGTTAATTAGTTACGGCTTGGGTATTGACAAAACCCTTAAAAACAATTTTTAACTGTTAAAAAGTAAACATTGAAAAAAAAACATATAATATTTTGAGGAACACTGATTCATGAACGCATTAAAAGAATTCAACATATGTATGTAATCAAGTAATTGTATACTAAAATTTGAACACTAAAACCTTTTAATATGACTTGAACGTTACAAAAATCAACAAAAAATTTATTAAAGAAAAACTGATAGAAAATTCTTGATCTTGTCTTCATGTCATGTTGAGTGATTCATACTGGTATACAACGCTTAATAACCTAACTTGTAATTAATTAGTGTTAATAATTTATTTGATTAAAGTTTAAATTATTTAACAGCTGTACATATATAATCTAATATAGAATCAATTTCCACATAAATACAAGAATAACAAGTGCTAAAAGGGAGTAATTATTTCGTGTGTGATAATTCATTATTTAAGAATTACTAACTGCTAATCTTATATAGCAACATACGTAGCAAACGTCTTGATGTTATGTATTCATTTAATCGCTGATTTTCATAAGTAATCCATTGAAGTGTGTGTGTTCTGTTAATAAGTAAATTCGTAGCAGAATGGAAGCTATGCAGTTTGAACTGGTACGCAGCATGATATTGTTGGAAAGAAACCGAAAGAAATAACGACTGAAAATCTGATTAGGGGATGTTGGAAATGAACAGGAAACAAGAAGAAAAATAATTAGATGTTATATATCTTTGATTCCGAATCTACTATCCCCTGATTCTCATCATCTATATATCTGATTTGTACGACTGGTATTCAATCTCACCTGGCTATATATTTCATTTCAAGCATGTCTCATTCGACATCCATACGATAATAGAACTTGTCTCTTTGATTTAAATAGAAGATGCAAGAGAGGAAATTTTTATGTTAAAATTAAATTACCTTGGAAGAATTTTTCATTTTCTTTTTGTGTTAGACGGTGTGTAGTGGCTAACACATATTTCATTTCTATAGCCAGTGATGACGGTACCCCTGGTAAAAGCTTAAGAGCTTTAAGCACCTTTTAGGGGATCGTGCACCCTAGTTTTAATGGAAGTTCTATAAAATGTGGTAAGCAGCGTGAAATTCACTTAGCCAACAATTTACGGTAAAAAGCACCTACATTTACTAATAACATTGTACACTTTCATAATGTTATATATTAATTTATAAATGTACCTACATGGGCTACTGCAACATTAACCGTTATTGCCGTTATCTACTTTAACGTAGCAAATAGGATTTCAGCGGAACCCAGACATATATAAATATATACTTATTAATGAAAAACACTTTTAGGATATATTTTCATTTAGTCTGTATATATACTATATATTAACTGTTATTTGCTGATAAATTAGAAACAATCAGAAAACAAATTAATATCTCTAATATTCAGAAGTTATTTTCATCTCTATATTCACAAAATTTTCAACTGAAATATTAGTATTTTGGCTAATTAATCGATGTTTGAATGCATAATAAATGCACAACATTCCGTACGTTTTTTTTTTCATAATTCAATTTAGCTGTAACTCTAATTAATGACATTTAATTATTATTCAACAACAATGCAATTGACTTATTAATTGCAGTATCAATACTTGCACACGTGTGTTTAACGGCTGTCTGTGACGTAATTTATGGCTTATCGGGAAAAAATGTCACATTCCTTTATTCATTCCTGAATTGCAACATGGCTACACTTATAAATCCTGTTACGTGTACGTCAACTCTTGGCATAAATTTATTAGTATGCAGAGCCAAATTATACGAAACTTTGCGCGACAAATGAGAAATACATTTGCAGTTCTATGCTTTGGAAAGTTCTAAGCTGACAGTTAAATAATCTTGTTTATTCGCTGCAATTGTAACAATTGTTGTTCCAGGTGCACTAACGAATGATATAGAATCGGAAGACTACTCATATGAAGACTACGACGACTATTCAGTAGACGTAAATTCTACAACAAATGGTAAGAATATTGTATACTTGTAATCGTTATATAATTATTAGATTCTATATTTTAGAGAAGTAAATTATTTGAAGAACAATTATGTCTAGTAACTACAAATTTATTTAAATAATTTCAGGTACATTACAGTTTGTTAAAGAGTTGACCAATTCCACAAAAGAAAGTGGACACACGTTAAAGTTAAGATGTGATGTCAAAGTGTTAGATACTAACGTATCATTGACGAAAATACGAATGACATGGCTGAAGAACGAAGCACCGGTTATGGAAGAAGATAAGCGAGTCACCGTCAAAACTGCAAGGGTAAATATTTCCTGTTTTGTCAAACCATTCATTAGCTACGTCCAATGCAGCACGAATTTAATTTCCGGTGGCATTTTCCTTTTAATAGCTGCGCGTAATTCGAGAATCTGTCGGAGTAGAATATTGTCCGGTTTATTATACGCCTACAACCACGGAAATCGACCAGTAGAATTGTTCGTGCGTTACAAATATACTAGTACCAGCGTGCTTTTTCAACTGTCAAAAATGTTGATGCAAATATTTGTCATACATTTTCACAGAGTTACGCTTTCATAAATGTTTGTAAAAGTAAAGATAACAATGTATGTCTATTGAAGGAGAAATTAATGTGAAAACACAAATGATTATTGTGAAGAGTTGATATTATCAGCTCGTCACTGACATATTTGTGGAGCGTTGATAAATGCTTCGGAACTTTTGCATAATGAATGTCGCCTGCTAGACATTTGTTTCTTTATATACCGTTGTATGTTAAAATACATGACGAAGAATAGTAATGTACACATCACATGTTTGTCGCTGTCATTTTCGACAAAGTCTTTTAACATTCTCGCAGTCATTAATTCATTCTAAGGCATTCGTGACTTGGAGGTTAGGTCGTTCGATGTGAACTGGGTAAAAGTGTTATATAAACCGACATGAAAGTAGCGGCTGATGTATTGCTTAACGTGTATTTATTTTAGTACTTACGTGTGTTTATTTGTTGTAAATACGGCTTTTTGAAATATTTGTAGATGTTCTAAGTAAGCAAATGAAAATAAATAGAATTTAATGTTGATTCTGTACGTGCAACATGTGACCTATGACGTAAGCAAGGAAATTAGACACGTAGATGATATTTAACAACGGCATATGTACAATTTTTATACGTGCTTTAATTATATTTACTTTCTATCGTAATTACTTTTCGGTTCGAAAAATTATTCAACTATATATTAGAACATAACAGGAAAACATTTTCGAAAATTAATTATATTTTTATCTAAAATTAAAAAATACATGATTTTATTTAGCACGAAGAGACAAGAATCGTCAGTTCTAGATTAAGAATAGTCCAGTTGGAGACATTAGACTCGGGATTCTACACGTGTATCGCATCCAGTGGTAAAACTAAAATTAAATCTGGAAACTTCTTTTCAGTTTCTAAAGAAAAATGGGGTAAATTAATTGAATATACGTTATACATAAAATAGTTACGAAAAATATTATGATTTTTTTCAGCGAGTGCCGCTAGCGAAATACCAAAGTACGAATCTTTATATCCAGAAACTCCCAGGTAATTAATTATATTAATATTTATGTATTTAATTGGCGTTTGACACTGAGCAAGAACAGAAAAAGAACAAGAAGAAATAGAAGATAAAGTATGAAAACTTTTTAATTGCTGCCTGTTTTCTAAATTCGTGATTTAATTCCGTTAGGACATTGGAAAGTTTAGATAAACGATGTAATAAAACATTCTATTTTCTTTCTTTAAATTGGATATATTGTTCATTTGAATTGTACAGTAATCTAGCCATGAAATGTGGATTAGTAAGCTTTAGTTTATTTTTTAAATAGAAAATATAATTAGATATCTTCTTTCAGTCTTAATCCAGATTTTACTACACTGTTGCCAAATTCAGACCGGTACGAACGGGGCAATATACCGGAATCATTTGACGAAACATTTGCTCCAACAGTAGACGGACATACCAATTCAGTTATACGCACTAAAGGACTACATGAAACAACGCATCATATGTTCACGAATTTATCTGTAACTGAGCCCTTCTGTCAACTGTATATGGGCAACACGTGCAAGGAATTCTTGCAAGAGAAATACGTATTCGTGCAGCCGCCTTATTCACAAAAGAATATAGAAGAAAAATTGACCAGTGCATTTTTAGTAATTTCACATTCAAAGTAAGTATTAGATTTGTAATAGCAATATCAGTGTAAACGAATGATATTAATAATTTGGCGTTGAAAATAAATTATTTGAGAAATAATTTAAGATTTGATATTGTCAAAACAATGAGAACAAACGGATTTTATATTGAATAAATGTACGACATTCTGTAGTTCGGGCTGATATAAACTAAGCTTAACAAAGGCAGTTATTCACTAGAGTCGTATACAATGACTCGGGCCGTGTGGCTTAGTGGTTAGTTACAGTGTTTTGTTTGTACTAAAGTTGCAACTACTCGTATATTCTAGTGATCTGTCTGAGAGTTGCCGTGAATTTGCTCGGCCCAGTCTCTGCTTCTCCGCCTTCCCACTTTGCATGGACGACCAACTGATTAACATGGACAACCAACCACGGTTCGTCGCCGAAACTAAGGACGTGTCACCACAGGAACTTGAACGGTTGTACAAAACAGTTCGTAACAATTTACCGTTGCGTCGCATCTGTCGGAAGGACTGTGAACTACTAGAAAACGAACTATGTCGCGTCGAGTACGCTATAGCGAAACGGCATCCTGTTATTGGTAAGAGATAAAAGAATAAATATGAAATAAATGCTGAGCATCATTTGTTTTTATGTGATAGGTCAAACTCTACAGTTGGAAGAATGTATAACTTTACCGTTTCCTGACGAGGCACATGCAGAATATTGTGTACCTCTTGGTATCGCTAAGACACAGAATGTACAAGCAGGTACATACAATACACCGTATACTAAAATTTCGCTAGAATATTCAGATATAATATATATTTGCGAATTACAGATGACGATTGTTATTGGGGTAATGGTGAAGCATATCGAGGTGTTCAAGATTTCACCGCAAACGGTACAAAATGCTTGAAATGGGCACATCAATTTCAAGTACAACTGGCCAATCATCCAGAACTGGCCGGACACGCATATTGTAGAAACCCGGAAGGAATTGAAGTTGCACCATTTTGTTTTGTTGAACAAACACGGCGAGAACTGTGCGACGTACCTAAATGTGGTATGTTTTATGCATATGTGCTAAAAAGAGAACCGGAGCGTGGTATATATGCTGTTATGTTTTGCAGCCACTTACATATGGATCTACATATCAATTGCTTTCGTCTTGTGTATTGCTGTTGGCGTCGGTGGAATATTATATTTCTGCTGTTTTCGCGATCGCAACAAACTGAACCCCAGAAGTCTACAAAATGTATGTAATATAAGAAGCAAATAATACTGAATCTTGACCATCTCACAACACTCAATTCCCAAACGTCCTTGATAGCCACAGCGCTAAATTCCCACATATTTCAACTTCAAAATGAAATAATTATTTTTGTTACTAACCAATTATTTTTGTAGATGAATATACCAGCTGCTGACAAGAATATTTATGGAAACTCGCGAATGAATTCTCCCATGGAATTAAATCCAATGTTGCCACAAGCTAATAATATTCCGCCCATGCGTAGTCAAAATGTGAATAAAAATAATTTCCAATGTATTCCCAACTATACGTTTAAAGAAGTTAGTTTTGTTGAAGAATTGGGCGAAGGAGCGTTTGGTAAGTATTGATGTTTTATGAACTAGTAAATTCTATATATATATTTAAATGTTTGTTCAGGTAAAGTGTATAAAGGAGAATTGAAAACTAAAGCTGGTAAAATGTTTGTGGCTGTGAAAGCTCTTAAGGAAAATGCGAGCGCTAAGACTCAAGCAGATTTCCAGAGAGAAATCGATTTGATTTCAGAATTACGACATCCAAATATAATATGTCTATTGGGCATTATAGTCAAACAGGAACCTATGTGTATGTTGTTTGAATTTATGTCAGAGGTAAGTACATGTACCATGTAAAACAGTTGTGTATTGTACACAGTTTGTTTCTAAGAGCAACCATTATTTTCGTAGGGTGATCTGCATGAATTTTTACGAGCAAATTCACCGTCGGAAGGCAAAAGTTTGACACAAAATGAATTTCTACATATCGCAATACAAATTGCTTTAGGTAAGAATATCTAAACAAACTAAAAAACGAACAACAAAGAAATTTCTACATTAAACTTAGTAATTCTATATCTGTATATTTTATAATTTGTGGCTCCTTGTTGAAGGTATGGAATATCTCTCAAGTAATCATTATGTACACAGAGATTTGGCAGCGAGAAATTGTTTAGTATCCAAGGATTTAATTGTGAAAATTAGTGACTTTGGTTTAAGTCGAGACATGTATAGTTGTGATTATTATCGGTAATTAATCTATTTATCTCTATAATTTCGCATTGGAACTAATCGTATTATTTGATTGTTGTAGAGTACAATCAAAATCATTGTTACCTGTACGTTGGATGCCACCGGAATCTATACTTTATGGAAAATTCACAACCGAAAGTGACGTTTGGTCTTACGGTGTTGTGTTATGGGAAATCTATAGTTATGGTTTACAGGTAAGGTACACTTTATATTATGTAATTGTAACGATTGTTAATTTTATGAGTTATTTATAATAGTGAGTGAAAAGTCAAGTGAAATGCAAATTATAATTCATTTCAGCCATATTACGGTTACAACAATCAAGAAGTTATCAACATGATTCGCAGTCGGAAGCTATTACCGTGTCCTGACTACTGTCCGAGTTACTGTTACTCCCTGATGGTAGAGTGCTGGGCGGAATTAGCCATTCGTAGGCCCAGTTTCGGCGAAATTTGTCACCGACTTCGCGTATGGAAACAAAATGGTGTACAGATGACAACAGGTAAGCCAGAGAATGCCGACGTTAGCTTGTTGTAGTACGTAACATGTTACAGTTACATTTGATTTTTATTTATGTTATGTATTTATTTTCCTATCTTTTATGCCTTTTTTTTTTACCTATGTTGAGTTATTTTAACATTGTAATTTTATTGAAATTATGAGTAAATGTTTTGTTATTTAAAAGAATAGTAATTTATTTTTAACCTTTTTATACCAAATGTATTGTAATCTATGTATATATATATATATATATATATATATATATATATATATATATATATATATATATATATATTTCATAAAATAACGATATAAAAATATATATGAATCGAAGATTTGAATCCATAATACGTAGTATAGTGCATGAAATATTGGGTTCACAAGATATACACATGCATGAATAGCAATTGCTATAAATATGATGTTGAGCGGTCATAAGGTGCCTGTATAAATTCACTTTTAAAACACGGCCCGACACTTTCAGGAGCATATTTCAAAACCCAAGAGAAAAATCCACAGAAATACGGTCACAGCTCAAAGACAAACAATGCTCAACCATTCGACCAATCAGAACCCGAGCCATCACTCACGTGGGATCGCAAGACATCGTCACATAACCTCAATGAGAGTCAGAGTTCCCTAACGTCACGCACATCTAGCCTAGGTAACAAAACACAAAGCACAAATGTTAGTACGGATCAGAACTCGTCTAGGAATTCAAAAAAAGTGCCAAGTTATGATAAGAAAGGACAGAGAACGAAACGAGACGCTAGTGTGGAGAAACTAAGTGAAGCGACAGATGTAAAAGCGAAGAATACAGTTGTAAATGCGAATGGTGACAATTTCGAAACCACCCTCAGTTATTAAGTTTTACTATTAATTTATCGCGTTTGTTTATTTATTTATTATATTCGTCAACAATTTCGAAATGCTTATTTTTATAGCGAAATTACTGAACCAAAGATTGAATTTTATATTCAGAAAGTAGTTGACATATTTTGATATTTATTTTATATGGCTAGACATTAATAATTGAAAATTCGAAATAAATTTTTATTATTATCGACTATTTTCTCAATATAATCTTGTTTCACTGGTAGAAGAATGTTTTTAATCATTGAACATTCTTTTGTTAATATATTTTGAAAAATACTTTGAAAAGTACAAAAACATTTATTATTTGACTCTGGTTTTTTATTGTATACCGAATTATATGGAACTAAATTAGACAAAAATAAATAAATTCATTGACATTTTGTTTTTAATTATTAAAGTCGAAATACTTGAAACGGCTTTAAATAAATTGAATATAAATGATTATGTTGTGCAGAAAAACGTTCATTTTTATATTGTTTTAGGGTAAGTTTTATGCTTTTCATATAATTTATAAACATTTTTGATCACTTGCTTACTTGCAAAGCCAATAATTGTACTTAAAAAATCTTACAATAAATGAAATATCTGTCATGTTATTAGCTTTGCAGTTGAGCATGTAAAGTTAAACATATTTTTTTATATAACAGTGTTTAAATTGATTGTGACAGTTATATTTTTTATTTAATTTAATGCCAAGTATTTTATCTATATACACAAGCTTTAACATATAATTTTGTTTATTATTGATAAACTTTCTTTTCTTATCAATAATATATTTTTTGATATACGTAGATATATAAAAAGTTAATGTCATATCCATTTACAGAATTTTCATGTCATTTGGTCTCTTGAATCAGAGTTTGTTAAATGGAAAATAATTAAAATGCATTTATATTTTGTGGGAATACTAATTTATATGATATGCTATTTTTTGCTGATAAATGAAAGTTTCTATACAAACATACAATAGCAGAGTAGTCATAATCAAATTTCGTATTTACAGAATTGTTTTATTATTTTAAAAGCATTTACTTTAAATGAAGATACGAAAGACTTCGCGCAACAAAATTATCTGATTATTATAATTATTCAAATAACTAATTTAAAAATGTATAGTGTTATTTGTTAAATATGTATTATTGAATGAAATAAATGACTACTGACATTATCATAATGAAAGCAATATTTAATGATATTGACAGCTCAATGTAATACATTTTTCTATTCAAATCGCTCGTGTATATAATATATAATGCTTGAATTTTCTCATTAAAGACTCAAATATTAGTACACATATCATAGATTAGGAAATATACATACCTGTAGTAGTCATTTATTCTCAATATTCATGATTCGGCGAAAAATAGTAATTCGGTTTATCAAATAACTTATAGGGAAAAAGTTGAGCTAATATTTTAAACAAAACTATGATAAATATTTTGTATGAATAAAAGCTTTTTCTATAAACATTTTATATTGCTTATTATTGATGATATCAACATTTTGATTTGGTGAATCAATAATATCGTTAAAAGTGGAATACATGAGCAAAGAAAAAAAATGACATACCGTTGTAAAGAGATACACTTAAAAGTTATGCACCTCAATTTATTTTCAAGAAATATTTGCTCTGCTTTTTCTGAATTTTTTTCCCAAGAAAAATATAAATTCATCTCAAATCAAATTATGTTCGATGTCTTTTTTGCAATATCTGTGCATCTATATTGATGTGTCATCGCTTTATAGAATAAATTGTTTGCAAACTATTTTTCTAATAAATAAATCTGTAAATGTAAAAAATATGTGTGTCCAGCCGATTGCACAAATTGAAATTCACGAAGTGAATTATAACTGTAGGTTTATGTTATAAACAATTTATTTCAATTTCTCAAAGTACGACTTATTTTTAGTTAAGTTTAGTTTCTGTTCTTCGTTTATATTGTTTATTAAATTTTGGAAAGTAATTTATTAGCTTGAGAACTGTATGTGTTAATTCACTTTGTGAATTGTTTATTTTTCTTGTTTGATTTCGGCTGGCAACTGATGACAAATAACACGAAACAATTGTTGAAATGTGCTACTATTTATAAGATACTTTAAGTACTGGTAAGGTGATGCTGTTAAATAACATGTTCATTTATCTTTACCCTTGTCAGAAATAACAAAATTACCAGCTTATATTCTTGGGAATTATCGGAGTCCCAAATCACGTTTGGTCAGATTCGATACTTAACGTTCAAAATCCCATATCTGAGTACTACAATCTGTAAATCTCACTAGATCTAAATTACAATTACGTTATATTTGACAGTATGACCTTACTTTAACGTTACTAAAACAACAAAGCTTCTTATGATCGCTATTACATTATAATCAATATCTATTTGAATCTCATTAACAGTTTTTAATGATTGTGTTTTCATCTCTTGAAAGTATGCCTATGTTGGTACGATTTTGACTGTTTTTCTTATTTGTCCGTACTACGTTGTCAAATTATATTATTTAATATATATTTAATTTGTTTTGTCCGAGAAAAAGTATGATTTTTATATATATATTTATTCATATTTGTGTGTCAAAATGTGAGTGTATATTTGTAATAATATATGATATATAAACAAATCTAATCGTTCTGTTGTCATTCTCGTACAATTAACTTTTTATTTAATGTACATACGGACATACATAATAGCAATGGCAAGTGACATAATTAATAGGAGTAACATTATAGAAATGTGTGATACACATTTTGCTATTCGAACAGAATAATTATTTTTTATTGATCCAACCACTTAAATAAAATTACACAGATGCATTAAAATAATTTAATAATGCTAATGGAGTTCATTGATTATTGCGACAATATTTATTCAGGCAGTGAAATAAGTAATAATAACATATACAAGTATCTGAATAATTCAGTTGTGAATTTTCATTGGGGGACTTCAGATACAACTATTACAGATTCTGTACTTCAGTTAAGAGAATCGAATAAGTGTTAGAACATAATGGCGATTATAGACGCAGGCTTCGAATACGAACCGATGTACTATTGGTCTAAAATATTCTGTGTTTCCCCATTTACTCTGGTTGTTTCAACAACACGCCGATATTTCAAACAAAGTATTTGGGCAAGAATAGCAACTATTCTAATGCTATTTTTTTACATCGTGTATATAATTTTTTTATGGAAATTTGAATTATATAATTCCGCTAAATGGAATATCGTACAGATAGAAGTTTCACTAACTTTTTATATTATAAATATGATTCTCGCCGTTATAACAATTGTAATGTTCGCGTTCAATTGCTATAAAATCATCAACTGTCTGAATATAATAAAGGAACTGGATGGCATTTTAGAAAAATATATGAGAATTGAAAATAATTCAGTCAGAAAATTAGGTTTTTTGTTTATTGCGATGTGTATTTTAGCGATTTGTTGTTGGATATTCTCTGCTTCGTCTGATGAGATTGCCTTAGTTAGTATACAGATATATTCCTTATGTATCAACTTAACAATACGTTACCAGTTTATAATCTGGTGTCTTATATTTGCTAAACGATTCAAAGCTATTAACAATTATTTATCAACGTTTTCCAAGTTTTCAAGCATTGACAAAGATTATAAGGTTATGTTCAGAAATCAACTCCGACAGAATTGTTTCCAGGCAGAAGATTTGAAGACATTTTCAGATGTTAGGGCACGGTTATGTAACTGTGTACGGGATATCAATAATTTTTATTCAGTACATATTCTATTCTATACTGGCATATGTTTCATATGGATAACAAACCAATGTTTCACTCTGGTTAGTATTCTGTTCAAGTTCATACCGACCATCAGCACATTCACGTGGATTGCTTTTATTGTTTGGTTCGGTTATGTAGTTACAGAAAATATTATATTTCTGTGGATTTGTTCAGAAGTATCGTTTCATGTAAGTATACTATTTAGTCTATAATATATGAACCACTTTTGATTCAGACATGTTATGTAACAGTAGAAAATAAGAGTCTAGTCGTCAGACCAATTTAATTCCGAAGATACACAATATCTGTATGCAACATGATACGACCATGCCTGTTCTTAGTTTGTACACATGCATTCTTTATAAGAATGCGTTGTGTTAAACTTGTGTGCATTATATTTGCTGTTAGTGCAATTTGGCAACTCTACTCTACACTACACTTACACTACATAACACAATACTACCTGTAATAATAATTAATGCAGTTCTACGATTTCCCGTATCCGTAAATCTCGAACTTGTATGTTCTTGCGAGCTCGTGAAAAGAAACTGGTCTAACGACTAGACTAAAACAAATGTTATCAGCAATAAAAAAGATAAGTCACTCTCAGTACACCATGGGAACGTGTTGGTTTAGAACAATTATATTTTCTCTATATTTTCGAATAATGTTGTTTTCTGTACATTTAAATTTTGGTTTCTTCAACATAAATTTGTTTATTTTATAAGTACCAGGCTTGACGCTCTGCGGATAGCAATAAATCTGCTGAAACGTGAGCGTACATGTCAGAATTTGTTTTATTTCTAACTCCTGTCAAAGTTCCGACGACTTTATCTTTTCGTTAATAATAATATTAGATTACGACATGATTAGAAAAATGCGAAATGAAATTAGTAAAAGTAATTTGTATTTTTAGGCAAATGATACGAAGAAACATCTTATAAGATTTAAGTTAAATACTAAAGATAAAAAGATGCACCAAGAGGCAAGTATCAGAGACAGGGTTAGATATATAAGGTTTCTAAATGTTTATACGTATTTATAAAAAGAGTATTATTTTAGATGGTAAACTTTTTAGTACAATTAGTCGACGATAATCTGGAATTAACTGCTCTTGGCTTCTTCAAACTTGATATCCCTTTCCTTCAAACGGTAGGTACAATATGTATTTACTTCGTAAACTGTAAATTGTGTTACAGAATATTAATAAATTATTTTCAGATAATGGGTGCAGTAACCACGTATTCAATCATAATCTTGCAAAGTCTATATGCATAAAATATGTTGGATTCACAACAAAATTCTATATTAATTTTTGAAAAATATGTGATTTTCTTATTCGTCCATATTAGGTTAGCATATTGTAAATATACATTTGTATGTCAAAATGTAATGGTATATTTTAAATAATATATGATATATAAATAATTCTAATAATTCTATTATTATTCTTACACAATTAACTTTTTATTTGATATACATACATAATAGGAATGTTAAGTGACATAATTAGTAACACATACACATTTTGCTATACAAATAGAATACTTATTTCTTATTGATCCAACCATTTAAATCAAATTACACAGATGCATCAAAATAATTTAATAATGTTAATGGATTTCATTGATTATTGTGACAATATTTATTCAACCAGTGAAATAAGTAATAATAACATATACAAGTATCTGAATAATTCAGTTGTGAATTTTCATTGGGAGACTTCAGATAAAATGATTACAGATTCTGTACTTGAGTAAAAACAATCGAATAAGTGTTAAAACATAATGGCGATTATAGACGCAGGCTTCGAATACGAACCGATGTACTATTGGTCTAAAATATTCTGTGTTTCCCCATTTACTATGGTTGTTTCAACAACACGCCGATATTTCAAACGAAGCATTTTGGCAAGAATGGCTTCTATTGTAATGCTTACTTTTTACATCGCATATATTATTGTTATATGGAACTTTGAATCAGATGATTCCTCTAAATGGAATGCCATACAGATGAAAATTGCACTAACTTTTTGTGGTTTAAATGTAATGCTCGCAGTTGTAACAATTGTAATGTTCGTGTTCAATTGCGATAAAATCATCAACTGTATGAATACAATAAAAGAACTAGATGGCATTTTAGAAAAATATATAAAAATTGAAAATAGTTCGGTCAGAAAATTTAGTTTACTGTTTATTGTAATGTGTAATTTATGGTTTTGTTGCTGGATATTCGCAGTTCGGTCTGAGGAGATTGTTGTAATGCGTATACTGGTTTATTCGTTATATATCAACGAAACAATACGTTACCAATTTATAATCTGGTGTCTGATAATTACGGAACGATTCAAAGCTATTAACAATTATTTATCAACGTTTTCCAAGTTTTCAAATATTAACGAAGATTATAAGATAATGTTTAGGAATCAACTCCGACAGAATTGGTTCCAGGCAGAAGATTTGAAGACATTTTCTAATGTTAGGACACGGTTATGTAACTGTGTACGGGATATTAATAATATTTATTCAGTACATATTCTATTCTATACTGGCATATATTTCATATGGATAACATCCGAATGTTTCACATTGGTTAGCATTTTGTTCAAGTTTATGCCAACCACCATCAACACATTCACGTGGATTTTTGGTATTCTTTGGTTCGGTTATGCAGTTACACAAAATATTATGTTTCTGTGGATTTGTTCAGAAGTATTGTTTCATGTAAGTATAATATTTAGTCTAAATCAGTGATGCACAACACGTGGGCCTTTTTTCAATTTTTTGCGGCCCGCTTGGTCATTTTTCACAATAAAATGAGCTAAAAAAGAATATCTCCGACAAAAACTAAAAATGAGGTAAAAAAATATAATAATATTGTTAGACACAAATAAGTAAAGTTAATGTATATCAATATGATTCGAAAAATATGAAATGAAATTACTGAAAATCATATGTATTTTTAGGCAAATGATATGAAGAAACATCTTATAAGATTTAAGTTAAATACTAAAGATAAAAACATGCACCAAGAGGTGAGTATCAGAGAGTGAATTAGATACAGGATTCTAAATGTTTATATGTATTTACAAAAAAAGTATTTTAGATGGTTAACTGTTTAGTACAATTAGTCGATGATAATCTGGAATTAACTGCACTTGGCTTCTTCAAACTTGATATCCCTTTCATTCAAACGGTAGGTAAAATAATACAGTAGACTCTCGATTATCCGCGCTCGGTTTAATCGCTTTGCGGCTCATCCGCGGTAATTCTGGAGCAACTCAGCGATTCTCTTCTTTCCGATGAATTAGTGTTACGCAGATTGAAAGAAATCATAAGGAAGAAAGAAGCCATGCCATTTAAACAGAAGTCAATAAAAGACAACTTTTCCTAAACATTCGTAGTTTTTGTTGTTCATACATTTATCTTCCTCTATTTAGTGTACAGTTATACAGTTTATACCCGTATATATGTGTACTTTGTTTATCGGCGCCGATTCCCCCCACCATTACCGCGGATAATCGAGATTCTACTATAATATGTATTTACTTCATATACTGTGTTATAAATTACGGTACAGTAAATTATTAATAAATTATTTTCAGATAATGGGGGCAGTAACCACATATTCAATCATATTTTTGCAAAGTCAATATGCATAAAATATGTTTGATTTATTGTATCTTTACGACAAAATTCTCTATTGATTTTTGAAAAATATGTATGTTTTTATTGTTACATTATAATGTTTCCTTCATAATACGGTCAGATCCCGCTTGACGCGGGGGTTGCGTTCAAATAAGTTTCAGCGTAAACGAGGTCATCTTAATACTGTGTCATTTTCTATAAATTGATCCATAATTTCCGTAATTGCGTCTTTATGAACCGCGTTATGTCGAATCAGCGTTAAGCGAGGCCTTACTGCACTCAATTAAAACAGTAATTAGGTTCATTAAAAAGTTTAAATAATTTTAGAAAAATAGTTGTTTTATATACATATATATATATATATATATATATTATATATATATATATATATATATATATATATATATATATATTATTCTAATAAACATTAATGTATACAAAAGTACACGCACTAATGATTATGAAAATAATGCTTCAATATTCTTAAACGTATGTACTTAAATCTCAAAGTCAAAGTTTTTATAATTGACAAAAAATATAAATATAATTGAAACAAAATTGTACAATTTTGCAAAAACATAATTGTTAAGCATCTTTTTACTCGTTAGCAGTTAGTACTAATATTTAAAATAAAATTCAATGTTTACATTCGAATATGACAATGAAGTTGTTTATAGAAAAATAAATTTATTATGTAACTAAAAAGTAAAAAGATATTCATATATCTTTAATCTAAGTGGAATACGTTGTAATTTTTATCATTCATTTTGTATTGTGGGATAAAAATAAATTTACTACACATTTAAACAAAAATATTTTCAACTTCCGACATAAATGATGTTTCAATATCTTTAATTTTAAGTTCAATACATTGTAATGTTTATCATTCATTTAAATGACACGTTACAGTACAGTATCTACTATTTATATGTTATAAAAAATGTAAGTATTGAGAATCGTATAATATATAAAAGCTCTTCAACTCTGAAATACTAAAAAAATTCTCCCCGAATAAAATAAAACGAAAACAAAAAGTACCAACCACACACAAAAAAATCTTCCTCAAACAAGGATTTCTCTTAAAAATTCGACTTATAGAATGCCCGAGCCTATCATTTTATTCGAGTTATGGAGAAATTCGATTTATGGAAGTTCGAGTTATAGAAGTAAAATTGTATGTAATTTGCTCCTCCGTAAACGCTATTGCTATTCGATTCGTTTCGACTTATGGAAAATTCGAGTTATGGGAGTTTGACTGTATTTCCAAAAGACGCAAAAGTTAATATAAATACATTCTATATATCTTTTTCTTCTACATATATTATTAAAATTCTGTGAATTATACAATCAAAATATGTATATTAATAATAAAGAAATATGTGCCATTTTTACTTTCTTATGTGTAGTATAAAGGAAGTATAGGAATCATGAAAAAGAGATTTTGTTAGAAATACATGTTTTGTGGTCCCTTGAATACGTTTTGACTCTTTTCGCAATGACGTCTGTGTGTGGATGTGTGTCTGCATGTTCATTATCTTAAAAATGAACAAAGACAGGACAATGCAACTTCATATTTAAAAGTTTATTGATTATACGAAGAGCTGATTAGATTTCTAGCATAATCGCACAACCGAAAGAGGAAGTTTACTGAACATCAAAATCGAACATTGCCAATTATTTAATTACCGAACCGAACCGAAACCTAAAAATAGGTACAAATAAATTTTGTTTCGGGTCCTTGATCATAAAAAACCCTGATATCATATTCGATTTGCTATTTAGATCAAACATGGATAATCATTGGACAAGCCAGATCTCAAGTTACGATTTTGTTATTGCACGAAAAATAAGCAATACATTTTGCATTAAAATTGATATAATATGATAAAAAATAAAATTAATATTATAATTGGTAAAAATTTTAAGGACGTTGGACTTTTAATATGATGTATCAAGAAATACTTGTGTTTTATTTATACATTAAGAAACATAATATAAATTGTACACTTCTAATAAATATAATAAGAACGTTTAATTACTTTAAATACGATGTTTCCACAATAGCGTGATACTGTAGTAATAAAAATGTAACAATATTAGTTACAGTATTACATACATACGTTGAAAAGGAAAGTTTGGTACCGCGTTGTGTAATCAGTATTGACAATTTCTCGTAACCCGGTCAATGAAACTAAATGGGTAAATGTATATTGTTTTGATGTGTTTAACATGCACCAAGCATACAATGCGATAATATCATTAAAGTATTTGCCACACATGAATTACAAATAGGTGTATAAGTATAGCAGAGTAGTATCAGACTTATTTTCTTACAAATGTCACTAAAACAAATATATTTTAACAAAGTTAGGTAAATCAAAATAAAACTTATATGACAATTTGATAGGGTATTGATGTGCTTTTATTCTATAGACTTAAAAATGTTAAAATTTGAGAATTGAGAAAAATAATTAACCAATAAATTAGGTTTTACTTAAATCTCGATAATTATCAATCAACTTATGCATAAATTACTGTCATTCGGTCGTATTTCATTCATGCAAAAAGTAAATGCACCAAAATGTTTATCTCATAAACATGTAGCCATAAATTATTTGAATTTGCATAGTGCAAACATGTGTTCGAATATAGTTGCTTGAATGACGTGCAAATATTGCAAAAATGATAAAGGGAAATTTTAAGTAAAAAATTTTTATTGCCGTACGTGATAGGAAATTATATCAAAGAAAACCTCGGAAATGTAAAGTATATATATATATTAAAAAATTATAAACGGTAATTTTAAATAAAAATTTTATATTGTAAAGTTATTATCGTACGTAGTATGAAACTGGATCAAAGAAAACCTCGGAAATGTGAAATATATTAATATATAGATACTTTTCTTAGATATATAAAAATTATACAGAACGTAATTGTAAAATTAGTGTAAAATTCTTTATACATATAAAATTTTAATAAATGTAGGTTTGACATGCCAAGTAATGATTGCCTCAAAAAGAAAAACTAATAAAATACGCGGAATAACATCCATGGAACACGTAAAATGATATTTAGCAATATTAATTCATACATGTTTCACAAAATATTTTTATTTTAATATGATGTAATAACATACATAAATAAATAAAAAATACGAATTAGAGCATTTTCTTAAAAAGTCGTTTAGTAATTATTCAAGAAAAAAAAAAGGTCCTAATTATAAATGACAAATGCGTTTTAAGAGTTGCTTTTCTTAAAATGTCAATTTTTTTACATGCGCGTCGTTGTAAAAACATCAAGCTTTCAGACCTTCATTATATAATATAATTAGAATTATAGATTGTGTTATTTCGCTGTGATTATATCAACGGCAAAAAAACAATCTTTAAAATGTTCAATCACTATGAATAAAAACACTGATCAATATGTGTGGAATTCATTAAAAATATTAGCTCCTGCATGCGTCTAACATTTGCATATGTTATACATCGTTTAAATCGAAGAAAAAAGTCCAACTTGGCCTTCGCCAATAACTTGATCATATTTTGTAATACACTACATTGAACTATAAACAAAATTTTATAACATGGCCTTCGTTTTATATAGATACAATATTGCTATGAAATATTTATTGAAAAATAAAGTTTTAAAAATTATTGATTTTTTCCAGTCAAATGAAAATGTTAAGTTTAGAATGTACATATTTGCTTTTTATATGAATTAATATTACTATGAATAAGCAAATAAAATATATAATTTAATAATTGCAGTGTTATTTGTTTTTAACAAACAATCCATCATTTTATTTTAATAATTATTACGGAATAAGTCGTAGATTATAAAAATGTGTTTTAAATTAAGCATTTAATGTACAAAATTTTCGCATGAAAACATAGAGGAGAAAAATAAATCTGAAAAATGTGTATGTGTCTTGCTTTAATAATTAATTGATTTTTAATTAATAAAAAAGTAAATCGGCTGGTATATATTAAAAATAAATTATGTAAAAATGTGTAATTGATTGAACGTTCGCCAAAAAATGTTAATGAAATTCAATAACTGGTTTTTATTTATTTGCAATATGAATTCAAGGTAATCCAATTATGTTCTTTAGCATAATTGAAAATAATAAATTTAAACACTAAATTTTGAATATAAAAGTATAGAAGTTTTCAATTTTGATATTTCATATATTAAAATTTTAATAGTTTTCTTAAAATAGAGGGAATGGAAATGTTTTCCATAACTGTACTAAGTAATCGACCTGGAATAATTTAAAATTGTACTTGTATAAACCCGACAATAAAAATATCACTTTATATAAAAAAATATCAATAAATACGTGGTACACCACAATATAAAATAAACGATATAAACAGTTTGTTAAGTTTTCTCACAACTTTAATTCTGCATGTTACGTTTATTTTCAATTAAACAAATTGTACCTATAAACAGTTTATATAGTTGAACTAAGTGGTAGATTAAAATTTTCTTGCATTAATATGTAAATGTCAGCGTTAAGGACGAACATAAAACGAAAAACGTACATATATTTCGATGTGCAATTATACTGAAATGGGTCTTATACATCGGTCATAACGGGATCGTTCTCAGGGTCGAATGTTTTTTGCAAAGCTGGTTTTACAAAATTCTAGAACAATGTACAAAAAAATATATTTCGATTTATAGCTCATGGTAACACTCATTTAATTTTATTTTTAATTCAATCCTCTATAAATAGTATCAGAGCTTTTTGTAAAAATCAAATGGCAAATAAATAAATGCATAAATATGACGCTAAAAAATAATGTTATTATAAATTTTATTTAACGTAAAAACGTAAACTTTTTGTTTAATGTGAATACGTAAATTTGGCTTCCAGAATAAATGTACCATTCTCCGAAATCAAGGTTTTAATATGAAAGGTCACATTAAAATGCTTAGTTTATTTTTATACTTTAAAGTGCTATGAAGTGATACTGGTATATAAAAGATGAAATATTGTTAATGTTGAACACAATTACAATATATTGACACATGTGTTTATGAAAATATTGTATTAAATTATTCAGAAAAGCAGTCCCAAATTTCTTTGACAATACGATACATAAGTAGAACATTTTGAAAAAATATTTTGATATTTTGTAACTTGTTTATGTCTGTTTGAAGGACACGCACAAAAAACTGATAAATGTAAAGCTGTCCTCCATAAACATTGTTTAAACCTGTTAGCATTATAAAGAAAAACAATGTCTAACATTGTTATTATGTATCTACGAAGCTAGAATATTATTCAATATAAATTTAAAACGCATGTAATCTACTCATTTATTTTTTAGAATAAGATAATGTCTCTCATCGAGAATGAAGTCGAAATTAAAAAAAAATAAAACCTTCCATTTTAATATAAACATGGTAATTGTTAAACATATTAAATAAGATAATGTGACAACTGGTGTCCCCTACATATTTTCAATAAAGAAATACACTAAAGTTAAAATGTTCTCTAAATTAATATTTTGTTTACGAGTCCTGCATGAGTTCAAAACACAGAGCAAGGACGTGTTGCCACACCTGTCTACAAAAAAGTACTACGTTTCAAAACAAGATAAATAATTTCGGATAGGGGATAGGATTGTAAAAAACCGCATCGGCTTCGCATAAATTATATGCGAAAATGTTGAACCACTGACCATCTTCGAAGTCCAATTGATATATTTGCCAATGTACTGATTTAAAGGTTGCGCTCGCTTTGATTACACTAAATTTTAAATTTATAGAATATATTGTACATCTTCATGTCATAAATAACTTGAGTTACTTCAATTATGTGCAAAGAATTGAAAAATATCGTTTAAAGAACTCAGAAAAAAAAACGATAAAGAAAATGATCCCACTTATGACTTGGATGATACAGACTCATCATTGAACGCTGTTCAGAACGAGAAAATGAAACAATCAAATTTTCATCGTAATCAAACGATTTGTCACGATCCCCACCTATTGATTATCCAGTAATTGAAATGAAAGATAATGTAGTTAATAATAAAACATGTATATGTATATTGAACAGTAAAATATATTTGCGATTTTAGGCACAGGTAAAACACCAATACCACGAAGTGTTTATAACCAAGTGAATTGGTTGTCATTACAGCAACAACCAGAAATTTCTTAATGACTGTGTTAATATTAGCATACTTTATTAATTTGGTCGCTGAATTTTATTGATAAAAAAAAATGAGACTGGTTTTGAACTCGTTCAGAAACGTTCCGAGGTTCAATTGCTGTTTAAATGTTATGTGCCATTTATTTTGCCCTAAGGCCGTCTCTGCAGGCTTATCACTTTCTATTGCTTATTTAAGCAATAGTACTAGCGACAGTTCTCGTCAGATCGCGCCGCACGTTTCTTAGTTGTTGTGGTTGTAAGTAAGTCAAGTGCTGTTCATTGTTAAGTTCTTTGGAAGTTACTTACGCAAATCCGTCCATTCCACTTGGAAAACATTGATACATGTTGTGATATGTAAGTATCATAGATACAATATAGCTAGTTGTACATTTTACGCTGTAAAATATTATTTAAAAATACAAAATTCTAACCGGGACTATCTAACTCTTAAAGGAGAAAGTATTAACGTACTATATTTAAACAAATGAAAGTGAAATGTTTGAAATAAGTTTTTATTTCTTTTATTTTAATAATAATTTAAGTACTTTGTACATTATGTTACTAGAAAGTGGTAAAAATTATGTCGTTACCATTAATATATTATTGTTTGAATTAAATATAAAAGCAGGAGACAGAAATATTAGAAGAAATATTGATATTTTCATGAAACAAATTTGAATAAAATATTGGGTTTTAGTCTACTGTTATCGTCTCTTGCATAAAAATATTACGTAAATAATGTTCAATAATATGTGCAATTATGTGTTATATGCATAGATCATATATATACTAGTAGTATATATATGATCTATGGTTATATGTTTAATTACCTTGGGTAATTAACAGACTTTTTTACAGATATGTTTAGACCTCGTTCAAAACGAAAATGGGAAAAGTGTTTAAATGTCTGTCAACGATAACAAAACTTCTTGTAAGTGTATTTATAAATATGATAAAATCAGCAATAAAAAGGATTTTTCTAGCAATAACATACGGTATAGTTATCATGAAATCTCTATCTTGTTTAATGTACCATTAAAATCTCTCACTAGAATTCTAAACCAATTTTCTAGAAATAAAAAACTTGAAATAAAAAAACTCTAAATAATAAACTTGAGAACCGCGCGAATATTTACATTTTAATTGTTCAAAAATTGAGCAGTTTGCATAAATTTACATGAATTAAATGGTTTCTGACTAGCATTAATGGTATTCATGAAAATTACAGTTTAAAGATTTCAACTAAATGTTGTTTGAAGGTTAAGGAGTTGTTTATAAAAATCACAAGCTTGATCTTAAATTAAAAAATGTATCATTTTTACAATTTGGCCCAAAAATAACGTTTGCTAAATGTATAGAAACCGATTACTTAACATATATCATATTTCAACAAGTACTATCAACAAATTTATGACTTGTCGATAACATTCAGACTAATAGTTATTTCCAAGTATTTACGTGGCCCGAAACAGTTACAATATTTCCTTTAGTTACTGTGCCATGTTCACAGGTATTATTTCAAGTGTTCCTACAACTGATTTGGTAGTCTCAGAATAAGTGCTTTTATTTTACAGTACATCAATCATGTCTGTGGATAATTTGCTGCGAATAACTCCCGAAGAGAAATACGCCATTGAAAAATCGTATGGAAGAACAGATGAAGAAATAAAAGAAGATATTCAAGTATTACTGGAATGGTTAAAGAAACAACCTCATCTGCCCCAAGAGATTGGTAATTCAGTATTATAGATGATACATTTGAATAGTATACAATGTAGTTTTTATTTCTATTTTAGATGATACATTTATTGAAAGGACACTGCGATGGAATAAATTCAGTTTGGAGAAGACGAAAAAGAAAATCGATATGTATTTTTCAATAAAAAATATTATTCCTGAATTTTTCGACGAACGAGACATGACTAGTCTGAAGTACCAGCGTCATATGAAGTCTGTGTAAGTATACAGTAACATTGTTAGTAATTCATAATTTATTTATTTATAACATGTTTTTTTTCCTTTTTGTAGATTACTCATGCCGCTTCCAAAATTGACAAAAGAATTCTCAAGGGTTCAGATATTTTCGCATCTTAATAATAATCCGGAAAATTTTGATTTTAATTTACATATTAAATATATATTTGCCGGTTTAGATGTGCAATATTTTAATGACGATTGTCTGACAAATATCATTATATTCGATCTGGGAAATGCTACAATATCGCATGTTCTGAAAAATAATCCAGTTGTTCTAAAGAAAGGAAAAACAGTTATCGAAGTGAGTAACACGGAGTGATTTACTATATGTGCAAGGTCATTCTATTGTCATTGTATTGAGCTTTATCTTGAAATTACACATTGTCAGCACTTATGGCAGCTGTTTATATTTTATTATTACAGAAAGCATATTCAGACAGGGTATCTGCGGTACACTTCATTAATTTGCCATCATATGGAGAAACATTGGTTACGTTAACCAAAACCTTAATTAAAGAAAAAATGGCAAACAGGGTAAGTGTTCACTTTTACAATAAGCTTTTGTTTTCAATTATTATTTTTCATTGTCAATGCAATATTCGTTCTATTATAATACAATGTTCACAGGTGCATGTACATAAAAATTTTGAATCCCTACACAAGATGGTTCCTAAAGAAATTCTTCCATCTGAATATGGTGGTACAGAAAAATCCATTAATGAACTTTATGGTATATTATTTCTATCTTGAATAAATTTTATGATAAATAACAAATACTTCGGTTTCAGCCGATTGGACAAAATATCTGGAAGATAATAATGCTTGGATCATGGAAATTGGTGCCCTGAGATCGAATGAAAAATTACGTCAAGGCGATCCAATTGATGCAGATATGTTTGGCAGTATACACGGATCATTCCGACAGTTATCTGTTGATTAATATTATTTTAGTATAATTTTACTTGATTTTTAAATGAATTGATAAACTCAAATTTTATATCGAAATAATTGTGGTTACTTAAGTTTATATAATTGTTTTACAATATTTTGCTTTAATAATATACATATGAAATTGAACAGTTCCACCACAGCATTTTACAAATTCTTTGGAAGTATTTCGAAAATTTTATTTATAAACTTTGGTAATGTTTAAATATATTAATAATACATCATTTCTACAGTATTTGCACAAGCAAATATATATGCATATGTATGTACATGGTAAATATGTTAGTTTCAGTAAGTACCTATTGTTATAAAAAATAATTTACATAAGGCTGGTTATATTACAAAAAGCGAATGTAAGTATATGCTTATAATTTATACATATGTAATAATATGGATATAGACATGTACAAAAAAGTGAACTTTTTGAAGTTGAAAAAGATAATTTTTTACAAATATTTAAGCTCAGTGTCACTGAAATTATATTGATAAATATTAGTGTAAGTGTCGTTAAACAGCTGGCAAAATAAAATATTAAGATTGAACAAAATTGAACGTAATATACAAAATTAGTCAAATGTTCCGGAACACCTAAATAATTCTCCAATCGTAAAAAATTTCAAGAGATTTTTCATACAAAAGTTTTATGGTTGTAAGCAAGCTACCGTTTACATATTTTTTAATAAATAGGGTGTGCATATTATTCCAGAAATTAGTTAACTTTCTTTTTTCAAATGGAACATCCTATATTTTTTTACATTTTTTTATTCTAAGATTAATTCTAAGTTTTTTGTAGGACTCATTTTTTTTCAAATGCATAATTTTTTAGTTATAAGCAACTAATACAAACTTCAAATTAGGAGTATTTTCCCACATACATAATATGTATTTTTTCCAAACGGTGGGAGAATTATTTAGGTCTTCCGGAACATTTGACTTACCTGTATATGTTAGATACAATCTAATGTTGATTAACATTTCTCTGATAATTGATAATATGACCAGTTCAGAACATAAAAGTAAATCTATCCATATGTTGTTTCAATTATTTAAAATGGATCGTTGAAGAGGTAAAGTAGCCGTGATAACTGGTGCAAGCAGCGGTATAGAAGGAACTGTAGCAAAGAAACCTGTCGAAGAAAACATTCAGGTATATAACTACGAAATAATTTTTTCAAAAAATACAATAATAAATTGCAAAATTATTCTAGTCTAGATTAAGGATAAAATTGAAATATATTTCAAGGTTAACTTGTCAGAAATGTTAACAAACTGACACAAGTTGCCGAAGAACTTAATGGAAATCATGGAAAATTCCATCCACTAAAATGTAACTTGTTAAACAAGCATGATGTAATTAATGCATTCAAAAATATTAAAGAAACTTTAGGTCCTGTTAACACCTTGTCAATAATGCTGGAATTATGATTAAAGTAACTGTATTAGGCATGTTATGTAATTTATTTGTATTAAATTAAAGACAATTTGATACTTTCCAGATGGCAATGTCGATGCATTTAAATAAATAATGGACACTAATTTATTCGGTACGGTTCTGTGTACTAGAGAAGAAATTGGGCAAATGAGAGAAACCATTATAATAGGCCATATAATTAACGTAAACAGTGTTCAGGGACATCGAATTATTCCCGTTGAACGACCAAATTTTAATCAGTATCCGGTATCAAAATATGGCATAACCGTCCCATAGACATTAAATACAATGGGGGTTTTAACCTTAATCGAATTAACAACTGTAAATGTAAAAAAGAACTAGTATGGTACATATAAGCACTACTAATATGCATAACACTTGCGAAATTTTTGAATTATATATAGAAAAAGCTAAATGAATATTGCATATGTTTTAAACGCTCTAAATTCCTAACATATTGTGTGACGTAAAGCGACCGTTTAATAACGAGATATTACGCTAGAGGCGCTGCAAACAAAATTTACATACAGCCATGTTGTTCTCACTGTCATGATGTGTCAGTTTAATCAGTTTTACTCAAGTTGCAGCTGTACTTCAAAAATAGGTTGTATTGTATTTAAAGATTTGAATATATGTGCACTGACGCGTTCGGACACAAAATGGCTGATTTATTACTCTGAGCTGTCAGTTTCTCGCTCGCTTATCTTATGCAGCGCCAGTATTGGGCTTACGCGGTACTAAACAGTCGCCCTACGTCATAGGCATTGCACTTCTTAGAGGCGGGATAAAAAATGACACTTCTTTAATAATTTTTTTTCTGCCATACCCGATGGAATTTGACAATAAAAAAAGGAATGTTTGTTTTACATCGGAGAATAACATATAAAAAAAATCGGAAAAAGGTTAAAGCCCCCATTGGCAATTTAGCAACCGTTGGCGGCAAGAAAGATGTTGCAAATACAATTATATTTGCACTTGACAACTCACCACACGTTCAGGTATTATTAATTTGAAACATTTTGTAATAAGATATTATTTACAAATATGCCAACTGATAATTAAAGCTTAGAAATTTTCAAATACAATTTTTATATAATATTTAGATATTAACGTATACCTTTAATGGAAATATATAATTGTTTTGAATATAATATGAATTGTACTATTACATAATGGCTGTAGCGCGTAAATTCGGTTGTTATTAAATCGATGTGCACATGTTCACTAATTGATTATTTAGGTAGTAATGATAATTACATTTAGAAGTACAGTAATTATGTTATCTTAATTATATGATCTGTCACTGTTAACTATCAAGGTGACATTGACAGGACATACCAGAAACATTAAATCTGGACTGTCCATTTGCAGTTAAATTGTTTGCATCATACACATCATGTTGTCATTCTGGTTTGCGACATGGTAGTGACTGGGGCATTTTATTGTGTAGCTTTCCAAATATATATTCATTGGTTTTCTGTTATAACGAAGTTTTGAAAAAAGAAAACAGTATAAAATGTCCATCGAATTATTGATAAGAGAAAGAATGAGAGCGCAAAGAGTTTTACAAGTAACAGATGAAGAACTTGATGGTATGCTAAAACTTGTACTAGACAGAAGTTACGAAGAAGTAGATCAAAATATACTAGCAATAAAAGATTGGCTGAAAAAAGAACCACATTTACCCGATGAAGATGGTAATGCTATTATTCGTATTTAATTTTCTATAAATATAAATAGGATAACTTGTAATCTATTTTCTTATATTTCAGATGAACAATTCTTACTGACAATATTGGTGTTCAATAAATTCAGCGTTGAACGAACAAAGGAAAAATTGGATGCGATTTATTCCGTTAGAAATTTAATACCAGAACTTTACATCAATAATGAACCGCTTCATTCTAATATGCAGAAGCACATGGGTTCAACGTAATTACAATTTATACTTTCTTATACGCATTTTGATATTACTGATAATTAATATTTATATTATTACCGTTCTGCAGTGTATTTTTACCGCTACCGAAACTGAAAGATTTTGGTAGAATAATGCTGATAAAATCTTTCATTGGAACGAATGAATTTGACATCGTAGCTCATTTTCAGTATATAATGGTTGTGTTAGAACTTCGATTAATGTATGACATATCGTTACACGATCATATTATTGCAGACTTTTCTGGAGCTACATTGTCACACGTTACGAAACTTCTACCAACGACGACCTTAAAATGTTTACAGTATTTGAAGGTACACTTGTTCTTATAACTGGAAATATTTATAAATAATTACCAGTATTTTTTGTATGTTTTAGAACACATTTCCAAATTCCATAAAAAGTATCCATTGTGTAAATGTACCTCCATTCGCACAAAACTTCATAAATTTGATAAAATCCATTTTAATAAAGAAAATGGTTGAAAGGGTAAGTTTTAAATTTTTTTCTTTTATTAAAATGCATGTATACTAATGAACTAATGTATTATTATGATTTTAGATTCATATACATACAGATTTGGATTCACTACATAAACATATTGATAAAGAATCGCTACCACGAGAATATGGTGGAACAGAAAAATCATTACTAGAATATAAAGGTAAGCAAAACGATCCTTTTTATTTTCGAAAATGTATTTTAGAATAACTAATATTTTACAGAAGAATGGCATCAGTTTATGGAAAGCCAAAATGATTTAGTAATACAACGAACAAAGATTCGATCAAACGAAAAACTTCGAATTGGAAATTTGAAAAATTACAATATGTTTGGTGCAGAAGGTTCATTTCGACAAATAAATGTTGATTAATATATATTATAACTTTGTAAAATATAATACATGTATTATGAAAATAATTATGTAATATACGTTCTGCTATAATTTTGTTATTTTCTCCAGATAATGAATCAACATTTAAAAGAAAATAAAAATACATATGGTAAAATTCGATGACTTTTTTCATTTATAATTAAAATATTTAAATTTATTCATATATTTTTTTAAATTCATTAAACCACTATTTTTTTTTGTATAATGATATTTAAATATATATTTTGTTTTTTATATATTTATGCGTTTTTTATATATTTATAAAATAGCTTCACTTACATACGACATACAAAAAGCAAATTCAGAAAACCTTGATTTTACAGTCTAGCGTAAAAGATTATGTATTTCATTTTTTTTTTTGTGATATGGACTAATTTAACACAAGAACTGCGTTTATAAATGTGTTTCTTATAGTGAGCGGTTATATATTTTGTTAAATATATTTTCGTCGAACATTTCCATTTTATATATAATTCATTTATTATAAAGTACATTTGACTGAAACATTTGCTGCTAAATTCTATGAGAATATTTAAAATAATTAACAAAAGAAGAAACAAAATGTCAAAAGAATCTGTGGTCAGAGTTACGGATGAGGAGTATAATGGAATTATGAAATCTCTTGATTACAACAAAGAGGAAATGGAACAATCTGTACAGTCAATACGGGAGTGGTTAAAGAAAGAACCTCATCTACCAGACACTGAAGGTGCGTTATTTTTTTTAATTTTATAGTTAAACCACACTACTTTTAATTAATTTATTCTATTTTCGTTCTATTTTTATTATCTCTGTTGACTATATTACAGATGATAAAATCGTATTGTCAATATTGATGAATAGTAAATGTAGCATTGAACAAACAAAGAAGAAATTAGACGCTTGTTATGCATTTAAAAATATAGTGCCAGAAATATATGCAAACCATGAACCGTTAAATTCAAGCATGCAGAAGACCATGGGTCAAATGTAGGATTTCTAGTTATTATTTAGTTTTTTTTTTTCATGATTGTTATAGTTCTCCATGTTTTTAAGTATTTTTCTACCATTCCCAAAACTAACAGAGGACTATAGCAGAGTATTTCTGGCGAAAATAAATTCAGATGTCCAGAGTCTCAATTACATTGACTGCGTGGGATACATGATGATTGGTCTGGAGCTCTGTTTGAAATATGACTACGCATGCCATAATCATATCGTCATTGACATGAATGGTGTCACTTTAGGACTCCTGAAGAATATGCCGCTACCAATGTTAACCAAATGTGTAACATTTTTTTCGGTAAATATTATTATAAAAACAAATTAAATACTAAAACAACATTTATAATTAAGAAGAATTAACCTTACAACTTAAAAAAAAAAAACAAATTTAGTAATCAAATTTTATTATTTTTTAGAGTGTGTTTCCCAATAGTATCAAAGGATTACATTTTGTAAATGCAGCCTCATTTACGCAAAGTATAATACAATTGTTAAAAGCTGCATTAAAGAATAAAGTAGCTGAAAGAGTAATTATTGGAACTTGTTTATAAATAATTATTTCAAAAAAATAAAGTTGTCATTTTATAGGTATACATTCACAATAATTTGGAGTCATTGCATAAATATGTACCTAAATATGTATTACCACCGGAATATGGCGGAACAGATAGATCATTGTCAGATATAGACGGTACAAATTTATATAGATACGTACATATTTACACATGAGTGTAATAAAAATGTATTTTTTAGGAGAATGGCGTCAGTTCGTGGAAAATAATAACGATTGGGTGAAAGAACGTCTAATTATAAAATCGAATGAAAAACTGCGCATTGGTACAATGGATTATTCTAATATCTATGGAGTAGAAGGATCATTTCGACAGTTAACTTTAGATTAGTATTAAATATGGAACTGTAACTGAGCTGTATTATTATTTAATAATATTACTGTTCCACATTTACAATTTATATTCGTTGTCTAGTAAAAAATGATGATTTATCCTATAATAGATAATAATACTTTATAATCAATTAAATTACACTGGTATATATTCAATGCAATACCTAATTTTTACCCAACAAAGTTTTGAGTTCGTTAAGAAATGCATGAAGCACTTTCTTTAATAAATACATCAATACGCTAGAACAAAAGACAGTAATTATGTACGCTCAAAACTAATATCGCATGATTTTAGATTAATTTATTTATTCATTAATTAAATAATTGTATGCATTAAAAATAATAAAGATGCTGATTGTTAAAATATAATGTGGCATGTACTGCGTTGTTTTACTGAACAAAAATTAAAATTTTAGTCTTTCTGATGTTTAAATACAATTTATAAGTATGCAAATAGAATTCAAGATCGTAAGATTAAGAAATTTGCCTTTACCCATGGCATTAATTATTCAAAGAACGAATAACATATTCAGATAGTTTCTAAACAAATATCGTTGATTTGGACAGATAACCAAAGTAATTTTGAAGTAAAATCATTCAAGACAGGTTATCAGAGGTATTTATAGAGTAAGCATGTAGCAATTTGGAACATTGATACATCGTCCAAGGAGTAAGAATGGCTGCATCAACAGTACTCAGAGTTACAGACCAGGAGCATAATGCAATAAAGAAAATATTAGTAGATCAAAGTGACGAGGATGTACAACAACGTCTACAAACGTTAAAAGATTGGTTGAAAAAAGAACCTCATCTACCAGACACTGATGGTGAGTTGTAACGACAAACGTACTTTGTATAACTATAATTGTAAAATATTAATGTCACTGAAGAGATGTACGGATAGAAATACTACAGCTAATAAATTGCAGATGAACAATTTTTATTGACATTATTAATGTTCAGTAAATGTAGCATTGAAGTAACTAAGAAAAAATTGGACGCTTGTTATGCATATAAAAGTTTCATGTCTGATGATTTTACAAACTATGAACCTTTACAGCCAGATATGCAGAAGTTTATGGATAACATGTAAGTTTGTTTTATTCAAAAAAAAATACATACATACATAACATCACGCCTTTCCCATTACTGGGATAGCAGAACCTTTATTTCCCTACAATCTTCTTGATACATTCGCATTTCTGGCAAACATTCAAAAATATGTAATTTGATAAATGTATTTTTCCCTTTACATAATAATACATTTGATGAAGAATCGTGTCCAAGTTGATAAAGTTGAAAATAAAATTGTCGGAAATCGGACAAGTAGCAGGAAAATAAGAATCAGACTTCAGTCACTCACTGGTCTCCGATGTGAACGGTATTGCTTGAACAATTTACCTTCGTTTTTAACGTTATTTTGAAAAATATTTTTTTTAATATTAACTTAATGTTTCAATTAAACTGCTGCAAACAGATCGAAAAGACGCTCTGAGGAAGATATTAAATATATCGAAACGTCAGCAAAGATGGTCTGAGTCTTATTTTCGTGCTACTTGTCCGATTTTCCTACAATTTTATTTTCATAATGATACATTTTGTTCCGGATCTCAGCCACTTGGTACCGTTGCCAAAACTAACTGAAGATTACATCAGAGTACTTGTATTGGAAATTCACCCAAATGGTACAGATTTCGATTATGAGAATTTTTTGAAGTATACATTGGCTGTAGCAGAGATCAGATTCAAATATGACATTACACTTCATGATCATATCGTTGTCAACTTGACTAACTGTTCTTTGAGTCAAGTCATGAAAATTCCACCAAACTTGGTTATCAAATATATACAATTTCTAAAGGTAAATACAGTGGTATTAAAAATGAAAACTGAATTGTAGTCTTTCGTGTATGTTGTTTGGTTTTAGAAAATTTTTCCGAATAGAATGAAAGGAATTCATTTTCTGAATGTACCGTCTTATGCGACAAAACTAATACAACTTCTAAAATCATTATTGAAAACTAAAATGGCTGAAAGGGTATTGAAACATAAATAAAGATATGATTTCAAAACTGAAAATATTTGTGTATTTTAGGTTCATATTCATGCGGACCTTACATCAGTGCACAAACATATTTCTACAGATGTGCTACCTGTAGAATATGGAGGCACAGAAAAATCGATGAATGAAATATATAGTAAGCAAATCACGAACATACTATATTATTTTTTAACATAACCTTTCATTTTACAGAAGAGTGGCGTGACTTTCTGGAAAGTCAAAACGATTGGATAAAAGAGCGTTCGAATATTAAATCCAATGAAAAACTTCGTATCGGCGAACTACACAATTTTGATAACTATGGACCAGAAGGATCGTTTCGCCAATTAAATGTGGACTAATAATGAATATATACATTGAATTGTAACTAATTGAAAACTGTTTGTTAATAAAACAATGAGGAATAAACGCAAGCGACTTTTTTTTGTAAATATTTAAATAATTTCCGAAAAACATTCATGTTTCGAATAAAATATTTTAGTACTAAATGATAAAAATAGTGGTATTCGTTGGTATCAACCATTGTCACTATATTATTTCTTACTTAAACATGTTTCCAGAAATTGTATTGGGAACAATTACGAATGTAATGCAATTAAAACGTTTCATATAAATCGAAGTAAAGACATTTAACGAAGCGCACAAATGATAAATTACTAGATAAAGAAAAGAATTTCATTTGTCTTTATTTTAAGTTATGACAAATACTTCACACCATAGACTGCACAATCAGATATAGTTACGAAGTAGAAATCATAGCGCATTGAAATTTTACAATACGGTA
This sequence comes from Carabus problematicus, assembly GCA_963422195.1. NCBI lineage: Eukaryota > Metazoa > Arthropoda > Insecta > Coleoptera > Carabidae > Carabus > Carabus problematicus. Next base: position 16,418,873 of record OY728579.1, on the reverse strand, counting down.
AACAGGTATTAATTTGAATTGATTTACGTGAAATATATTGTAGATGAAAATATTCTGCAGGCAATGTTAACATTAAGTAAATGAAAAAAAAAATCAAGCCCATGTTAGATCATTCTTATTCATTTAGTGTGAACAGGGTATTTTCTAACATTGACTACCTTATAACGTGAACATTCTAGCTCTCGTTAATATGAATAAAGTACATACTGCTAATGGGAACCCTTTATTTATTTGTAATTTGAAAACGGTCATATATATATATATATATATATATATATATATATATATATATATATATATATATCAAATTGGAAATACAAAGCCTAAACTAAAACAAAATTTTTTTCATAATGTGACAAAGCTAAAATTTTGTCTGAACCAGGGTGTGTATGTTCACTCAAATTTATTCAACACAAATTTAATAAACAAATTAAATTTTGTGCAGAGATGGTTAGCTATCATTATTAAGAGCATTTAACAGAAAAAAATCTATTTTCTACACACTCTGGTCTGAACACAACAAAGCAACTAGAAAAAAATAAATGAGGTGCTCAATCCGGATAAAAAACGCACTTAAAATCAGCTGAATGGCCAAAAATGAAAACAGGTTAGATAATATATCAAATATAGGTACATATTTATATTTATTTATTAAGTATGTGTGCTTTATTATTCATACCTAATCTTAAATTTAATACACCCTCAGGACTGTAAACAATTCAATAATATGAACAAGCCTGAATTTATTCTGTTTACCTTAACGTGATTGTAATGTATATAAAAAAATTATAAGTGTACAATTACTTACTCAAAATAAATAAATAAAATACAGGATAATTTCAGCCAATTTGGTATTGCAGTGTTATGGTATCATTACTACCATTAGCAAAATTTTAGAGCAATATTAGTTTTTATATGATGCAGCAATATGTGATCATTTAATTATTGTTGCAAAAAGTACTAAATCCAAAGAGAAATACATACTAACTATAAAGAATAATTGTCCGAATATTTTTACAGATAGTCTCAAAGGATTCCATTATATAATTGTTTAATTATATATTAAAAATGAAAACTGAAAGGGTATATAAAATAAAGTTCATTTAATTTAGAACATCTTTCAAATTAATATTACAATTTCATGTACTCCCAAAGAATATGGCGTGAATGAAAAATAATTAATTGATATTAGCAGGGATTAAAAAACATTTAAAAATTTGAAATTAATTTGAATATTAATTTACAAAGCATTGTAAAATGCCCATAACGAATCGATAAAAGGAAAAAAAAAATATTAAAGGAAAAACTTCGTATTGGTATAAAAATTTAGATCGGGTCGTTTCAGAAATTAAATACAAATTAATAATACATTTTGTGAATGTAATGACAATGTATACATTGTATTGCAAGTATTTAAAAATTTAAAACATTATAATATCGATATTTTTACCTTCAATGGGTATATGAATTTACATAATTATAAATTAATTAAATTATATACTTTGGGATATAATGTATTAAGGGCTACAAAGTTATAAAATTTTTTGTGCAAAAATTTTATCGTCAACATGAAATTCTGGATATACTTATGTATTTCGTAAATTTTGGAAATGTTCATTTTAATTTTATCAATAAAATTAAAGACAAGTAAGTTATAATGACTGTTTTCTATTATTATTATTATTACCATAAATTTAATTACTCGCATTATTCTGTACAGTAATGATTATCGTCGACTCCATCTTTTCTAATAAATCAATGAGTTTATCGCATAGTTATCTCAAGTTAAAATATGTGTGCTTTCCAAACACTATTATTAGTAATTAGTATGTCAACATCTTACGAAGTCAAATTTGCAATAACATATAATGTAGTTTTCTAGTCTTTCATGGTCGGTGTGAGTATTTAAGTTCCAACAAGGTTGTTCAGTTCTGTCTACACTACACACATACATAATACAGGTGCAAGTTCATAAATTGATTGCCAGTGTAATTAATTAAATTATTACATTTTTATTCCAAGATTCATCAAGATTTTAGGTATAATTTTAAATGATTTATTCATACTAATTACTTGTAACATATGAAAAATAAAATAAATGAATATGGAAAATACATGTACTAACATATGTACATCTAGAACATTTTTTTGTTTATTCTTCAAATTAATTCATAATAGGAACTAATATTATTGAAACTATTCTGCAAATATAACCAGCCGTTAATAAAAGTAACATTCCAAATTAGTATTTCAGAGAGTCATCCCTAATGTCTACGCTTTGTATGTTTTGAAGCAGACTTTATTATACTTGCAGCTGTTGATCCGTATTTTTACTTTCAATATAAGTTTACATATTGGTCCAGGAAAGAGTACCATGTTTTTCACCAGTTATACCATTCGAAAAAATACTTTTGACGAAGTATTACTACGTAAAGCTATTCTCGTCTCAGCAGACACTGATTTTATAAAGAGAAATTAATATTAATACAAAAGTTCTGTAGTTTTGATTGTAGGTTTTTTGTAGATCAAAAAATTGTACCATTGTCAAGTCAATTGTTTATAGTCAAAAAACAGAAATGAAATTTAAGACATAAGATATCTCCAACTTTTACGTCTGGAAACATTAAACGATTGATAAGCATACACGACAAGCTCATTTTATTGATGTGAAAGATGTACTAGCACGATTTAGATATTGTAGGATCTGTCGCTCTTGGTTTAAAAGTTTAGAAAATCCAGACTAAGATTTCAGAAAACTTGGCAAAATGTTGTTCGGAGGCAGTATCATTGGCACTATTCGAAATATGATGTATGGCAAGTATCATATCCGCGTAGAAAATTTCACCTCGAAATCCAGAGCTTTCTAAATTCTGCATGGATATCGCCAAACGGTAGAGTACCGCGGGAAGAATCAAATTGGAAGAAACGATTTCGTGAATCTTACGATCAAATTGAAAAATAATGAATATTTTGATGCTAATCATTATAAAATGAACAAAAATAAATTCTTGAACAGAGAATGTAGACTTTAATAGACTTTAATTTCTTTCATATATGATACTGAAATAATGGGAACTTGCACGGATTTTAAATATTTAATTTATTTCGATTTGTACATAATATCTAATATGTACGTAATATCCAAGAAACATATTAGGAACCTATTAGCTGCAATTAAGGTTTGAAAATACCAATTAAAAAAATATATATCATAAAAAACCTTAGTTGAATTAAAAAGTAGGTATTTATATAGGAGTTATATTTTGCGCGGTAGTTGGGCAACAATATTAAGTTCCGCTACTGCACATATATTGTTGTCATTTGCACTCAGCTATGTGTGAAAGACATTTCGTTGTGTGTGTGCACGTCGAGATTCAATACGTCACATATATTTTCGCGCGAAGATAGATGATCAAAATTTCAATAATTTACTTCTTCAAAAGAATACTTATTTCGAAAAAAAAAATACGGATTTTGTTTTAAAGTTCACAGATTCAGAAAAAAAAAGCAGGTTCCCCATTTGTATATGTCAATTTTGATATTTTATATTAGGTATGTGTTTAAGTTTGACGCAAAAAAAGTTGCAGTACTGTTAAACAACTATAAATTCTCACTGAATAAAAAGGCAATGGTACCATTAGTGCCTGACCTGATCTCATGTCGCGAGTATTAGCAGCCAAAAGTGGAATTTGATTCAGTGCTGAAATGCTGAACACATAAAATACGCAATTATTAATTTGCATATTTATTAGTGTAATATATGATTTCCTTTTGGTATCGCAGTATTGTAGTTAAATAATGATTATTAATATACTGATAATAAAAAAAAAATTATTCAGACCATTGTTTGTGTACACTTATACAAATAATATTATTGATCTGTGTGAGTTCCAAAATACTTATCCTCAACATAAAATGTGAATATTAATTATAATACCTTAATTCCTGTTTATTGCTGTTAATATTGTTCACTTACTCTGATACATATTTTCAACTTTCTAAACTAATAATTATTTTACCTCATATTTACCCTTTTAAAAAATTTTTATATCTGCAATTTCAATGTGTAAATAAAATATTTAATGAAACATGTTTTGCTAAATACACACCTACTATATTATTGTTATATGATTTTAATTTTGATTACTAACACAGTAAAATAAAATAATTTTAACATTTTCATTATAATAATAAATTTTGCTTTCTTCTATATAACACATTTGTTAATTTACTGTAAACAACTTACTGACAATTGATTTTACAAGTTCGTTATATCATTCGTCAAGGGGTTATAAATGTGAAATAGCAAACAAATAATATTTTGATGTCATAAGCATGCAGTGATTAAGAGTGGAGAGATATTAGTTTCTAGTGCATATCATAGAATATTCAATAAGTAAATTCATATATATATATTCTAACGAAATTGTAACAAAATTACCAAGTATGTGGTTATAGCCCCAGCAATCTGTAAGTTAAAGTAAAAAAATAAATTCTTGATTTGTTGTCTTACTTTCGTTACAAGTTACAGATACTTTTGTATGCAGTAATAAATATTTATCGAAATATACTAAAACTTACTGCTGATAATAGTGGACGATTTATAGAACATAATCCATATGCCGAAAACTCAATTTGACGATGCACCAGTTGAAGAGAAAACATGTGTAACTAAAATAAAATATTGCAAAAAGACTTGATATTATCGCAGTTCTATAAAACCTGAGACTTGCCTGTTTTTTATATATCTCTTCAATATTGGAACATAATAATCTAGATACTAATGGATTTATATTTGAAGCCTGAAACAGATTAATGCTTTTACAATGATTAAAAGACACAAATACGTATACTTTCTCACTGCGTCGCACGCTGAATGACAAGGTTCTATAATAATTAACAGTCTACAAAAGTGGGCGACTATCCAAAAAAATTGCAATATTAGTTCAGGAGTTGTACTGCTCGATACTGCTAACAGATCCAAAAGTAGAAAATATGGTGTAGTAACTAAATGCAGTAGACAACTTGTAATAATGACCTAAAATATAATTTAATAACGTACGTAATCGCCACATGACTATAAATAATTAATTGTTACCAAAGATACAAATCCAAATGCTTCATTGACTGCATTAACTGCTTCAAATAATTTACAATGGGCTTCACTTAGTTTAGCAATATATTCTTTGAGCGAACGTTGTCGCGTATAAGCAGCATTTTCTAAAAATCAATATTTTTTTGTTATATGCGAGTCTAATTCTAAGTGAATTCTTTTATGCGTATTCTTACCATTCATTATTGAAATTACGTCTATCATTTTTCTGCCTTTTAATTCATCTACATAAACCGGAAATTGTTTTCTGTTCATACCTCTATCTTGATTTAGTGAAAATTCATTTGTAAAGGTTTTCTTGGATTTAAGAATTATATTATTTTCATCGGATTTCAGAATATCATCAAATTTAAAACATTCATTTAGTCTTTTAAATCTTCTTTCAATACTTTGCACAATTTGCCAGTACTGACACTCGAACACAAACACAATGATATACATCAGATAAAACGCAATATAATTTTTTACACCTTTGGTTGTCTCTTCGACGCAAATTGTGAATATCAATAAACTTATTACAAATAGCAAAATTATGCTTAAACCTACAAAATGATTTCTTCGTGTTTTCTCACTATCAGTTGTATTTATAATTGAATCAATCTTGAAATAAAAGTATTATATTAATCTGAACTAACTATAACGCATGAAAACGTCATGTATAATACTCGATACTCACATCCTTCAACAGATCCAAAAAAATTCTGAGAATCGAAAATTTAAATGGAGATCCAATAATTCCAAGAATTACAATGAACACAACAATAAACACGTCAAAAAATGTAATTACTATGGATTGTGTAGTGTTCATTTTCAAGGCATTTTTGCCTAAATGCATATCGTTTAGAGCTCCATAAATACTAAGCGAAGCTAGAATAAATGTATACAGATATTAGAAACACTTTATTTCAGTTGTATTTGATTTGTTAAAGAACAATACAATACCTAAAATAATACCGAATATGTAACTCATAATTACTGCTGGTATAGACAATGCAATTCTATAATTATTTTCATACTCTTTTATTTTAAAAGGTGCCAATCCTAGATATTTCGAAATGTAAAAGATCGGCATCCCAGATACATAAATATTTTCACTAATATCGTTAAACTTATTCATAACTTTAAAGTGATAGTCTTATATCTCACAATTCTGAAAGCAAAAGAGAATTATTATTTTGATCCAACGCTATATAAATATATCGGATCCATTTCTATGACAAATAAAGCATATATAAATAAATGATATTTATTGTTATGTACTTCACATTTAGAGCCAAATGTCTTGGTAAATACACTTTCATTGGCAAACATAAAATAAAACAACCGGTACCTTTGTACAAAATAGATATATTGTTACATTTCATTTCATACATATTTTATATAACAAAGTCTAGATAAGTTCACCCAGAGTAAAAATGATTTATACGAGTATGTATGTAAAGACAAACACAATGCCCTCTAATAGCCATCTTGTAGATATATTAGAATTGAAAATATAACACAATAATAGGTTTTAAAATATACGTAATTTATCATTCTACATAGTATGATTGTTTACATTTATAAATATATGATGTATAACTTCGTACTTCACCACTACTAGTACTACTGAATAATCATTACAGAAGACTAGATTATGTACATGAAAATAAATTTCCTTAATTTCATATAAAATACAAGATGGCTGCTCTTTTTATCTTTCAATAGAATTCTCACACATTCTTTCATATAAACAAGTCGTTAAAGGTATTCTTAATTTAATAAATATTAATAGTGATAATTAGTGAAAAGCGTAGAGCAAGAGTAATATTGTGCAAGTGCCAACCACCAAACCAAGTATTATAGAATCACGCCGTTTTCTCATATTTATTCGTTGTATAATACTATTTAGAGCGGGAAACCGATTCGAAATATCGTTAAATCGGGTCTGTAATTTTTTAAACGTTTGACGTTGGTTCACTAAATGATCACGAGTCTCCATTGCTATTGATATCTGATCATTGACTAGCCGATCCGAACTGAAACAAAGAATTATGAAATTAAAATAATTTCAATTTAAAGATTATTTAGAATTTAAGTTGTATGTATAATAAAAGAAATATTATTGGATTTATTACAGGAGTGTCACTGTTCAGAATCAGTAAAAACTATTTTTTTACGTACTTATGTAAATGTTGACTCTCTTTTAAATACAAATCTCTTCTATTATTGACACCTTCTGACGAGCTGTTCTGTCTACCAAAACTGTCACCCCTTGCGCCTCGGAGAAGCTCTTCTCGTTCTCTTCTACTCTCGTGCAAGCTACTCGTCTTATGATACTCTCTTGTTAATTCATTCAAGATATCCCGATGTCTCTGTAGTGTGTGTAACATAGCCGCCCCGGAAACAGGTTGTTCCGCCATTTTCTCATTAACCGACGTCAACTATCAAACATGTATACATACATATGTACTTTAAATATAATACGTACAAAATAATAAACACAGTTATTATACTATTTTACTTAACAAAAGGATTTGAATTGCAATCTACAATTAAATTTCAAATGTACATCATGTAGATGCTACAGATATGAGTGAATTGTTCAAGGAAATTTATTACTAATGGGAAATACTGCTGATTAAAATACATTAAACCTCATACTTTATTGAGTAGTTGTTGTATTTCCAAAGCCATTGAATCAAACATGTGTTCACCGGATAACAACGGGACAGTATCACTTGATCCATGTGGAGTATTTACACCAGCTCCTAATTTGCTAAATGCGACTAATTTTAAATCTATATCGTTTTCCAAATGCCTTGCCTGCTTTCGCAAATCTGAAACAATCAAATACACCTCATACCTATGGAATCAGTAAAACGATACATATGTAAAACAGTATTATTTGTTTGTCAGTATAGTCTTAGGGACATAGGTATTAAAATAAAAGTTGATTCTTAATAAAGACGTACCTTCCCAGGAAATATTACTTGAAGCCATTTTATTTTTGACAGATGATGTTGACAGTTAAGTATTATAGCTGCGCATGCGTCAATTGTACACTGTAAAAGTACACGGTAATAATAGTAAATAGAAATAATGATTTAAAAACATATACAACAATATTAAATTTATGTAAAATTTGCATAATTAATCATATGTACTATGCTTAATAATATTAGCGATAATGGAAATAAAGTATGAAGAATTTGTATATAAAAATAAATCAAAACGCATGTAAACATACTAAATAAAACGCACATAATCGTAATGATTGGAGCGCATATACACATGGTAAATGTTTAAGTAACGGTCGTTTTACTTGGTAGCTTACTACAGAGAAATAAAACGAAAAATCGAATAAAACAACGAATAAAAATGAAGAGAAACGATAATGGAGTACCATTTACATTCCATCGAAACATATTTAATTCATCCGAATCAAATACAGAACGAATCAAGAATAAAAATTGTCGACAAAAACTACAAAATCGTTTCGACAAAGATGTTGATTGTTCTGCATCAGAAATAAGTGAAAAAAGTGATCGAAGTGTGCTGTCTGTATTATCTTTAAATGATCCCAGGAGAGTTTTTCGATCCAGTGCTGAGAAAATTTCTCGTACGTTCAGTAGTGTACGAACGACAATCGGTAGTTTTTCGCAAAAATTTCGACCGTCAACCCGAAGGCGACATTTACTTGAAGAAGGGCCTTCTACACCCTGTGTTACGCCACAAACTCATTCAAAACAAATCTTAGGGCGTACCCCTACAAAACTTTATAGTCCTTTCGGAATTGAAAGTCCTCAATGTATACCAAATAAAAAAGATAAGGAAAATATTCCAAAGATCAAGAATATGAAAAAGTAAGTCCACGTACATATCTTTATTAAATAAATTATGACATTGTGAACTGAGATTACTGTGAATAATAACTAAAATAATTTTCAATTTACAGCAAAAAGGGTAAAAAAGCGCAACAGAATTCCCAGCGAGATTTAATAAATGATTGCAGCAGCCCTTCAAGCAGCTTTTTTCGCTAATTGTTGAATATCAAAATGGAAGACCAATTTTGACCATATCTGTACCAAAATATTCAATGTGTATTTACAATATGAGTACTGGTATATTCATATTTTTATATTTATTTACAGCAAGTATTTATTTAAATGAAGTATATAACTATGACTAGATAGATAGATAGATTAGTTGAATCATTTCACAATATGCAAGCATATGTGTGCATACCTGAAGGTGTTGCCAGCTCACACCAGAATCAATTCTCCACTTTTAGAATTACAAACCACATGTACAAAAATATAATGTATACCAATGAAACATTTCAACCTGTATGTAATGTAATCGTAATTAATGTTTAAGTGATCCTCCTATTAGTATTATTTTATCCAGAAGCTAGTATGTATGTTTTATAGTTTAATATAAATGAAATGGTTCAAATAATCTATAAGCATGGTACGAGTTTTTCAAAAGCACATATTGTTGAATGTGCTGTTTTTAAGAAAACATCTATATTATGTATTTTAATATATTTACTAATTTACACATTTTGATATAGCAATGTACCCCACCAATATTCAGTATTTGTACAAATAAATAAGTTATTATTTAAGCAATATATGAAATGAAAAAAAAAAACTTCTCGCCTTCAAATCTTTTATTTTGTTTGAAATTCTAGATCATTCGTATTGCAATGAACAATGCCTGAAAACAGAAGTGAAATATTTTAGTAAAACTCAAGGGACAAAACATTAAAGATGAAGTTCACTTTACAAAAATGGAATTTATTACGTTCTTAAATACACATTTATACATCAAGTGGCATCTTATCTAATGACTGATGTTTCACAACTGGTTTTCCCTTGATCATGGCGTACAGGATCAGTGTGATGGCCATCACAAGTAAGAAGTAACTGGTGTGGAACAGATGCAGATTGATTATCGACCGATCATGCTGTCAAAATAGAAAATATTAGAAGTTTAAATGTTCATGAAAATTTTTGGGAAATGCAACAATATTCACCGAATTCAAGTTCAATGCAATGTGATTAGTTGACTTGTAGATCAATTTGACTTGTGATCCTTCTGTGCACACTTCTGTAGATTTTGCCGGAAATTTAGGTGAAATATATCCCCTTACCAACTGAAAAGAATAACTACGTAGTTATGGTGTTATTACATGGGGTTGTTTTATTAACCATATGCTTCGGATCCTCCTCACATAAATATTACAACTTACATGTGTTGCTACAGGCGAACCAGAACACTTGGTCTGCGTGGAAGCAGGTAATAATATGGCACTAGGACCAGTAACCAACACACACACATCCATATTTGATAGGTTAGCGGTATGATTTAGTCCACGGGGTATCGCAAATGAAATCTTAATTGTATCTAACGGTTCCATGGGACATTCACTAATCCAACCTGATGGATAGTTTTACGAAAATATTTCTCAATTACACTAATGTATATTTTCCAAATTTATATGAAAACCTGTTCTGTGTACGTATTTGTTAATAGTTTCGAACTTACCATTAGTTGAAACATATCCTTCAATATAAGTCAAGTTAGGAAGTACCCCGTCCAGGTTAGCATTCACTGCTACTGTCATAACATCTTCTGTGTGCGTATTATTATGGATACCAGAGATTGCAGTTGTCGCTTCATTTTGCGTAATACAAAACTTCTGTTTACTCATATGTTCAAATAGTGACGTTAAGCTCTAAATAAAACAATAGAGATTTAAAACATGTGTAAGGAAACAATAAAATAAATATTTCTGATCTGTGTGTATTGAACAGCAATATCTAAAATATCAGTAATAGTCATTGTCAACTAATACCACTTACTCTATAAGCATCAAGATTCGGCATATTTTTGTTATGCTCAACATAATAAGCAAATGAAAATGTAGTCGCAGCAAATCCAATTAAACACAAGGTAAATAGAACTAAGGGCGGTTTCGATACAATGTACCCTTTAATACTGCTGAACGGAGACGTCAGCACCATGATTTTATTTAACATGGAGCTTAAAACAAATACAAATATTATTTTTAACCTCACTTTCCCATGTCATTGGTTCTTGTTTTGACAGCTACTTGGCAACTTAAAGTCTCGTTTACGCAGTGAAAAATAAAAAGGTGAAATTATGAGCACTGTACAAAATAGATGGAAATTAAAATATACAAATATGGATTAGCATTCCATAAAAAAATGCGGCAAAATTATAATACATATGAATTAGCAAATTACATTTTATTTTCTCACAAATATAAAATCAACATAAATGTACATATATACAGAATTTAAAAAAATATGTGATCCATTTGAAAAACAAAGTTTATCTGATTTCTCCAATAAAATAAACACCCAGTATATTAAAAAGATATGCAAATGACAGCTTGTTTACAACCAAAGTTCTGTACGAAAGTTTTTTTAAAATTTCTTTACAGTAGGAAAATTATTTAGACGTTCCGGTAATTTTGACTAAGCCTGTATATACAATCATGAGCATGTCAGTCAAGCACATAAATATAATTTATTATTTCATTGATACATAAACATGACATTTTATATTTTTCGTATCTTGCACAAGTAATGCAAGCTTATGTAAATTAATTTCAAGTAGAACAGTGTTATTAAGCAAGAAAGTGTTTGCCACGAAGCAGTGTTGCTTACTGCCTTGATAAGAAAAACTCCCATTTGGTGAAATTAATTCAATTTTAAATTCGTAATTTTTATTTTCATCCGGTGCATCGAAGTACAACAAACCAACCCAAATGGTAAATGCGGATTCCTTATACAAAACATGTAGTAAAAACGGTTTACTTAAAGTTTGAAGAAAAATATTTTGTATTAAATCGGATGTCAGATGAATATTAAAAGGATTTTTTGTGTCATATATTAATTGCGCATGTTTTTTTTTATAATGATTCTGCAATTCCCATTTACATCCTTCCCAGGTACAGCTTAATGGAATGGATGGGCATGGTTGTTGCCGATAGTAACATGTCTCTTCATGTAACTGTACTTCGCCCCATTTCAATACATCGCTGCAACCTTTGCTTTTGTATCGGCATGGGAGACTCTGTAATTGGGCTAATGCCTCAAATGCTTCGTTCCGAATTCCATCACCATCTATATCTATGGGACAACGTCCACAAACGTTGCCCTTGTCAGCGTACCAAAAGATTGGTGGACAAGTTAATAGTTCGGAACATCTCTTACATTTTAATTTAGCCAGTACTTCTTCTGGAGCACTCGTCAGAGGTGAGGAAGTCGAGGCACCTATAAACAACGTTAAATGTTTCATCCAGAAATAATTGAACTAGGATAATTATAAAAATTGCTGTTCATATATAATCTTTGATATACACTTGCAGATATAATTTTGAGATAATGATTATGTGCAATACTTGTATTACGAGTATAAATACAATCTTTTATCACATTTCTAGTACGTAGATACAGTAGTAGTAGTACATGTAAAACAAGGGGATTCCCCTTCAAATGATTATTTGCTTTATATAACCAGGGATCTTTACAACGATACTAAAACAATGGTACATTTGCTTATGGACATATGAATTTCAATGTCAATTGGTATATAGTGTCAACAGAGTAGTGTACTTGTATTTGGTTGCATTTATTGTCACTAGAACCAGATAGGATGTCAACTAGGCTGGTATGATAAGGCAGTTTAATTTAGCTTTACAGAGTCATGTGAAACGTGCGTTTTTCAGAGGAACGGCATTGTTTTGGTGTCGCTGAGATATTACTACAAAATACTGTGCTGTCCCCTATCGAAAACTCATTCCATTCCAATAAGGTCCAAGACTATAGTAAACTTTGACATAAACAGACCCAAATTATCAATATTACTTACCCATAGTAACAGTAGCACCGTCAATTTAAATCATAACAGTTTGATAAAATTGTAAACAAACACTTTTATACAAATCTTTAACACTCACGTTTTTTGTTGTATGAAGAAAACGTGCAACTATATTTAGAAAATAGGGATGAAAGCAAGAATGAAAATGTTACCAACTGCAATAGCCATATTACAGAAAGACAAGCAGTGCGCACTCAAAGTTAGAAGAAAGCGAGAACTATTATTAGTGTCACAGCAATCCGCATAATAGTGGCGGCGCTACTCGTGAATATTACTCGTAGATTTAAAATTATTTGGTGCAAATAAAAAGATAAATATTAAAAAATTACATATTCTGAGAAGGTAGGTAAAAAAATAAAATTATATTTATTTATACACAAAGTAAAAATTATTGCAGTATGATATAAAACACTTAACATGACATTGCCCTGTCTCTCTTAATAATGTAGTGTTCTCTCTCAGCTATTAGTACCACAGCAAGTTGTTCGAGGCGCTGTTGGCATAACCAAGGACGTTGAAGTAGAGTGGAACTGCCTAATCTTATTAAAAAAAACGAAATAGGTGAGGTAAAAAATATATTTTGTTATATATTTATTTACTTTATATCAGAATAGTTCTCCTACTGGCTTTAAAATTAATTCATAAACCTGAAACAAATAAACTTGATTTATAATAAATTCGGTGCAGCAAAACCACGATATAAAAATGTTTTTCCACAGTCGAGAGTAGAAGTCCGTTTCTATAGAAAATAGGGATGAAAGCTGATGAAAGATATGACTGAATGCAATCGCTATTACATTCCCTACCTTATGCAATGTTGCCAGTCAGAGAAAACGAAATAAAAAATTATATATTTAATTATTTATTTGGGTGAAATTGAAGGAGCACAAATGAGGGGAAGATCGAGGAATAAATTGATGAATATTTTGAGTGAAAGAAAGTCACTCTCCTTGCATAATCATTGTCATAACACCCTTGGTACATAAATAACCATTTATGAAGTGATTGTAGGGAAATAAAGAGCCTGCTATCCCAATAATGGGAAAGGCGTGAAGGTATGTACATATGTATGTAATAATTTATTCGAGCCAGCGAGATGCTTCGGATATAAAAATGTTTTTCCACAGGTTTTTGTAAACAAATTTCATGGCATCTTGCATGGATACATTCCTAAAGGCTTCTAAATTTTGCAATTTCGCTTCGATTTTTTATAATACTTTTTCTATGAAATTAAGTGTTTCTACTTCCGATCGTGAAAAAATAGTACAGTGCACGCCGCTTATTAGAATCACGGATAATGTTATCAATCGGTTATTGTTATCACTTTCGCAAAGAACGGCCCAGATGTATTCAACTTAATTTAGAAAATTTCGTTTATAGTAATCATGACAATTTTTTCTTAGGATTGTTTTTTTTCCTGTAATTTTAAAAGCAACAGTACAATAAAGTAGTTTTTACAAAGAACCTTATAGAAATTTGATTGTCTAGTTTATTGTATTATACCGAGCTGCTTGGCAGTACTCGGACAATGCGTTTGTATGATCTTAACTACTAAAACAAATTCAGTTGAATTCTAACCGTTTGCAATGGCTGACGTAAAAAAAAAACGTGATCTTAGCTTAAAAGAAAAAAAAATAACATTTTAGAACAGTATGATAAGTTGCCGAAAATGAGTCAGCGGAATGCAGCAGCACAATTAAAATTGTTATGTTTATTTTTAGATTTTTTAGTTCATTTCATAATTTATTTACTGTTTATTACTATTTTACATATGTATGTATTTTTAATTAATTCATAAAATTTTGTGTTTATATTTTTTTCGTTTATTATTATCAAGCGGTTATTGTTATCAAAAACCTCGAGTCCCGATGTGATCACATTAAGCGGCGTGCACTGTATATATACCTCGGGAGAGACCACCATTTTCCCTCGATATATTTGTAGCTCTTTAGCTTCTAATTACACCTCAGGAAAAATAAGACGTTCCTCTCCCTTGGTGCATAATGTACTATTGTTGAGTGCGTCTCACTTGTTCCCATTCTCATTTGTTCCGTCTCATTTGTTCCCATGCACCTCCCACCACATTTCTATGTTACGGTTGAGAACAAGTGAGACGCTTCGCTATTGTTAGTGCTGTTGACATATCGCTAATTTTCCATATGCTGACCTGTACATGTGGCGGAGTTGATAACATATAAATGATACCATTGGTAACGTCTTCAGGGAGCAAATGTGGAAATTTCGCACACAAAGCTGGATTCAGAAAGGGAACATTTCCTTTCACGAATATTTCAGTCTTATGCACCAGACCCGGGCTCATTGTCTAGGAATAAATATATAGAAAATATTAAAATTTTGAAAATTATATGAATGTAATCGATATACTAACAGATACTTTTATTTTGGTACCAAAGTATCGTAGTTCTTGTGTTAGTAGCTCTTGCAGTGCAGTAAGGCCATACTTGGCACATGGGTATATGTTCATAACAGGTAAACGTTGCTCTGATATTCTGTGACCCAAGATACCGTTCATAAGAATAACGTGGCCAGCAATGTTGGATTCTCGCATTTGTGCTATTGCTTCTTTAGAACAAAGTGTAGAAGCAAGCACATGTGTATCCAAGATAGTTTTCCATGTATCTGGATTCCCCTCTGGAATACATTTGTTATTTGTCAAGAAGATATTGAAATTCGTGCACGTCTAAAGAGACATGTTACGGAATTGATAATTTACCCAAAATACTTTCCGCTTTGATATAGCCAGCATTATTAATTAGTATATGAATCGGTCCTAGTGTATCCTTAACCCATTTGAAATTTTGAATAATATCTTCTGGTTTCGTTACGTCACATTTTCGTGCATATAGTTTACCGGATTTGCCAATCAATTCATCTGCAATCTCTTGTATCATTTCTACTCGTCTTGCCAATCCAACAACCTAGTAATTATTGAACATTAACTTTTTGGGTTTTAGTTTATTAGTGGGTTTCGTTGTGCATATACCCAATAATTTTGCGGCGTTACTTTTGTATTTATGAATTTTAATTTCATTATATATAATATACGATATATAACGTATATGAATGTCATTCTGTATGCATTCATAGACTTTTTAGTACCAGGGCGCGTATGATTAAAATCAATAATTTATATGGCAATTAAAATCGGATATTTAAATCAATTTTTTTCATTTCACAAAATTTCGTTCAAATTTATTCAACGTAAATCTAATAAAATCTGTGCCGTGAAGGTTAGCTATGAATAAATTAAGAGTGTGTAACAGACAAGCAAACAAAATTATTTAATAAGATTTCTTTTTCTATAGAAATTCGCTATTTTCAATTTACTTAAATTATATCATACTATATGGTGATCATATTCAGAAGCAGTTAAGAATCCTTAAGCAAATAATTAAAGATTAAAAATATATACCAATATTTATGTTCATTATTATTGTTATCTAATTATTTTTTAGAATACGAATAACAAGGTTAGAATGTTAACATAATCTTATGTTCAGTAATAACGAAAGTGCAGTCACGAATATACATACAGTGGTTAATTTATATGTGTAAACACAAAACAACACCGATTAAGTGTTTGTGTCGTAAAATGCCGAAGTAAAACGTATATGGAATTTTCCAAAAACACCTCTCAATCTAGAAAAACTAATAGCCGAAAAAAAAAACTTTCAATACTAATATAGAATTTTATCAACTGACACATCTGTGTATATATAGAGAATTTTTCATTAGAACATAAGTCCAGATTTTGTCAAAAATAATAGAATTAAACCATTAGTAAAGGACTTGTTTGCAGAAGTTATGTATTGATAGTATAATACCTGGAGACCTTCTTCGACAAGGCGACGTACAATGTCGGCCCCTATGCCGGCACTAGCACCTGTCACAACTGCAATTTTTCCAACCCAGCGATCCATGTAGAATAAAATAGAACAAATTACTGAATGTCATAGGAACATACTGTAGTTAAACATGTCAAGAGATTCTTTATATACACCTGCTGTAACACTAAACGATACAAGGTCACTGTTTTATGTACTTTCTTGTACAGGACAGAACTCAAATTTTCTTTTATATACAACTGAACAGAATTATATACATATTTGTGTTTTCTATATAAATTAAATTCGAAGTTTTTACAATTTTATTCAAGGTAAGTCACGTGATTTAAATTAGTAATTTAAATTCCGATTAAATACAATATATTTTTTTAAATTAAAACACGTTATTTAAATCACTTCTTTCACTTCATAAAACTTCGTTCATGTCAAATTTGCTCTATAAAAATTTAATAAGGAAAATTCTCTACCGTAATGGCTATGAATAAATTAAGAGTGTATAATGGACAAGGAAACAAAATTATTGAAGAAGAAATATTTAAAATGCAGACGTAGTTCAGAATCCCCAAGCACGTAATTAAAGATTAAAAGTAAATTCCAATATTTATTATTATTAGACAGAAATTTTCTTTCTTCCTCAAGGGATTGGAATAAGTGACTTAGTTTTCTTAGTTATTGAAGAAAATATTTAATGTAGAAAACCAATTTCGACGAATATTGTCGACGTTTAGACTTCGAGGTCATTCTCAAGATTAACACCAACCTTAGTAAGACAAGAAAAAATTATCAAACACAGTCAACAGTTAAAAAAGTTGACTAGTCAACTTATTCTGAGTAACATGAAATACGTTTCAGCAAAAATTACTATAACAGCATGTATTTTTATCACCCGTATATTTTAAGATCAATAGTAGAATAAATATATGTAGATTTAATTTTTAAATTGTGAATTCAAATCCAGTTATTTTCAGAAATCAAAAGTCAACAGATAAAGTTATAATATACCATGTGGCTTGACAGTAAATTCATAGCGCTGTAATAATAGAAAGATGAAATACATTTTCGTGAATAGAAAAAAAGATATTTTTGAAAATGATAAAATCAATTCATTACTAGAAACGCAATGTTTAAGAATTTTTCTGACCTGCCAAATCAAATAACTGATTAGCAATGTTTTCTGGCATCAGATGTGATATTCCATCCACCTTATCGGGATTCAAATCAATAAAATTTGATTTTAGTCAAATCTGCATTATATGCAAAGCCAAGTATACGCTGTAATATTACAGCTAATACTCGTAATTTATTTCTTTACTATGATCATTAATCAGATAGTTTGTATGTTCATATTATTCAACATTTATGCTGGTGTTAAATTTGAAAACAATTATCGTTCTTACTTCGTCCAGACTTAAAGTAAGATACAGACTTTTTTAAGATATCGTAATTTCTGGATAAATGATTCGGGCAGAGAGTAGTAATGGCGAATTTTGTTACTGGGTACATATTGAAAAAGGAAGAATATTGACTGAATCATCAGCTATTTTAGCTTCTCGAATTTGTGGCACAGCCAGTTTTATACATATAACAGGATTTCATATATTAGGAGGCAATGGTACTTTTCAATGCATATAAATTGTCCTCCAAAATACCGAAATGTGTACGTGTAATTTTGGTTTTAAGTAATATTCGAATTCCCGAAAGTATTAAATTCGGTGAATTACTAAATTCTGTGTCCCTAAGAAATATACGATAATGTATTTTTGTTGTTTACAAACGTGTTTTTATATAAATCAATGATTGATTACCCAAAGTAGTTTCATAATACAAGATATTGCGCTGTTAATTATAATATGAACAGGACCCAAGGTTTCTTTGATCGATTTGAACATGTTTATTACTTCATTATTTTGTATATCGCATTTGCAAGTGTATGTTAGCTTTACACCCAGTTCATTAGACAATTTTTGTTTCAAGTAGATTCTCCTGGCACAATCGACAACTAATAAAAATGTCAGAACACGCCAACCAATTTTCTCATATTATATTCAAATTTGATTTATTTAAAAACAAAAGTGTTAAGACAAAGTATTTTCTAAAAATGTTATGAATTATTGAATACAAATTAATTACCCACTGAACGATACATGTTATCATAGATCTAAAGTTAAAGAAAATATGAAATCAGGGTATTACGTTTTAATTTCTTAAAGATCGGATGTAAATTCATAAACAAATATTTTCAAAAGTATAATATATAACTGGACACCACTTTCACCAAGTGATCTAACGATTGCAGCGACTATCCGGTCACTTTTCTAGTCAACTAGTCGGCAAAAAGACCGATTAATCGGCTTTACATTTTGATAAAGTATAATAACAATAAGATATAGGAATAAAATTTAAAAAAATAAATAAAATAACTACATGTAAAATATTTATTTACTTATTAATTGTATGTCATATATACAAATGTGATTTTCTTCGAGACATAACAATCACAATCAGTACCATATTTATGGAGATAGAATACATAGAATACAGATATGTTCTGAAGCACTTGAAACAAGCAAACATCTACATTGTATACCAATGATTATCAATGTAGAACTTTACAGCGACTTTTAGTGATGTTTGAAATTAGTCGGCTGAAACCGACTAATCGGCTTTTTAAAATGGCCGAATAGTCGGCAGTAGGTTTGTCGGCCAATATCATAGTCGGTACATTTCCAACAGAAATTAATCGATTATTAATATTATAAAATGAATGATGAATTAATATAGCTGATATGCATGTGCAATTTTACACACATAACTGAAAAACATCGAAAGGATAACGGATAGTTGACAGTTCATTAAAAAGCAATGTTTTGTACAATTCTTATATTCATAACATCTTTGACGATAAACAAAAACGATAAAGACATTTCATAATTAATTTTGACATGAGTAAGTAAGCGATTTTCCAAAAAGGTAAATTACACAACTTTTATAGGTAAAATATTTACGGAATTAAATTATTTTGTAAATTTTGATTAATGTTCTACGTAGATTACATATTAGTATAGAAATATATTTATCGGCCCTTGTGGCCTAATGGATAAGGCATCGGCCTCCTAAGCCGAGGATTGTGGGTTCGAGTCCCACCGAGGGTATGCAAATATAGTGTGTGTTTTAGTAGAGAAAAGGGAGAAAACTTGGTTTTACATATAATAGTGATTCACGAGGGGCTGGCCACTCTTGAATTACGGTGTACAAAATGTCTGGAATTACTTGAATTATCTATGAATTACCTGTGAATTACTTGAATTACTTGTGAATTACCTATGAATTACTTGAATTACCTATGAATTACCTAAGAATTACATGAATTACTTGTGAAATGGGTTTAAAATTTATAAGAATAATATTAATATACAGAACGGAGTACAAGGAAATCTATTACTTAACTAGATATTAATACCTAGTTGCACCTGAGTGCGTTGTAACACGAAAAGTGCGAAAATTTAAACGAGTTCTTATACGTTTAAAACTGTTGTAATAATTCTCGGCGGCCCGGGTTCTATTCCCGGGCGATGCATTTCTTTTTTTTTACTAAATACATTTTTTGGCTAAATTTTAAATTTTACTTTACCTTTATAATAATCGCAATGATAATATTTCTCATGTACATTTGAAAAAAATATAAGTATGTTATTTATATTTTCAAAATTATTTATTCTTATTTTCATTAAAAACATTAGAAAATGTCCAATAAATTATATTTATATTTTTACTGTTCTGATTTATTCAAACATTTAATGCAATTTAAGGCTGTTTCAAAACTACACAAAACCAAGAAAACGAAGAGCAGGATCTTGAAAAGGGTCCGCCTCGGGGTATGCCGAACGAGTTTGTTATGCAAACAAAATGTGACTGATTTATAGTTGTATTATATTTATTTTTTCCGAGATATGTTTAGAATAGAACATCTAACTAAATCAATTGTAGAAGTTCATTGCACATCAACAGTTGTGTGTTGTGTTTCAGTGCAATAGTTTAGTTTTTTTCGTATATTTGTGATAAGCGTATCAGGATTTCTTTATAAAGTGATTACAGAATTACTTGAATTACTTGTAAATTACTTGAATTACCCACGAATTACTTGAATTACCAACGAATTACTTGTGAATTACTTGAATTACTAGTGAATTAGAATTACAGTGTACACAATTTTTGTAAGTGGCCAGCCCCTCGGTGATTCATTTCAAAAAAACGTATAAAAAGAAATTTAAAAAAGAAATTAATAATTAGGCATCATCCAGCAACGACTTTGATTCTAAAAAAATAAGGTAGATTTTCATTTGAAATGACATTTCGCGTCAAATTAATAAATGTGTTACAGTAAGAAACCTGAACAAAATCAGTATTTAATAACGTACGCCTTTATATCAGGCAATAGAAGTATTCAGAAAGTGTATTCAGAATGTATACATTGCATGATATCGGTCAGCAGAAAGTATTTCTGAAAATCCCTAACAAAAATTAGATACGATGAGGTAACTTGAATCAGATAACATTAAAAATGATTAAGCTAAAATTTGTAGACAATATAGGATAATTTATTCAAAGCATAAACCAATTAAAATGGTTCACCAACAGGCTTCAAAGTCAATTCGTGTACCTGGAAATAATAAAGAAAAAATTCGTATGAAGATGAATTAAAAAAAAATAAATAACAGACCTGTACATTCGGTTTAGTACCAAGAATATAAATTACACCATCGCTAACATCTTCTGGTAAAAGATGAGGACTGTCTTCAACTGTTTCCGAATTGAACCGACTGAAATTACCAGCCTTGAATATATTGGTATTTTGAACAAGACCTGGGGATATACTCTACAAAACAAATATTTGTGCCCCTTTACTCAATATTCAAAGAGTGAAACATATAGGAAACATTGATAAATACGCAACTTATTTTACAACATTGAAGTATTTTTGAATAGATCATATAATTATAGAATTTGTAATATGTTGTGATGAGTTAATATAACTTACAGAAACTTTAATCTTGGTTTTGAAATGGATCAACTCCTGACGGAGCACTTCAGTGAAAGCTGTCACACCGTGTTTAGAAGGAGCATACATGTTATAATCATTCGGTGCCATGTTCACGACTTTATGACCAGCTATACTGTTAATGTTTACAATATGACCAGCTACTTCTGCTTCTCGCATTTGCTTTACAGCTGCATGGCTACAGAGAGCCACCCCGTACAAATTTGTTTCGAGGACTTCTTTCCATACTTTCGGATCACCATCTAAATACATATATCAAATTAATTCGGAAAGAATCGTTCTTTGGTATCAATAATGATATATACCACAGAAAAAATTTTCTTTAACTACTCCGGCATTGTTAATTAGTATATGTACCGGCCCCAAGTTATCTTTTATCCATTTGAAAGCTTCTGCAACCTGATCTTCATTGGTAACGTCGCACTTTAATGCATGAAGTTTACCACCACGCTGTTCTGTTAATTTTGTAGAATTTTCTGCTACCAGTTCTACATTTCTAGCAATACCAACGACCTGCACAGTAAACGCTCTACTCCAATATGCATACAGTGCCCTATTTAACAATTAGAAATTCGCAGACGCAAGATTTGAGAAGCTCGTTACAGGTGAATATCTAACATTTAGCTAAATTATTTTTATATATTTTTAAAGTGTGATAAAAATTTGATTGAAATTGTTTTGTTTGTCAATGCCTGAAATAATTTATTAATATCAATAAATCATTATTTGCATCAATTTGTATTTATGTTTGACATAGAAATATTTGAAGATGCGCTACTGAACATATTACACATTTTTGTTATCAGAAGTTTGTAGAACTGTAAGCTATAAGTGATGTATATGCAATCTCACACTGTTTACATGCTAATATTACTGCACTGATCCTAACCAAATATTTGTTACGATTATGATATAGTTTCATGTTGATTTTGTTATGTTTACGATCACTGTTAGAATTTTATAGTTTATTTCATTTATGCTTGTACGGAATATGAATAATTTTGCAAAGATTATTAGCACGGTACATACCTGCAAACCTTCTTGTACAAGTCTACGTGCAATATCTTCACCAATGCCACTACTAGCACCGGTAATTACGGCTACTTTACCTCTCCAACGATTCATTATAAACTTTATCAAATGTTCACGTAAAAGTGGCAATTACTATAAGGCATGTCGCTTGGACAGTAACTGCTTACGTCAAGTCAATTTGAAGTTAGCCGAAACAGTGGCGTACACAAAAATATGCGCAAGAATATTGATCGTAGTATTAAAAATAAATATTTTGTGACATTTATTAAAACCATACATTTTCTAAAAAACCCAATACTATCTATAATAGTTACAATAAAGTGTACATTCATGTTTACAGGTTCAACATTCAACCAGATGGTATCTTTACTAGCTAAAAACGGGGTGAATAGATTAAAGTACAGTGGAATGATAGTCTTGTTATTACAAGAAAATTTATTGGCCCGTACGGTCACCCACTTTGATAGCACTTTTAACGAAAATGTGCTCGAAATAGCGATATTTGGTCAGATACGATGGCGCGTGCATAAAAGTGGTATAACCCACTTTTATAGGTGCATTTACGATCGTTTGACTACAATTTGACAGTTTTTAATTGCAAATATGATATATTAAATATAATAAACGATATAATAAATACATGTGTTGACGTAGATAACTCATTTTACGAAAAAAATAATAATAATGACAAAACAATTCCATTATTTGTTTCGCATTGCTGGATTGCGTTCCAGTTCATTATTATGTTTAGACGGGATTTAGCTAGTCTTAAATAAAGCTGTATGCTTTTATTGTCCGACAAATTGAAATCAATAAAGTCCTTTCGTCTTCTGTAAATACTTTTCTTGTAATTTCGACATATACAATACAACAAAGAGTTTATTCGATGATATTACTATTAATATTTCTTGCATTAAAATAATTCATACATATAGCACGTTATTTATTTACAATACATATCAACAATATGTTATTTCCAAATAAACATAACGTAATAACTTAATATTATAGGTACTTACAGTTTACTGTATAATAACACACCACACAAACGTTTGAATTACACTAAATTAGAAAACTCCTATTAGTTATATTATAACAAGTAAATAACAAAAGAAATATATAAACTTGTATATACTTTACATATATGTATATACCGAACAAAGATTTGAATTGGAATAGATTTAAAATAGAAAAGAAATGTACAAATTGGTATTACTATTCAGCTAC
Source organism: Carabus problematicus (assembly GCA_963422195.1). Taxonomy (NCBI): domain Eukaryota; kingdom Metazoa; phylum Arthropoda; class Insecta; order Coleoptera; family Carabidae; genus Carabus; species Carabus problematicus. The sequence continues at coordinate 16,394,680 of OY728579.1, read as the reverse complement.
CGTTTAGCCGGACCGTAGTTGCGTAACAGTAATTTTGATAAAAGCAATGAAAAAGTGAGGTGTGCATACGAAACAAAAAAGCGCTTTTGACTTCACAATTATAGAAAAGTGCTGTAAAAGCGAGGTGAGCATACGAACCATTGCTTTTTAATGAAAATCGCAATTCTCATTTTAGCTTGCAGCAAACCAAAACGCATACCTGCATGAATTCAATAATAAATAAAGATTTCTCGTTGATACGAGTACTTTACTGAATTGTCCTTACCAATGCAATTGCGTGGACATTTACCAAAGGGCAGATAATCATAGGAATGTCTAGTTGATATATTCTCTTCGTTAAAGCGTTCAGGGTCAAATGTCATTGGGTCAGGATAAGTCACTGGATTGTAATGTAGACCGAGAAGAGAAATCACAATGGGAATACCCTTTTCAATAAATAATTCACTATCAGGGCAACGAAAATCTTCAAACATTTTCGATTCAACAATGGAACACTTGGATATTCACGTAATGTTTCTATGTAAAAGGAAAATAAATAGTATTAAAACGGACATCTTGTATGCGCAAATAAAACTAATAGAGATGAAAAATAAGAGCAAATAATTAACACGTAAACCAATTAATTATGAAATACTATAGAAAAATGCAGACAGATTTACCTTTAACAACTTTATCCATATACGACATTTTCATAATAGCCGCGTATGTAAATTGATTGTCATATTTGTTCAGTGTCAGAATAATCTCTTCTCGTAGCTTTTCCTGCACCGCACTATTAATGCATAGTTCATAAATACCAAACGCTATTATATTCGAAGAGGATTCATAGCCAGCAAAGAAAAATGCTAAACACTGAGCAGTTAATAATTGAGGCGTAGACTCAAAATCACACCCATTGTTTTTACGATTTCGTAATTTGAGCAAAAGATTTATGACATTATTGCGGATAATAGTAATCCTAATTCGAAAATCAAATGTCTTCCTAAATAGTGTTGCAAAATAATTAACGCCTTTTGCGTTTACAGGTAAAATTTTGAAAAATTTCAAAAAAACCAGGAACTGCTTCATGAAGCAAGATTCGCATGTTCTCAAATAAATTATTGCTAAATAATAATTTGCTATATTTTAGAATTTCCGAATCTGGATATTTTAAACAGTTACAGTCAAGCCCAAAAATTGTCGATAATATAATATCCGTTGTAAATCGCAGTGCGATATTTCTCATTTCGATAGATTTACTTGTTTGTAACATCTAACTTATTGATTCAGTTCCTCGCTTTTAACCAGAATAGATTCGAACATATTTTTTATCTTTATGGGCGTAAAAATAGGCGAAAGGCAGCTTCTTAATTTACGCCATTTGATGCCCTTAGCACCGAACAGATTGTCCTCTAATACACTACCATCTTCTTGCGCTAATATGGAACGATCTTGAAATCTACTAAATTCTTTAGTAATAATTGTTCTAATCCGTTCCGGATCGATTACAATTAAATACGGAGTTCCCAAAACGGTATAATCCACCGTATTTGTTACCAGCTGTCGATCTTGTTACCAAACGATACCACTGGCGGTACACATGGAATACCCCGTTTAGACCAATGTTGACATTTCCACTTGAGGAATAGATAGAAGTCTATCGTAAAAGTCAATATGAAAACAAAGATTTCGTTTGATAGGAAATTTAATGCGTTATGCATGTTTGAAAATTATCTGTAAATGTTCATTTTATAGTTACACATTAGATATATTGAAAGATATTTCAATTGCAACAAAAATCAACTGACGATTTGCAGTTACTTAGCAAACAGGGTGACTTACGAAATTGAAATTAATTCATACTAAAGTGTCAAGGTACTTCTACTCCTAAACTTATATGTATTGTGAAGATAATATTTGCGTACAGGCCCGCATTTTGGTTTTTGTAAAACCTATATTATTTATCATCCTGTAAGAGGAAGTGCTGATATATCAGAAAAAAAATCATCGTTACGCATTATATAAAACAATTGGAATGAAATGTACGAAGAAAAGCTAAAATATTTGTAATGTTTTTTTGTGGTTATTGAAGAACAAAATGTCTGTAGCAGAATGAATCAAATTGCAAATAAAACAAAACGTTTGCATTTTCAGTAATGCAACATAAAGAACTGTATCTCTATTCACTCAAGAATCAATATCAAATTTTTATACGAAATACGTAATTGACAAGGGAAAGTTAAAAAGGAATATATTTAAAAAATATGCCATAAATAGGCTAGATAATGTAGATTTATTTAAGTTTATGATAAAAGTTTCCCTTTCACTTTCTACTTTCCTTCGCGGGCTCTAAATACAATGTCTAATAGAAAACCCGGTCCTGTTTCCATGTAATACTTACATGGATATTAATTTCAAAAGATAGAATAAAAAAATATAACAGAAGTTTATACTTACGATGCACATTTTAGATTCACATATCTATTAGGTGCAACTCTTTTTATACATTTCACAATTCAAAAATTGTATAAAATGTTTCATTTTGTATTGTACTGATGATACATTGAATGACATAATTTCAAAGAATGGAACTACATGTTAATGCGTAACATGGGAGCTAATTTTTAGAAAATATAAATAATAAGTATATATTAAAAAAAAAAAAAACTTCAAACTTTTATTATTGAATTATAAAAAAATATGCACACGGGTCATATTCTAACAACTGTGATTTAATAAACTATATGAATAACATGAAAGTACAGCAAAACTCATTATTTAGGTTAACAAATCATATGTACCCAAAATTCAGGCATTATTAGGAAATATGCAACATACGCATACGTTTAGAAACAATATTCGTTTTTAAATTTATACACAAATAAATAATTGTAGGAAAATGACTGTAAATAAAAACAATTCTGATAAATAACAAGAAAAAAAGTTGACAAATTAATTAATGAAAAATAGTGTTCAAAATTTATATTTATATTTTGCAAAATATTGCTTTTTGTTTGTATAATTTAATGAAGATATTTGATATTGCAGACGGTATATATACTGTTGTATTTTGACATAAATATTTTCAGCCAACAGTCATAAAATGAATTCCATCGTTTTTAATATTCGAACTGGATAGTGGACTATTATTATTATTAAAATAGTTATGCATTGTGAGTTTGTTATATTTACAATATTAAATAGAAAATGGTTGTAATAAGATAATAAAATAAGCAACATTAATTTCGCTTTCATGATGTATATTTCATATTTGCATTTTAAGAGTTGGAATTTTCAATCATTATAAGCTCGATATTTCACTGAAGAGGAAAATAATTCATTCATTGCAAAGTTATTGATGTGTAATTAACGACATAACAGAAATAAATGGAAACTTTTGCTTTGTTATGATATATACTCTATAGAATTAATAACTCATGAATGAGAAGTCATATAAAACAGCCAAAGAGAACAGACGTAGATATTTTAATAAATATTGCGCGACAAATTTATTAAGTAGAAAATACGAACCCAAGTAACATTAAATTGGAAGTAAAAATATAAACAATTTTATCGAATAAATTAAAGTTCTTCGTATGTAAAAGTACCCACCGTATATACATAGAGTTTCGAAAAACAAAACGAAATTTTTTAGTTAAAATATTTAGACATGTTAAATTTAATAATGAAATATTTTGATGACTCATAACAAAAAGCGTTATTACAACCATTACGAGTAAACATATTTTATGATAAAGAGTAATAAGTCAAAATATCCCAATAAGAAAATTTTTATTGGAAATAAATGACAATTAAAAAAAAAACCGGGGCACATTAATTCAGTTCAAAAGGGTACCATAAGGTTTGAATTAGAAATGTAAATACAGTCGAACTCCCGTAACTCGAACTTCTATAAGTCGAAATAAATCGAGTGGCAACAGCGTTTAGGATGCAAATTAATTGCAATTTTCTTCTATAACTCGAATAAAATAATTGGTACGTGCATCCAATAAGTCGAATTAAAATCTCTGTTTGTGGAGGAAACTGTTTTGTTGTGTGTATCGTTCTTTTTAGCTCATCGACCTCCTGTCGAAGTGCTATAGTGTTCGGTACGATGTCTCAAGCATTTCAAATTTTTTTGCACAGAAATCCCGGACAGACCCCCTGGATCACGAAATGACTATTACAACATATGTCCGTATGTACGTCGCTCGTCCGCTCGCTCGTACGAGATTTTTTGTATTTGCTGCTTCATGTTAAGGTGGCTTACTCATCTGAGCACACCCCTAAACGAGCCAAATTACTGAATATTTAACTGAAAATAATATGTACTCATAGTACATGATTCGGATTCAATAGAAACGTGTGTAATTAAACCACTGTAATGTCTTTAAACAAATTGGCTAGTTTTGATGAACATTTCTATAACTTAAGGTCTCCATGAGTCAATTTTTTGGTGGATAATGATTCGAGTTATGGAAGTTTAACTTAATTTCAATTTTTTGAAAACCATATTCGTATTTAATACTTATAAAGAAAAGTAATAATTTCACCATAGCAGGAACAGTTTGTTATTATAATATGACACAACTCACTATTTTGATGTAGTGTCAGTTAGTGTCAATGTTATATCAAGCACGTAAAAATTTACAATGTTTAATGCGAAGCATAGCATTTAATCAGTAGTAGTATTAAACAGTAGAATTAATAAAAACAAATGAAATAGTAATGAAGAATGTTTTAATATATATTTATTAGAAAAATCAATCATGTAACTGTTTTTCTAGTTCGCAATAAAGTTGTACATCTTTTTTTATGCAATGTAAAAAAAACCTATATTTTCATACTAATTTTGCAAGGAAAATTTTTCATTTGCGATGAACAAAAAAATCCAGAACTGAAATAAAAAATTAATTTTGTAGTATCATTTATAGATATTTAATAGCTTATTCGCTTGTACCGTGTGTACAAATTAAGATTTTTACATAAAAATGCGACACATTAAATCAGTTCGACAGGGTACTTTAGTTTAAAATTTTTTATTAACTATAATCATTTGTAAAACAATATTTTCAAAGAAACAATAATCCTATCATAGGAAAGTGTCTCAGATATAGTTCACTATCTTGAATAGCAATGAAAAGTTTTTTTTTTTAATATATTTATTAGAAAAAATAGCGAAACATAATTTTTTTAAAGTATTGTTTATATATTAGTATCCTTAAATAAAAAGTTGAAAAAAAAAAGGTTGTAATAAATATTACAAAAGATTCTTTGTAGCATCATGGCAAGATTTATAACAATATAATTGAATTAATGGGTTTACCAGAAATCGACAGGCTTCCCAAATAAATTATATATTTTCATTCTATTAATTCCAATAGTTAATTTAGACTCAATATTGGTCGTAGTAAATAATTTAACATCAAACAAAATTAGGATTTACTTTAATATTTGTATTAAAGTGATTGCTCGTCTCTTATGGAAGACTGAAAGATTACAAGTAGAAGTGCTATAATTGTATTTTAGGAATAAATCTCATGAAAGGTTTTATATTTTAATAAGGTTTCATTAAAGGATCTTGGTTTGTATTAAATTTCCAAGCAAATTCGTGCTTACCTCAAAGTATAATTGTGATAGATTAAAAATGCTTTGAATTCAAATAAAAAAGATTATATAAAATTCTATTATATAATAATATGTATATTGCAAAATGTGTCATTCATATGAAAATTACAACTGAAATGTATCTTGATTATACCGTTGCATGGATATCATAAATGAAAAAAGGAGCATATAATGTAGAAATAAGTAATTTCACTTATAATTTTGTTAAAATAAATTTCAAACTAACATATTCATAGTACATTACACATTGTAAGAGTAATAAATTCATTGTCTATAAAAAAAGTTAACCTTGATATGTAGAAAATATTTAAAAGTATAATCCAAACTGGTCTCAATGAATCTGGTAACGAAGTAGTAATTAAACAAAAGATTTGTATTTAACATATCAACAACCATTCAATAAACGTTCATCGCAGTTATTGTAAAATCTAGATATTTTTCGTAACATTTAGAAAATATATTAATGGAATATATATTAGAAGCACCCCAGAACTAAAAAATCTGCGATATGGATTTGTTTTAAAAAAGAAAAATACCAATTCAGATAACGTGGAATGCATAAAATGTGCGTAGAAACAAGAATTTAATTTCGCTCTACAAACACAGAATGTATTCGGAGTCAGAAATCTAACATGATTTTTTTTTAGTTACCAAAGTAACATATTACATGCAAAAAAATATATACTGCGGAGAAATTCAAACGTTTAATTTGATGAACGACATTTATCGCAATATTGATAAATTCAGATATTTTTCATAAATACTTGGAAAATGGATTAATTATATTAGAATTAAAAAAAAGTGCCAACTTAGGTAATGTCAAATGCATAAAATGTAATAAAATATAATTAGGTGCAAGGGTGTTATCCATCGAAAATATACACGCAGAAGAAATTCTTGAGAATAGAAGTCAGCGACCGATAACAGAAAACTGTTATATTTATGTCAAATGAGAGTTACTCAAAACTAAATGTGTAGCTCAGACAGATTTACTATTTTTGAAACTCATTTAACGACTTTCAATAATTCATATGTATACAGGAATATGCAATTCAACGTACCTCAACAAAAATAACTGTAAAATTCAGAAAAGAAAAATAAATGTTTTGATGTTAAGAAAATGGATAAATAATTTTGAATTATCGTTGATCAAAAATAATGTCGTGTTCGAGAAACTTTGAACAGAGATGAACATAAGATTGGTACAGTACAAGCATAAGGACCCTATAAACATAAGTGACATGTAAATAATTTACAGATGATTTCATTTTATGAGCTTATAATTATGAAATTATTTTTTGTATTGTTACAATATAAACATGTTTGTACGTATAGCATCTTATGAAAAACCTGATTATTAGATTAAAGTTTTTTGCAGTTATTCAATTGATAATTACCAAAATAACCCCAAATTTAAGTCAATTAGGATATTTCGAAACGACAGAATTTGAAATATATAAATGCAGTTCATTTTCAATCCAATTCTATCTGCCGTTTTGAGAAATGGCTAGGAAATAATTGAAAATGATATTATTAGAAGTAATTGGAAAAAACTTTGAAAGCCATTACCGAAACATTTAGTAAAAAAATAAGACTGCTATACTGAAAACTTGTCCTCTATATTTCTTGCGGGACATTAATTTTATAAGATAACTTAAGAAGAACCTAGTTCGTCGTATGTATCAGCAAAAATCTCATTAATGGATAATTGATATTGATTTTTATAATGTTTAACACAAGTTGTAAATTAATTTTTATGAAACTTAATTTTTAAACTTGTTTCCAATGAAACTTGGTAATAATTAATTTTTAATTATTTAACGGTCCGAGTATGTTAGAAATTCAATAAATATTGTTTATAAATTTTTAGGAAGTGCGCATACAAAAGATCGCCACCAATTTTTGTTCATGGATTTTATGATGCATTGCTAACTGAAGAGTCACCAACGTATGATGATGCAATTTGCTATGTAAAAATATGTATAGCGTAATACATACTGCACACACTTTAACGAAAAAAATGCGGAACTTCTCTCGTGTATAATTAGTAATGTATGTTTTCCTAACTGTAAAATTCATAAGAAATTCAATTTTACAAAAATTTGTAGAACAAAAGAAAAGAATTAACTCTTGTACTAGACTGTAGAACTTGATGAAATTTAAGTAAAAGTTTTAAAAATGAGCGAGAAAGTGCATATTGCATATAAGGAATCCATAAAATTTTATATTGAAATGTTTTATTCAAATTTTAAATCTTTTGAAATGAATTAAGTAAAAATAATAGTAACGGTTTTGACTGCAGATAGTGTCTAGTTTTATTCTGATAACTTCTGGACATCAACACCGATCACAAATATATGAAACATTAAAAAAGAGATTATGGAAGCGCAGCAACAAGAAATGATTCTTATTTCAAATATCTACATGACTTAAGATGTATCAGCACTACATATAAACATATTTCTTAAGTCACAAAAGCTTACATCGAATTATGGGCTAAAAAAATATAATGCGGAGAATTTTTAAACAGCCACCTAATAAACAACATTCATCGTAAGTATTGTAAAATTCAAATATTTTCACAACAAAAATATGGAAAATTTATTAATTGACTATAATATATTAAAACGCCTCTGAATGTATACCATAAAATCTCGCAAGAGTCTAGTTGTCAGACCAATCTTTTTCCGAAGATACACGATGTCTGCATACGACATGATACGAGCATGCCTGTTCTTAGTTCGTAATATTAAGGACACATACACTCCTTGTGACATTGCGTTGTGTTAAATTTGTGTGCAATACATTTGCTGTTAGTCCAATTTATAGATTTCGGTATCCTATCCTACGTTAATAATAATTTATGCAGTTCAACGATTTCCCAATTCCGTAAATCCCTTGCATGTTCGTGAAAATAAATTGGTCTGACGACTAGACTCTTGTAAAAATCGTCAGATTGGGATTCTTTTAAAAATAAAAGTATGTAATTAAATTAGATAATGTCGAAATGCATAAAATGTAATTATATAAATAAATTTAAGTGCAAGGGAGATTTTTCATTGGGACTTGTTAACCGTTCAAATCATATAATGTCAACGTAAAGAAAAACAAATTCTTGACAGAAATTATCGACATGTAGACACCAGTACACTTCAATATGTTAAAAGATAATTTATCGAAACTTTTAGCTAAATGTGCAGTTCAGACAGAATTGCTACTTTTAATAACTCATTAACGACCTATAAATAATTTAATCGTAAACGGGAATATGAAATTCCACGCAGCTCAACAAAAATGAATGTAAAATTCAGGTAAGAAAAAAAAATTATTAAATTATAAACGGATCGTTGATCAAAAGAAACGCAAATGTTCTTAGAATATTTAAAAATTCTGTAAAAATTCTGCTTCGTTCGGGCTAAATGTTCAAGATACCTTAAAATTTGTATTAATTTTCTAGTTACGGAAAAAAAATCCAGAGGAACTAACCAAGGATAACCTGATAATGCTGCTTAAAAAGGGCGACGAATCCAATTCTGCAAATTACAGAGGAATAACACCATGCATACTAAGCACAGCTATAATAAAAAAATTATGAACGTTTATACACAAGCTAAAATCAAAAGCAAAAAAAAACCAAACTGCCCTTGAAGAGTATGCCGAGAAAAATGACCCGATAATAAATACCAGATACTCTTTCACAGAGAACATTTAACAACTCCTGAAGTTTACCACTGTCAGGAAAGTAACGTAGAAGTAGTAAACGAATAAACTTGCTTGGGAATCCCTTTAGTAGCTTCAGGATTACACAATACAGCTGTAAAACATAACTCTGAACTCCACTTATTTAGTTGCATTCAAGGACCCGAAGTGTAGCCAGTGCACGGACTTACTGCTGATTTCATTTTTTAAAATGATAAATAAATATTTAAGCAGTTACAATATGAAGAAGTAAAATTTAATTTCACACGACATGTTGATTTAATCAAAACATTTGATGCTAAATTACAATCCATGACATTAAAAATAAAAGAATTGATTACGTAGAAATAAGAATTTAGCTTTTACTTTTCAAATATCCAGAGAGTTTGTGAATAGCCAAACTGGAAAATCAAACATGATTTTTCTTAAGTCACAAAAGCAGTTATATTATTACATATATGTAAAAAATATAATGCAAAGAATTTTTCCTATAGAATTATGTTCCGAGATGAAAGCCAAGATGAATTGACATAATTCACATTAATCAAATTTCTAGTGAATGACTACTTTGTTAAATATAAATTTAAAAAAATATATATAAACTTTATATTAAAGTAATTTTAAAATTTAAACTTAGGTATCTAACCTTGGTTTTAATTTTTGTCTTCTCAATCCTTAATTTAGCGATTATTAGGTTATTTTTTATAAATAATAAAATATGAATCTACCATGAATATTTACATCATGCATGATTCGAATGGGGTTATTGAAAAATATATTTAGATCTGAATATTCGCATTAACGCTTATTATTGTTGGCAAAATAAAAAATAGTTGTCTAACAATTGTACCCAGATGTACAAAATTGTGTAAAAAAAATACACTGAACAAATATGTACATATATCTAATTCTTGAATGATGAAACCGACAAATGTTGAATCCAACCGGATAAATAGATACCGCAGTTTTATTTTTCTTGTTCAACACTATTTTTTTATTTATATGTACACAAAGGTCTAACAAAACATGAATGTAATATACACATGAATTGAATTTCAAAACTTGTAAATAACATTTACGAACATTTAATATATGAATTGACAATGCAAAAGAACCCATCTGTTAAAAATTGGAATTATAAATTAGTGAAAGACAAACTATTTACTTCCAAATTCAAACATGAAAGTGAAGTGTGTTTTGATCAATTATATAAAGACTGCAACATCCTATGTTTGTATGAATTTGATATTGTAATGGATATTACAGTAATAACGCTTAATCTCGATTATTCATAAAAAAAATAATGCGACGAAAAAAATCCTGTTTCATTACAAGTAAATTAAAAAAAATCTATAAATTTCTGTGATAACTCAAATCAGAATCTATTCTAGTAGTGATTTAACAAGTAGAACGCCAAGGCGAAATTTTGGAAAATTTTCCTATGGACCAATATCAGATCTGCATGCATTTTTACATTTTAAAATGTGCATTTGTGCAATTAGATTTTTGTAACGCAAGGGTAAATACACAATATTTTAAATGATTTGACAATTCCATTTACTAAAAAATAAATTGCAATGAAATATTTTCAAAATTAGATTTTTTCAATGAAAAAAATTATTAGCAAGTAAGATTTATACGAAAAATATATATATATATATACAGCTGAAGATAAAACATTAATTTAGACGAATATACATAAATATAAAACAGACAATATGTGGCCAGTTGAGAAGTTATCAATTATAATCCATACAAATAAAATAGCAATGATAATGCATTTAGATGCAAATTAGATTATATTTTCAAAGATAATTGTAATATTGATGTGCTAATGTATACGTTGCACTGAAACATAAAACCAAATTTACAAATGATCGTTTTATTATTTAACTTACTAAGACAAAATGACTGAATATTCCACAGGATATCCTATGGTTTATTGTATTTAAATAGGATTGATCAATCCACTCAATTGCACGTATGGTCAAAACAATGAACTGTTGAACTTTTTGCAAACAGTAAAATAGAGAGAAAAAGTTGTTCACATGAAAATATAAGAATGGACGAAGATGTAAAAAGCGAACGCTTACCTATTAACAAAATGTATTAAATTCATTTTTAAATTACAAAGGAGAAATGTATGTACATATATCAAAAAAACTGACAATGGAACAAAAATATTCTTCGTGAAAGAATTTGTGCACATAATATGCAAAAGTACAGTGTTTATTCTCTATGGACATAGAATGTAATATTTATCCTATGTACAAGATAATTAAATTCAGTTTAAAATATTGCAAAGAGATATGTATGTATGTATGTAATTGAAAAAATTTGCAATGGCATGTAGAAAATGTTTTGGTAAAAAAACGAGAATTAATGCACATAACATGCAAAAGATATTTTTTCCAATTCTGTAGACATAGAAAGTATTATTTGTTTGTAATTGAACGAAAAAATAAATCGTGAGGAGAAATTTATTCCGAAATTCAGACTAAACCAAAAATATAATGGATAAAAGTTTATTGAATGATTCAAAATATGAAAAATTCTAAATTTTTCTCATGTTATGCATAGCATCGATGAGGACAATGAATGAACCGAGGATATTTAAAAATACTATTTGTACATATTTATAAATAAATATATGCATACGTAAAAGAAAGGGGTATAATTTATTTTTTTAAATACTATAAATATGTTGCCGAAAAAAAATTTTTGGCATAATTACATAATGCAATTTATTTTATATTGAAATATATAAACGTTTACGTAAAAAGTAGTAAAAATATGTTACAACATTTCGATATTAATAAAGAAAAATATTTCGTTGCATTTAGAAATATAATTTCACTGGCACATGAACGATATATAGGTGATATCATTTAGTATGCTTGCAAATAATTTTTTTAAATTGTTGCAATATGTACAATAAAACTGTTTTACACGTCATGTTCCATTTTAAAAGCATTCAAAGCAATGATATTTCCAAATAAAAAAATCTCTTACGTCAAGACCCCTGTCAAAAACCTGATAAGTTAAATTGATAACTTTCTGTAGTTATTCAATTAAGCATCGACAAATTCCGTTCAAGAAACAATCAATAATCACAATACTATTCTGGAAAGAAAATATATGTAGGAAATGCAAGAAATCAAATTTTAACCCAGTTCTATATGGAAACAAGGGCGTGGACTTGGAAATTGAAAATAATTAATTATTGGGCGTACTAGACGCGGCTATATCAATTTTCTTTCCTACATAAGCTTGAGACATTTTACTAAATCTAAGTTTATCGATATTAAAATAATGAATTGAGTTCTGCATTTGTATTACTTAGTAAGGAAATACGAATAAAAAAATCTCAATAATTGGTATTGAGTTTTATAAGAAAACTGTATGACTATAAGAAATTATTTATGAAATTCAATAGCTATATTTAAACTTGTCTCAATAAAAATTTTTAATAACTCATATTTTTCAGTATTTGGCACACGCCCATAAAAATATACTGCACCACTGACATACACTAACCGGAATTTTAAAAAGATTTAGTAGAACCAATGACTATATAATCTAGGATTTTAAGATTAGAATCAAAATATAATAGCAACTTGGCGATATAATAAAAAAATATTTTTCGTTTTATTATCATTAAATTTTGTTGAAACACATATTGTAACATAATACGCACGAATATGTATACAAATTTAAATATCTGATATTTAATTTACATAAAAAAAACAAAGTGTAAAGAAGTGTAAAAATAAATAGCGATTTATTAGAATGTTCGTATAAATAAAAGAATTTCCATTGTTACCCTTAAAATGGTATCATCAGAGGAGTGCACCTATATTTAATTATAAATATAAACAGTAATTTGAAAATAAAAAAGGATTGATAACATGTGTTATTTTGAAAGTTTGATAAGTACAAAGGATACATATATTTAGCTAGCCGTGGTGAGCATATTTATTTCTTTATAAATATGGAATCATAGCTTTCGCAAAATTTATTCATTTTCAAAAACGACCCATAAAGAATTATACATAAATAGAAAATAATTTATATAAAAGCAAAATATTCTATGGAGCACAAAAAGGAAACGAAATGTTTTCTTTGATTTCAAAATCATGAAAACTGAGTCGATACTCATTATAATACAAAAATATGAATTAGATATTTAAGAAAAAGAAATATAATCACGTAATGGGACGAGCATTATATAAACTGATTTATTATTTATATTAAAATAATATTAAGAAAGTACTGGCGCTTGTTAACGTGAAGATAACGACTAAGTAAACTAGTATTCAAAGAATGGGTTAGTCACCCATGCCTGCAGCTCATCGACGTATGTGCAAGTCTGAATATATCACAAATTATTATTTATCTAAATTCACTTTTAAAATCGTAGGTGCCTAGGTCGCAAATAAAACAACAAATTTAAAACAAGTGTGAATACATTTTCTTCTCTTGACAAAAGCAAAGCAAACTAAGCCGACTATAAATGCATTGATCTTCTTTTGTTCAATTTTTAATTAAAAAATATTTTTTTCTCCAATGGTCTTACATAATTTTTCAAAATAAAAAATATGGAAAAATATTGTTCCATATCCTGCATATGCAAGAAAATTTTGAATACAATTGAGTGAAAAATAAAGGAGAAAAAAAATAAAAACTGAAAAAAAGTTGCAAAATATTTTTTTTCTCAAGTGCGAAGGAAAATTTTGAAAAATAAAATGTACCTTGCACAACTAGACCATAACAAGTATCTGCAGAAAAAATTTCATAAAAATCCGTTGGGTAGTTTAGGAGATCTGAGTGGAACAAAAAATCTCGTACGAGCGAGCGAGCGGACGAGCGACATACATACGGACATATGTTGTAATAGTCATTTCGTGGTCCAGGGGGTCTGTCCGGGATTTCTGTGCAAAAAATTTTGAAATCGGAAGATGCTACAGACATCGTACCGAACACTATAGCTCTTCGACAGGAGGTCGATGAGCTAAAAATATACTATGAAAGTGGGAAATTTTTAAACTGTATGTTTCTATATTGTAAGAAAGTGTTCTTTGAATGCCTCAAGTTTTGAAAGTAATTTTATTAACAAAATTACATTGATGCAGTTTATTTTCATTTGAAGTGTATGCTGAGCAAGCTGAGTTGGCATCTCCGGGTTTGACCCGGAGACTCTGGGTTTTGATACATTTCTTCGGCGTAAGTTATAATTTCTTATTAAATATGTAATAAGCAATCAAAAGTACATTGACGTTACTAAAGTATCACTCACCTTATCCTCACTTCTTACTCTCCCGGTAATTTTGTATTCATAAACAATCCGCCACACACAAGCGACTCAAGTTTGCCTCAAAATGAGTGAATAGTGAGTTAACATATGAGTGCAGTCGTAGGGTATACTCGGATTTCAATCATTGTTAGTGACTGGCAAACGAGTGAAGAAACGTCTCAGAATTTACCCTTAAGTGTAAGTTTTTGTTTATTATAAGAAAAAAAGTTTTTCAATATTTGTTCCTTATTTGATTAATCGAAGAAATACCTTATTTTTATAATTTAGTACGTTGCTAATTTCATAAATAAGTTTCAATAAAGTAAATATATTTTTATTCGTTGGTATATTAAGCATACCACGTCTGCCCCTTCAACATGAATCGTCGGGTCTTGAATGAAATAGAGGTACAACCTTGTTAGCAAGCCTTACATGAATAGTATTTTTTTTTTTTTTTACAAATGAGACCTCTCTCAATACGTAATACATATTTAGAATAAACAAATTCTCGTGACTGTAAGAACCATACAAACAGTACATTAGAATTCAAAAGTACGTAAGTTTCGTCCATGATTTTTAAAGGAATTTATTGAATATTTTTTTTATTTCTTTAAGATGCATAAAAAGAAACTCGAAAAATAGCACAAATGCTATATATTACTATTATCCATTCCTAAAGCAAAAGGATACATCAAATAAGAACACCCCTGAAAGATATTATACTAAACAAAAATGGCAGATTTTGCTGGAGAATTCCAGAAAACATTTCATTTGCAACTTAATTCAAATACATTAAAAATTGCGATATTAACTATAATGTAAATTAACCTACTAATACAATTTTAACTGTAGTAGAAATAACACCATATTGGCGAAAAAATTAAATGACATATCGTGTTGTATTAACATTTCAGATGTAGAAAAACGTTTCAGTAAACTTGATTGAAAATGGAGATTTCGGAAATTTATGCCATAGTTTTTTTCTATGATATCGAATCATTTGATGTATTTTATTCAAAAATTCATGTCACAATATTATAAAAATATTTGATTTACAAATCATTCAGTTTATAAATTCAATAATTAACGCAAACAAAGAGCAACTTAAAGCAACATAAAATTATCTATCTTGAATTACTTTAAAAATAATTTTTTCAATGACTCATGAAAGTTGCATAATCGCATAGGTCAAATGAAAGGAATAAGTTTATATTTGATAAGAAAAAATGAAATATCATATGCATGTTAAATAAGACATGTGAGATAAATAATGAAATGGTAGTTTTGTACAAACGATCACATTTTCGGCATTTTTCTCACTAAAAAAATTCTAAATACTCGTATATATCAAAACGATAACACACAGTATTATAATATTTTTTTTAATTTCATGTACCAATCAATTTACAATATGGCAAGAAATCTAATTTCATTGGAAAGAAAATTTGTTGTGAAATATAATTTCAGATTTCTCTGGCTGTTGCATCAAAAATACACAATTATTTACTAATTGTACGAATTAAAATAGTTCCCGTTACACAATGGCAATTTCATACACTTTTTCTACAAACAATCCTTGGAAAAAATAAATGAAGTTCTGTATTAAAAATATTTCCTGAATTATTATGAATTTCATAAAAGTACCTACGAGGTACCGACAACAAACCAGATTTCAATAAAGAAAATTTGTCTCCAATTAGAATTATACATTTCCATACATGTTATTTACAAAAGAAAATATATACATAGTAACTGTCATTAGAAGATAGATCAGTTTCTACTAGATAATGAGAATTTGTATATGAGGAAAACACAGATTTTTAAAATGAATAATTATATTTCATTCTTTCTAAAATTGTTGAACCAAAATGTAATATTCAAATCTTGGTTTATGAAAAGTAGAAACAGATTTTTTTTAAATACAGTTAAACTCTCAATTCTAATTTTCTTTAATTCGAAATGAATCGAGTGGCAATAGCGTTTGGGGAGCAAATTACATGCAATTTTACTTCTGTAACTCGAATAAAATGATCCTTTTTCGCTTGTCACGAGTTGTGTCTCAATGCAAACAATGAGACTGAGAGCGGAAGAACAGTCATGCATAATAAAGTTCAGTTCAAATTTTTGAAGACCATGTATTTATCAAATCGCAAAAATTACAAATACAAAATTGTAATATGCTAATATAATAGACATTAATCCAACAGCGTAATGAGTAAATTGATATTCAGTATTGTGTAGCGTAATATTAAATAACAAAAATATTTTTGTTTGTGTATTTCTAACTTGATGACAAAACGTGAAAACTAAATGAAAAATGATATTCTAAATAGAACACAAGTAATAAAGATATAATAAAAAGTCAACACTAAATTCATCATAACATACGTGAATCCATCTTGAGCCAGGCATAGATTTTTATTTTCAAATTTTGCTTATATAATTAACATTCAATATAAGCTAAAAGATTAAACAAAATGGAGACTGAAACTTAAAATGAAAATTTCAAGGTTTTCGTTTTAATACAAATTCACATAACTGCGTTCATATTAATAAACTTAAAAAGCGTAAAAAATAATTGAAAGATGCGTATACCTCATTTATTGAAATCAATCCATAATAGTTATTACATTATGCAAAGTGTTATTAAAAAACGTTAATATTAACAAATATAAAGATAAAAAACAAGCGTCAATACGTGTAACAATATATGTATGTATTAGTAATTAGTTTATAGTTTATTGAAAAAATACGGTGAATTGTATCGTAATTATTTTGATACGAGAGCTACAATACGCATGAAATAAGAAATTACTAAAATATTTAGTAAAGATTTATTGAAAAAAAAGACTGCCAATACCATAATTATTTCGTAATTTTCGTTTATTTTTTCTGCGAACGAGTATTTTCATGTTTCGTATTTCCAGAAAAAATTTAAAGTATTAAATAGAAAGATGTTTCTTTCTTATGAAGCATTAGCCATATAATAGAAATGCAGTAGTTGCATTGTGATCTATTTGCCTAGGTATTAAATATAAAATATCAGTTATAAAAAGGATATATGTACAATTTTCAACATTATAATAAATAAAACCATTTCTCAAACAAATGAAAGGGTACAAATCCAGAATTTCGTGGTTAAACACGATAAATGTGCAGACAACGGTTACATTTAAATAAAAAAAATTTATTCGTAATTTGGATAAACTTATGAACACAAAAGGAATTTTAGTATGATTGAAAAATAAATCTCATTTTACTACACTGATTCTATTTCAAAAAAGGAACACCAGTAAATTTATTGTAGACATTGAAAATAAAAATATCGATTAGAATAGCTTACACACAGACCAATTTTGAAAGAAAAAAAATGACGATTTGACAAGGTATGTCAGCAAATATATTCGTATTATTTAATAGTATTATATAAAATAGAAAATGAATAAGTAATAATAATATATAATAAACCGAAATTTTTTAAGATATGCAAAATTAGTGTTTATATTCACATGTATTTATAACATTAAACGCCAGGGCACAAATTCTAATTATGTTTTACACGTTTTCAATATTTACAATCAAGATAAAATTACACAACCAGAAATCGAAAATATTTTATACATAAGTATAGATGCAAACAATCCATATAAGGACAAAATTATTGAAAAAAGACGAAATACACGTTTTAGTATTATAAAATATCGAGACATTTTTTGCAAAAATAGTGTTATATACATATTAACTAAATTCAATCTGACGGCGGATTAATAAAATAGTATTAGGTGTTAACATAAGATTATGTCCGTTTCTCTCAAATTAAAAAATGCGCGCTAAAGTAAAAGAAATTCGTAAAGGATATGACTTTCGACAGAAAATTTTCTGCTCTACAAGAGATTGTGTTTGCGTTACAACCATTATTTTATTTTATTAAGACATATTGACTAGGCAAAATAGAACACTTTCGACACCTCCTACTGGTCGCGTCCAAACAAAAGAATAAAGCCTCCAAAGCAGTTCATATTTGCGCAGTGTACGGAGATGCTATGCACAAATTATATCCTTGGATTACATATAAGCTATGAATGAAGACACCTCGTCGATGGTTTTCGGAATTCAAACCGATCGCTTTCGAGCGGCGCTTCTTTCGATAATAACGTCGAATTGCGTACAAGACTGGACGAATTTTTTTCGCATAGACATAGAAAATCTTTTAGAAAGTTGGCATGGAGTTGTAAATAACGAACGAGAATTAGACTGACTATTTTGTTGTTATTTTTAAGTGTGGAAAATTATGTCCTCTCAAAACGGCCAGAAATTATGTTAACACCTAATAAAAAATTACATATTGGTAATTTGCATCGACATGTGTTGTAAATAATAACTTCAACCATACATTTTGCCCAGTGACTTAAAAATATTCACAAAAGAAAATAAAGGATTCAATTGAATTCAATTTGTATACAGATATCGAGATATCTTTAATATTGAGCAATTTTAAGTAACGATTCCATTTCATTATGTTGGTTAATGTTTTATTTAAAAAGAGATGTAGTAAAGCCAAAGATTTCTACAGAAATTTGTTAATATACTCGATATAAACGTAATATAACAAGATTGCTAATAAAAATTTGGAAATGTGACATTCGGGACGTTACCATAGAAATAATAAGAGAGAATTCTGAAAGATATTTCATATCTAGCGGGAAAAATATTACGTTCATCACCGATATTTTGTGTCCCACTGCTAGTGACGACCACATATTAATATCGTGTGAAACAAGAATGAACTTCACGCCAATAATCTGCAACACAACCTATTTTTTTCTGAAAGGCACGTGTTCTTACCAGTGTGTTTAAGGTTTGGTTGCTTTTAACCAGATTATGTGGAGGGTAGTAACATTTATACACTACAAAATATGTGTGTGTACATTATATACACTCAACTATTCAATTTTATCATATTTTCCGATCAAATTTGTACTTTATAGTGGGTTATATTTATTCCAGTGTTATTTCAAATTAGGATTATAGTGACGTACAACAAACTTTTATGCAAGAAATATTTTCATCCTTACCATGTTTGTGATTTTTTGTGTAATAATACAAATATAAATAAAAATTGTTATATTCAAATACATTTTTTTAATACCACTGGATTCTTTGTCCCGGTATATAATACTGTTGGGACATACAGGTCCCATAACTACAAAACACCCCCGCTAATTAAAAAAAAATTTAACTGACTTATATTGTGCCTATATACTACAAATATAAGGCAAAGAAAAGGATAATGTAGAAAAAAAAAACAGATAGGTAGCGAAAGGGTTAAGCCGGGCTCAGACGAGTGGTGTACCAGTTGTACTGGCAAGTGTACCAGTTCTTGTAGGCCATTAACAAGCCAATGCGCTCACACGACTTGAACAATTTTTTTAATACGCCAGCAAATTGGCACAATGTTGACTGGAGTGCCCTATGAGTGTTGACCATCATGGATTGCGGGGGTCTTGAAAGTCATCGTGTAGGCACAGCATTTGTGGCAATGAGTGGGTTATTAAATATAAAAAATAAGAAGGAGATGGTATTTTCAGAAAGAAGTCGCGATAGATATTTAAGTACTTTTTCCTTTACCTACAGAATGTTTCACTAAACTTAGATATAATCTATTAAGAATTGAGAGATACAGTGCCACTCACATATTACAGGACGAAAACCTTCAGAATAATTCAAAAATTGATTGATTGAAAGAATTGTAGCGAAGCTAGGTACAATATATGTACAACTCGTATGACCGCAACCACAACGAATAAACAAGTTAAGACTCGTCAAGTGTACCAATAATTCTAAACCTTTTGGCTTTTGTCATTTTTACTGTCAGACAATGGAAAACTGACCAGTACTCAGCAGTGACAAATAATTGTAGAAGTAAACCACTCTCACGACGTGGCAAGTATACACCATTAACAAATATTGACGAAATACACCAGTAGTCTGAGGCCAGCTTTATATGGAGTTTGCATAAGCTTGCCGGCTGTTCGGTCTCAGGGCGATTGGGCGTTTTTCTATTTTTTTTTTTTATACACACAAAAAGATATTCACGCATTTTCAGAAAAATCATGAAAAAAAATTGGCTCCACAGGTGAATTTTACGAAACTACTGCGGTGTTAAAAATGAAATTTTAATGGTCATTAAGCCTTTATGTGCATCCAAATCAAATAATGGATGATACTCAAAAACGTGAATATAATTTGCAGGAATATAAATTTGATATACTAATTCATCCAAGTAAATCAATATAGGAAAAGAACTGCTCTAACTAGCAACATGTACTTCAAAGAATGTGAAAATAAGGCTTGTATTTCACATACATATTTTAATAATACAAGTGAAAAATTTCTTTATTATAATATATAATACGTATTTCAAAATAATAATACATTGGAGGAAATCAAATGCTTGATATATGTATGTATATTCAGGGTATAAATAAATTGGTCGTGCATGTAAATAACGAAGACGAAACCAGCAAGAAATATTCAAAATGACAAAGAGTTGTCTTCCAGAAATAACGAAGGATTACATAATTTCTTATTAGTTCATACGCGATTTCATGTTGATTATTAAAAATAACGAAGAAAAAAATATTCAAAAACCTTTGTTAAGGGCATTGCTTATTTTAATTACAGCCAGTATTGGAAGAATTCAATTGGGATATTTGAAGACATTTAAGTACAGAACCACATGTAACTTGCTACTAATAGTTTAACACAAAAAATGATAAACATGTTTAATTACAAATATTCTCGTAGATTTTACCGACAAGTTTGTAATTACGCCTAGTTCAAAATTCACAAAACGACTAACTTATTACAAGAAAAAGAACAGCACTGTAATTATTAATTTCATTTGTGCAGAAAAGAAATATGATGAAAGTAAATTGATAAATTATTTTTCCACACAAATAACAGTAGCAATTAGGTAATTTGAAGTTCATGAGATTACCCGTATCAGATAAACGTACTTTATACTGCAAATGAACAGAATGAGCATTTTAAATATTTAATTTCGCCAAACGGTAAGCAAACGTAATGGTAATATAAAAATAAAGCATAAATGCAGTCAAACTCCCATAACTCGAAATTTCTGTAGGTCAAAAACAATCTAGTGGCAACAGCGCTTAGAAAGCAATTACATGGAAATTTACTTTTGTAACTCGAACATTTATAACTCGAATAAAATAATTGGCACGTGGATTCAATAAGTTGAATTTTTAAAGAAAATCCGTTTGTGGAGGAAACTTCTTGCGTGCTTTGTTCTTTTTGTTTAATTTTATTTTGGAAATCCCTTTTTGCTTGTCCCGAGTTGTTGCGTTTCAATGTAAAATGAACAAAAATTGGAGTGAGTGTGGAAGATCCATCACGCATAAAAACAGAGTTCTGCTGTGATTTGTTTGGAAAAAAGTGGTAAATATTTCTCGTGAAAAAATGTATGAATAATAATACACATTAGCTGCTTCATGTTAAGACGCGTACTCATCTGAGCACGAACAGAAAGGTAAATCATTAAATATTTTAAATGAAATTAGTATGTACTCTTAGTAAACGATTTTGATTCAATAAAAACCTGTGTAATTAAACCACTGTAATCTGTTTAAACAAATTCGCTAGTTTTGATGAACATTTCTATAACTCAAAGTCTCCATAAGCCAAATACAGGAATATATCTTCAATTAGTATACCTAATTGCAACCTGTACAAATTGCTGCAGTTGCACTAAATAGCACACTAATTGAGAGCATTTAGATAAAGCAAAATAGATGTTAAAACAAAAGTATTTAACTAGATATGTAAGTAATACTTGAAAGAATAAGTGATTATTCGATATATTTAACGAATAGTGTATACAAGCCGCGTGAATGTGCTTAATAGAAAAACCTCCAAAATCGAAGGAAGATTTGAATAAAGCGAAACTTTTCATATTGGAAGACAAATGTTAATCTTATACATAACACGGAGAGAATCAATAAGTTTCTGAAATCTAACACAAGTGTAGAAATAATAGATTAATGGCAAGTTTATCGTATCATTCATTTATATAAAAACAAATATTAATAAATATGGTTAAATTCAAATGTAAACTATACTTTCACATGTAATGTATCAGTACTGAAAGTTAAAAAACGGCGGAATTGATATTGTGGAATGAACAAAATTTACAATGGATATTTTTATTAAAATGTATTGTAATACAAACCAATTTTATATAAAATATGAAAAAGTTTAATATGAAATTCAAATTGCAGCGCAGAGAAAGTATTAAAAATTATTAGAAAAGAAAATGTATAACTCAGGATAATCACCAATGAAACAAGCAATTTTATTTTAATTACGAAAAAACTTAGTAAAAATAAAATCATTCATACAGATGTTAATTAGAATAGCATTTATATATAAAAGTAAGATATAAAACTGTATTACGCAGTTTTATAAATACAAATAAATATTATTCAAAAGATGAAAATGAATTTTTTCAAATTATAAAAAGAAATTTTAATAGATATGGTGCAACCAATCGATTGTATAAAATATATAGTAAGATTGGGCATTATTAGAAAATACGTACAATATACGATTTGAACGTCCAGAAGACACCAATTTTGAAAAGCAATCCAATAACGTAGGGCAACAAGGTGTAATAATTTTACTAAATAAACTGGGAGAAATTACTTTACATTTATTAATTAAATGTTGGTACCAGTTACTGTGAATAAGAAATTATGTAAATGCATCAATTGCAATGAATTCATATATTTGTATGTTTAGTTCGCATACTTTTGTATGCATATAAATTATTCAAAATGATATTACTACCAGTTACTGTGAATAAGAAATTATGTAAATGCATATAATTGCAATGAATTCATTTATTTGTGTATGTTTAGTTCGCATACTTTTGTATGCATTTAAATTATTCAAAATGGTACTATTGTATTCTCTCATTATTTGATTTACTTTCTTTTCTAAATTTCTGTAGGAAATATATAGTAAATTCAAAATATCATTATAAAAATCATAAATATACGAAGAAATTTCGTTATTCAACTATTGCAAAAATTTATCTGTTTATGGAATTCACATTAACATACAAATATTGAGACAGTAACAGAAATTTATTTGTTGTATTTAAAGTGCTATTGGCACAGGCCATAATATATTTAATGAAATACAGTACATTAAATATGACATTTATGTACACAAATAAACTATACAAAATAAAGATTTTTAAGAAATAAAATAATTATTTACTATATCAGCAAATATGTAATGCAATAATTATTCTGAAGACACCATATGAATATGCAATTATATACTGGAAAATTTTTAACCATACAAAAATTTCACTTTGTAGAACATGAAGAAACTTCGAACTTTGTTTGCAATGAAGAAAGCAATTCTATTTTGAAAATTACATTTAAGTTTTTAAACGGTGCACAACATGCGAATGTATTTGAAAAATTAAATAAATATTTAGAATAAGAATTATATTTATTTAATGTCAACATTTTCACTGAATGATTCCTGAAGCCGCACAAAAAAAAAACTACAGGAATTATTGTTGTACAAATTATGTACCACTAAATATGTAACGGAATGCATAACTTTTTCAAAATACAACATGTAAAAAAGAAATTATTTTTGTTCTTCAGAAACAACCCCTTAAAAAAATAGAATTTTCATAGAACATCGCCACAGCAACATTTCGCCACCAAAATTACGACACAAGAAATTTGTTGCACTTAAAACGAATTAAACCGAAATTGAAAGCAGAACAGCCTATGAAAATATCAAATGAAGAGTATGCACGTAATACTTCAAAATTCATACTTGCATTATACTTCCAATTATATGAAGTATTAGAAAGATTTTCATGTATTAATGAAAGAATAACCATACGAAGTGAAAATAAATTTTGTTACAAAAAAACAAAATATGTACTGCAAGTACAAAATTCATCTGAAGATTCAATACTTTAATATAAGCATAGTAAAATTTAGTCTGAATATATTTAATATAAATTGATTTAATAACGCCTTTTACATAATTGCGTAGTATCAACACTGTAACTTAGTTAAAACCAAACGAATATGTACGATTAAAAAAAAAAAAAACACTCACTACTCTATTTGCACACTTTGAAAATAAATTATTTTAGAAAAGGAGTAATTCTTTCTACAAGTCTCAAATATTAATGGCAAATAACAGATAAATGTCGTTAATGAATAAGTATTAAAAATACTACAATACAGACGATGCATAATTTTAGAAATATTATTAAACAAAATTGTCATAACCATCATAAAAAAGTAATTTTTGGTAATGTATTTTTGTGAAATTGTATGAAAACAATTTATTACAATAATGTAATGTACTTTAATAGTGATAATTGTATGGAAATAATAGCACATTGATTTCATATCCAGGATATCCAAACATGAAATGTACAGTTTGATAACGTATCTACATACATATATCCATTAACAAATTAACATTTGTGTCAATGGTAAATAAATATAAATATGTAATATATGAGTAAAATTTCTGTAAATACTTGCTTGATATCAATTAGGTAAAATAAAAAATTTATTTACATCTTAAATTGCACTTTAGGTTTAAATTAAATTCAAATATGAATTAAAAATACCAGAACTATTATTTAATTAATCAGAAAAAATGTTTTATAAAACATTTGTGTTCGAACAAAACTGCAATACTACCTTCATTTGCAAGTAAAAATCTTGGCACTGCTACGACAAAAAAAAACGTCAATAATTCAATGAAATAAAAAAGCAATGAAGAGAGGCCCAATTGAATTGTATGGATTACTCAGGTAATCCAAAGATACCCAGTGTTGCAATTCGTAATCAATCATAGTATATAAACAGCAGTCAAATTTTTAAACAAATCTTTGTTTTACAACATTTACCCGATATGTTTAGAATTAATTAATACTAATTTCGGCTCCGCTAGTCATAAAGAGAAATATAAAACAATTTCCCAAGAACTTAAAATTAACTCAGAATCAAAGTAATAAAAACGAAAAGTGTAAATTCGATTGGAATTCCACGTTGCATCTTTTGTTAAAAATTTTCACTTTACACAAACATTTTCTTGGCAATATGTTCAAAATTATTTAATACTGATTTTGTCTCCGCTAGTCAGATTTATAAAAAAAAGTTTCTCAAGAATTTAAAATTAACTCCGAATCAAAGTAATCAAAACAAATAGTGTAAATTCGATTGGAAGTCCACGTTATATTTTTTGTTAAAATCTTCGCTTTAAGTGAACATTTTCTTGATAATTAATACGAATTTCGGCTCCATTAGTCATAAAGAGAATTAAAAAACAATACATTTTGAAGAACTTAAAATAACTCAGAACAAAGTAATAAAAGCAAAAAGTGTATTTTCGATTGGAATTCCATGTTTTATCTTTGGTTCAAATTTTCGCAATTGGCAATAATTCACGATACAAAAAAAGCGTTGAGTGATTATGCATGTAAGCGATCACTTATATCTACATACAATTTAAGAAACAAATTACGATATATTAATTCCGTTTTGTACGAAATTTATACCATAGAACACGGCAACAAAAAAAGACTTTGCGAATATATGAATCACAAAAAAAAACAACAATGAAGATCGAGAAAAATGAAAACAAACATTTTTCACACGGACAAGACTTCAGTATCAAAATTATCAATTAAGTGATACAAAAAAAGTCACTGAACAGGACAAATTTTAGTTAATAATTAAAGACAAAAATAAAGTTTTGTTAGAAATCAATAATAAAACATTGTAGTGAATGCAAAACGAATTAGCAATGGTACAGCGATTCGGATATACCAGTAAATAATTCCAAACAGATTATATTGCGAATTCATTGTAGATGGATAAACTTTTTTGAGACAAACAACTCTACCTTTCAGAAACTGACATTCAATAAAAAACGAATGATTTATCATAGTAGGATTAAAAATTATATTTGTACAAGTAAAAGAAATTCGCGCAAGTGATTTTAAATGAAAAAAAAAACAATATGAATTTGCTAGTCATATTTTGAATTCATATTATAAAAAAGGATGTTCAAAATTTTTCTATGACTAGATTGTAATAAGCACTGAGTCATCAATTCGTCATGCATTCGTACTCAATTCGATTCATACATGAAAGTATAGTAACGAACACGTGTTGATAAAAAGCGTTCTGCGGTAGTTTACATATATTCAAAACTTAATTCACAGTTGATAAAACATTGTAATGAATGCAGAACAAGTGTTAATAACAGTCTCAAAGTCAAGTTGATAATTCCAATCAGAAAGTAATATTAAGAATGCATGTATAACATTAAACAAAAATAATACTTATATATGAAACAGTATTATCGAATAGAATTCACAAATGGAAGAATTTTAATCAACAATTACACAATCGTTGAAAAATTTTAGTGTAACATTGAAAAAATATATAATATTGAAATCAACAAATTCTAGTGTCGGTAAATATATAAATATGATTAAAGTATTTTAATAAATAGCAAACATCGTATATTCCTCGCAGAAATGGCATTTGTATAATTTATTTCGCTTCAAATTAAAAATTCATGGGCAAAGTAAAAACATCAGTGTTGGTACTGGCTGTTGATAATTCATTAGGTAGTAAATGCGAATTAGAATTATTTCAAATTAAACTTAAAAACGTACAGCAGAAAAAAAAATCTGAAAATGTGTAATTGTTCAATTAAAATGTAAATAAACGTGGTAAAAATAAGTAAAATCAGAGAAACCAATCGCAGAACGACCAGGGATAAGACACAAACAATTCAAGATTTATAAATGTAGTTTTAGCACAAGAAAATAACAGTGTGTTAGGAATTAGATGCTGAACAATCATTATTAACGGTGAACTATGCAAGGCAGTGTGCAATATTTCAAATTAAACTTTCTACAAATATGTGCAGAACAAGGAGCAAAATAGCAAGTGGTACTGGCAGACGTGGCGCAATAATTATTAACAACAAATTGGGCAGAACAATAATAGTAAAAACGCTGAACAAATATGTTTTGCACAAACGATGAATTAAACAAGGCAGTTGTGTTGTAAAAAAAGGTAATTCAGATTAAACGCTGTACAAATATGTTTAGTACAGGGAGCAAAATAACAAGCGGCAAGTTATGTCGCTACTGGACAAGGCAGTAATGTTGTACAAAAAAGATATTTCAAATTCAATGACTATGTATAAATATGTTCAGCACAAGGGGCAAAATAATACAAGGCATTGACAGCGTCGCAATAAATAATAACGATAAATTGGACATCGAAGTTATTGTACAAAAAATATTTCAAATTAAAGTCTGCACAAATATGTCTAGCACATGGAGTAAAATTAGAATATGGCAGTGCCAACAAAAAAGATGTATTTCAATTTGAACTATGTACAAATGGAGTAAAATAATAAATGATGACAGCGTCGCAATAATTATTAACGATAAATTGGACAAGGCTGTTTTGCAAAAAAAATATTTGCAATTAAACGTTGTACAAACATGTTCAGCATTAACGATAAATTCGAATATGGCAGTAATGAGATTCAAAGCAGATATTTCAAATTACACTCTGTACAAATATAAATATTTCTACCATAATAAGCAAAATAATACATGATGTTGGCAAACTACGTCGCAATAATTATCAACGATTAATTGGACAAGGCAGTAATGCGTTGTAAAAAGACTTCAAAATAAACGATGTACAAATGTTTAGGCTCAAATGGCACACATGGTAACGACAATCAGCGTCGCAATAATTATTAACGATAAATTGGACAAGGCAGTGTTTTGTAAAAAGTGTTTCACGTATTAAATGCTGCACAAATATGTTTAGCACAAGGTAATGACAAACAATGAATTGGGCAAGACAGTAAAGTGTCGTACAAAAAATATTCCAAATTAAACGCGGTACAAAGATGTTTAGCACTGAGTAAATTAACAAGTGGTATTGGCAAGGTACGTTGCAATTGGGCAAGGCAATAATGTGGTACAAATAAGATATTTTAAAATAAAAGTTGTACTATTTTCAATAAGCAAAATAACACGTGGTAAAACTACGTCACAATAATTATCAACGATGAATTGGACAAGATAACATATGGTAAAACAATTTCAAATTAAACTCTACAAATGTTTAGAACAAGGAGCAAAATTACAGGTGGTGCTGAAAACTGAAGTCGCAATTAGAAATGTTCAACACAACAAACACGTGGAATGGTAAAACCAGTAAAATGCAAGGAAATTCGAACCCTTTCGCAAAAAGAGATTACGTAAAAATAGATAGAATAGCAAAAATAAACAATTACCAAAAAATAATCAAGTAAGGTAACGGGTATGTAACAAAAAAGAAAATATTAACTTTGAAACCAATAACACAATAAAAACTTTGCAGTAATTGTAATAGAATATGTAAAGCGCAAACAATACACAGTAGAGAATCTTGTTAAATGCGTAGACAAGACAACCAATGCAAAAAAACAAGATGTCTGGCCAAAGAAGCAGGCATTAAAAAACATTTGAATATACAACACCAGAACAACAACAAAAAACCTCAATGTTCAAACGCAATACAAGCTTGGATATACATCAACACTTCGCCACGTGGTATCACTTCAATGTAAATTAGTGAAAAATATTTGTAGAAATTGATTAATTGTTAACTGATAAGACGTTCAGATAACAAGTAGTAAGTGGATGACCAATACAACTTCAGATAAAAGCAGATTTGGCAGAGCACGTGGCTCTGAAACATGGTAGTATGAAGTGAACAAACCGGCATATGCCGAGCGAAAGGGACGAACAGCGTGTGCTCGGGTCTTTTATAACCCCAACAAGATAGTGGAGGGGATAAGTCAGATGTTCTCAAACTATTAATAAGACATTTCCCATTCAACTTAACATGTCACACTTAATCATACATAAATTTTAAAATCAACAATACCAATATATTAGTAACTTATCCTTGCAGTAATAAAAAGAAGAAAACATGTAATACGAAGTAATTATTTAATATTTATGTTATTGAAGTAATACTATATGTTAAGAGCCACTGACAGTTTTTGTTATTTGAGTAGATGGCAGCACCAAATGAAAAATTTATTAGTTTTAACGTATAATGTAGCATTTAAAATTTAAAATAACAATTATTTTTTAAGTAGTTCTAAGTATAATTTATAAATTGTAGTTCTGAACGGTTATAATATTAGATTAAAATTATATTCTAAAGTTGGCGCGTATTTTAAAACGTATGTACACATGTGATTTCTAATTCTAACATCTATACAAACCCAGGAACTACATTTACAATCATCTACGACCAACAATCAAACAGCTGTTACTGAATGTGAAAGGTTAAAATTTTAAGACGTACATTGAATCTTGACGGCTACCAAAGATCTTGTTTCGTACACGTGTTATATATCTTGTAATTTTCATTGTGATAACAACTGAGTTGCCTAAAATTGTTAGATATAAATCTCTTTCAAAACCACTTTAGAAGTCAATTGAATTTTAACAGATATAAGTACGATATATCTTACGGTAATATTTACCTTGATCGGAATTAGATTAAATCACTTTGATTTATGTTGAACCACGTGTTTGTTCATACAAAGTGAATTTGTGAATGACAGTCACACTTTAACACGTAAGTTTATATAATTTTTATTTAAAAAACTAACATCTCTATAACACATACTAGAATTTTAAATAAATATTTTCCTCGTTTAATGTGTCTGTAGTTACATATTTTAATGAATTATATTATAAAGCGTCAATAGTTTTAAATTACTTTGTTTTAAAGACTGTTAGATTTTATCTTATCTATTACTGTAATTTTAATAATTTATATATTAATCAAAATGTAAAGAAACTACTGTGTACCTACAAGGTTTAATTTTTACCTTATGCAGTAATTTGATAAGTCTTTTGAAAAATTTCCATTACAAGTTTACCAATTAATTCATCATGATGTATATGATGTATGATATTTATGTAATTGATTTGTTTCAGTTTAAAATGAGCTTCTGGTTCAATTCCTTCATAATAGACTTCATAGTCGCAGTTTTATTTCTTTTAACAGTACTAGTTCTGTACTTGAAATATCAATTTACACATTGGACAAGACATGGCATATATCAAAAACAACCAGAGATTCCATTCGGTAACACGAAAGATTTAATTCTAAAACGTATTTCATTGGCAATGGGTTACGAGCAAATTTACGATCATTTTAAGAAACTAAATCTTCCATTTGCTGGCATGTACAATTTTACTACACCGGAATTTATGCCGTTAGATCCTGAACTGCTCAAACAATTACTTGTGAAAGACTTCCACCATTTCACAGATCGTGGCATGTTCGCCGATGAAGAGGTTGATCCAATGTCGGGAAACATATTTTCACTTGAAGGTTCCAAATGGAAAGATCTGCGAAATAAACTGTCTCCTGCTTTCACTTCTGGGAAAATGCGTATGATGTTTTCCACACTAGTAGCGTGCGCTGACGAAATGATGGACATCGTTTCTGATGCATGTATGAAACATGAACCGATAGATTTCAGGGATTTACTGCCTAGATTTACAACCGACGTTATTGGATCTTGTGCTTTTGGTTTAGATTGTAATTGTTTGAAAATGCCTGACACCGATTTTAGGAAATACAGCAGAATGGCTTTAGCACCTCAAGGAATTGACAAAATAAGAGTTATGGTAGGTTTCTTCTTTCCGAAAGTGTTAAAATTCTTTAAAATACCAATGATTGCTCCGGTAGCTTCGAAATTCTTTATTGGAACTGTTGCCGAAACTATTAAATACCGTGAAGAGAATAACATCATCAGGAAAGATTTCGTGCATCTGTGTATTCAGTTGAAGAATTTTGGTCATATAAGTAACGATGATTCAGAACCTGGAAAATTAAAAGGCGATGGCACTGTTGCTGGAGGAGAAGGACTCACGGTTAATCAAATTGCAGCGCAGTGTTTTGTATTCTTTTTAGCCGGATTTGAAACTTCTTCTACGACGATGTCATTCGCTTTGTATGAATTATCAAAGCAACCAGAGTTGCAGGACAAACTTCGACAGGATATCATTGAAACACTAAGAAAACATAATGGAGAATATAGCTATGATGCTATCATGGCAATGAATTATTTGGATAAAGTTATTAGCGGTAAGATGAATATTTTAAATTCTTACAACATTATAAAAATGGTGACAGGAAGTAATTTACCGATTAAAAACGATATGTCAGTGAAATTTATACTGAAGTATATTTGTTATAAGTCTTGACACAATCTAATTTAGTTACATCATTTCATTATTATTATCTAACATATGATCTTTATCAAATTATTCCATAACTTAATTGAAAACTTGCGTAATTCTGTACTAATTATATTGGTATTTTAAACGTTCACATTTTGAAGTACAATGTACATATGGATAGTAATAATGTTTCTTTTTATTTATAACAGTAAAAATTGTTACCTAAAATTATAATAGAAAATCCGAAATGTTTAAAAACTC
Source organism: Carabus problematicus (assembly GCA_963422195.1). Taxonomy (NCBI): domain Eukaryota; kingdom Metazoa; phylum Arthropoda; class Insecta; order Coleoptera; family Carabidae; genus Carabus; species Carabus problematicus. Next base: position 16,362,449 of record OY728579.1, on the reverse strand, counting down.
AATAAGAGATAATATTGTCATAAGATATTGAATGTTATAAAAATAGCATTATCTTATTTATAAATGTATTTATATGTTTCAGAAACATTAAGGAAATACCCACCACTGCCATTTTTGAACAGAAAATGTGTACGTGATTACAAAGTACCCAACTCGAATTACACAATCAAGAAAGGGGACAAACTGCGAATTTCTTTGATGGGAATCCATCGTGACGACAGATATTATCCAGATCCTGAGAAGTTCGATCCGGAAAGATTTAGTGAAGATGAAAAAGCAAAGAGACCACCAATGACATACATGCCTTTCGGTGAAGGTCCACGAATATGTATTGGTATAAACACTTAAAATACGAAACATAATAACTTAATTTAATTAAATATCATTTTCGTAGGCATGCGATTTGGTTTGATGGAAACTAAAGTAGGACTGTCTAGCCTTTTGAAAAACTATAGATTCAAACTGAATCCCAAAACGGAAGATCCACTTCGTATTATTGCAACAAGTCCTTTATTGGCATCCGAAGCAGTATGGCTTGACGTAGAGAAAGTAGGACGCATATAACTTCGTTTTTGGGTCGGAGGCCGCAAAAAATTTTTTACTGTAATTTTTTCGTTTATGACTGAGGTTTTTGTTTTTTAAGCTTAGTTTATTGTGAAAAATGCCCCAGCGGGCCGCAAAAAAATCAAAAAGGACCGCATGCGGTGGTGCTTACATCTACGTTAATACTTATGTCTTAAGAAATAAATTATATATGAATATATATATATATATATATATATATATATATATATATATATATATATATATATAAATAAATTACTTTGTTTTATTTCACGTCATTTATTTTAAAGCAAACTACATGTTTCGTCATCATTGTGACGAAACAAAATTCAGGTAATGGAATGTCCATTAAGCAGAAATTTTTTTGAATAATTTAAAAAAAAATTCTAAATACATAATACATTATAATACAATCACTTAATGTTTTGGAAAACATTTGTTGACAATATTTTGGCAGGATATATTGGCACAGAAAGACAATTTAAATCTAAATTTTCTTAATATTACACATCCAAATTTAAATTTGCTGTTGAAATTGAAAGTAATAATGTAATTATTTTTTTAGATTTAAAATTTGTTCGAAACATAATGGTAAAATTAATTTTGAATTTGAGATTTATAAAAAAACACTTATACAGATTCGACTATTCCCATAAATTCTTTTCATCCTTATTCTTATAAAATGTCTGCTTTCAGAGCCATGTTATATAGTGTTAATAATTTATATTTCTTTTCTATTTTAAATCTATTCCAATTCAAATCTTTATTCGGCATATACAAAATATACAGTATATGCAAGTTTACATTTTACAATTTTTTTGGTATTTATTTGTAATTGTTGTAATGTACCAAATAGGAGTTTTAGTGTAATTCAAACGTTTGTGTGGTGTGTTGTGATACAATAAACGGTAAGTACATAATTAGAGTTATTTCGTTATGTTCATTTGGAATTAAAAGAAATTAAAGAATTTCCAAAGCAAAAATTATAAAAGTTCCAAAGAAAGAAATAAAAATAGAATTTCCAAAGCAAAAATTAAAGAATTACCAAAACAAAAATTGTGCTTTGGAAATTCTAGAATTATTGCTTTGGAAATTCTATAATGTTTGCTTTAGAAATTCTATAATTTTTGCTTTGGAAATTCTTTAATTTTTGCTTTGGAAATTCTATAATTTTTGCTTTCGATATTCTATAATTATTGCTTTGGAAATTCTATTATTTTTTCTTTGGAAATTCTTTAATTTTTACTTTGGAAAATCTATAATTATTGTTTTGGAAATTCTATTATTTTTGCTTTGGAAATTCTATAATTATTGCTTTGAAATGTCTATAATTTTTGCTTTGGAAATTCTATAATTTTTGCTTTGGAAATTTTATTATTTTTGCTTTGGAAATTCTATAATTTTTGCCCTGGAATTTATATAATTTTTGCTTTGGAAATTCTTTAATTTTTGCTTTGGAAATTCTATTATTTTTGCTTTGGAAATTCTATAATTTTTGCTTTGGAAATTCTATAATGTTTGTTTTAGAAATTCTTTAATTTTTGCTTTGGAAATTCTATTATTTTTGCTTTGGAAATTCTATAATTATTGCTTTGGAAATTCTATTATTTTTGCTTTGGAAATTCTATAATTATTGTTTTGGAAATTCTTTAATTTTTGCTTTGGAAATTCTATAATTATTGTTTTGGAAATTCTATTATTTTTGCTTTGGAAATTCTTTAATTTTTGCTTTCGAAATTCTATTAATTTTGCTTTGGAAATTCTATAATTATTGCTTTGAAAATTCTATAATTTTTGCTTTTGAATTTCTTTAATTATTGCTTTGGAAATTCTATTATTTTTGCTTTGGAAATTCTATAATTATTGTTTTGGAAATTCTATTATTTTTGCTTTGGAAATTCTATAATTATTGTTTTGGAAATTTTATTATTTTTGCTTTGGAAATTCTATAATTTTTGCATTGGAAATTCTATTATTTTTTATTTGGAAATTCTATTATTTTTGCTTTGGAAATTCTATAATTTTTGCTTTTGAATTTCTTTAATTTTTGCTTTGGAATTTCTATTATTTTTGCTTTAGAAATTCTTTAATTTTTGCTTTCGAAATTCTATAATTATTGCTTTGGAAATTCTGTTATTTTTGCTTTGGAAATTCTATAATTATTGTTTTGGAAATTCTATTATTTTTGCTTTGGAAATTCTATAATTATTGCTTTGGAAATTCTATAATTATTGCTTTGAAATGTCTATAATTTTTGCTTTGGAAATTCTATATTTTTTGCTTTGGAAATTTTATTATTTTTGCTTTGGAAATTCTATAATTTTTGCCCTGGAATTTATATAATTTTTGCTTTGGAAATTCTTTAATTTTTGCTTTGGAAATTCTATTATTTTTGCTTTGGAAATTCTATAATTTTTGCTTTGGAAATTCTATAATGTTTGTTTTAGAAATTCTTTAATTTTTGCTTTGGAAATTCTATTATTTTTGCTTTGGAAATTCTATAAATATTGCTTTGGAAATTCTATTATTTTTGCTTTGGAAATTCTATAATTATTGTTTTGGAAATTCAATTATTTTTGCTTTGGAAATTCTATAATTATTGTTTTGGAAATTCTATTATTTTTGCTTTGGAAATTCTATAATTATTGTTTTGGAAATTTGATTATTTTTGCTTTGGAAATTCTATAATTTTTGCTTTGGAAATTTTATTATTTTTGCTTTGGAAATTCTATAATTTTTGCTCTGGAATTTATATAATTTTTGCTTTGGAAATTCTTTAATTTTTGCTTTGGAAATTCTATAATTTTTGCTTTCGAAATTCTATAATTATTGCTTTGGAAATTCTATTATTTTTTCTTTGGAAATTCTTTAATTTTTACTTTGGAAAATCTATAATTATTGTTTTGGAAATTCTATTATTTTTGCTTTGGAAATTCTATAATTATTGCTTTGAAATGTCTATAATTTTTGCTTTGGAAATTTTATTATTTTTGCTTTGGAAATTCTATAATTTTTGCCCTGGAATTTATATAATTTTTGCTTTGGAAATTCTTTAATTTTTGCTTTGGAAATTCTATTATTTTTGCTTTGGAAATTCTATAATTTTGCTTTGGAAATTCTATAATGTTTGTTTTAGAAATTCTTTAATTTTTGCTTTGGAAATTCTATTATTTTTGCTTTGGAAATTCTATAAATATTGCTTTGGAAATTCTATTATTTTTGCTTTGGAAATTCTATAATTATTGTTTTGGAAATTCTTTAATTTTTGCTTTGGAAATTCTATAATTATTGTTTTGGAAATTCTATTATTTTTGCTTTGGAAATTCTTTAATTTTTGCTTTCGAAATTCTATTAATTTTGCTTTGGAAATTCTATAATTATTGCTTTGAAAATTCTATAATTTTTGCTTTTGAATTTCTTTAATTATTGCTTTGGAAATTCTATTATTTTTGCTTTGGAAATTCTATAATTATTGTTTTGGAAATTCTATTATTTTTGCTTTGGAAATTCTATAATTATTGTTTTGGAAATTTTATTATTTTTGCTTTGGAAATTCTATAATTTTTGCATTGGAAATTCTATTATTTTTTATTTGGAAATTCTATTATTTTTGCTTTGGAAATTCTATAATTTTTGCTTTTGAATTTCTTTAATTTTTGCTTTGGAATTTCTATTATTTTTGCTTTAGAAATTCTTTAATTTTTGCTTTCGAAATTCTATAATTATTGCTTTGGAAATTCTGTTATTTTTGCTTTGGAAATTCTATAATTATTGTTTTGGAAATTCTATTATTTTTGCTTTGGAAATTCTATAATTATTGCTTTGGAAATTCTATAATTATTGCTTTGAAATGTCTATAATTTTTGCTTTGGAAATTCTATATTTTTTGCTTTGGAAATTTTATTATTTTTGCTTTGGAAATTCTATAATTTTTGCCCTGGAATTTATATAATTTTTGCTTTGGAAATTCTTTAATTTTTGCTTTGGAAATTCTATTATTTTTGCTTTGGAAATTCTATAATTTTTGCTTTGGAAATTCTATAATGTTTGTTTTAGAAATTCTTTAATTATTGCTTTGAAATGTCTATAATTTTTGCTTTGGAAATTCTATATTTTTTGCTTTGGAAATTTTATTATTTTTGCTTTGGAAATTCTATAATTTTTGCCCTGGAATTTATATAATTTTTGCTTTGGAAATTCTTTAATTTTTGCTTTGGAAATTCTATTATTTTTGCTTTGGAAATTCTATAATTTTTGCTTTGGAAATTCTATAATGTTTGTTTTAGAAATTCTTTAATTTTTGCTTTGGAAATTCTATTATTTTTGCTTTGGAAATTCTATAAATATTGCTTTGGAAATTCTATTATTTTTGCTTTGGAAATTCTATAATTATTGTTTTGGAAATTCAATTATTTTTGCTTTGGAAATTCTATAATTATTGTTTTGGAAATTCTATTATTTTTGCTTTGGAAATTCTATAATTATTGTTTTGGAAATTTGATTATTTTTGCTTTGGAAATTCTATAATTTTTGCTTTGGAAATTTTATTATTTTTGCTTTGGAAATTCTATAATTTTTGCTCTGGAATTTATATAATTTTTGCTTTGGAAATTCTTTAATTTTTGCTTTGGAAATTCTATAATTATTGTTTTGGAAATTCTATTATTTTTGCTTTGGAAATTCTATAATGTTTGTTTTAGAAATTCTTTAATTATTGCTTTGAAATGTCTATAATTTTTGCTTTGGAAATTCTATATTTTTTGCTTTGGAAATTTTATTATTTTTGCTTTGGAAATTCTATAATTTTTGCCCTGGAATTTATATAATTTTTGCTTTGGAAATTCTTTAATTTTTGCTTTGGAAATTCTATTATTTTTGCTTTGGAAATTCTATAATTTTTGCTTTGGAAATTCTATAATGTTTGTTTTAGAAATTCTTTAATTATTGCTTTGAAATGTCTATAATTTTTGCTTTGGAAATTCTATATTTTTTGCTTTGGAAATTTTATTATTTTTGCTTTGGAAATTCTATAATTTTTGCCCTGGAATTTATATAATTTTTGCTTTGGAAATTCTTTAATTTTTGCTTTGGAAATTCTATTATTTTTGCTTTGGAAATTCTATAATTTTTGCTTTGGAAATTCTATAATGTTTGTTTTAGAAATTCTTTAATTTTTGCTTTGGAAATTCTATTATTTTTGCTTTGGAAATTCTATAAATATTGCTTTGGAAATTCTATTATTTTTGCTTTGGAAATTCTATAATTATTGTTTTGGAAATTCAATTATTTTTGCTTTGGAAATTCTATAATTATTGTTTTGGAAATTCTATTATTTTTGCTTTGGAAATTCTATAATTATTGTTTTGGAAATTTGATTATTTTTGCTTTGGAAATTCTATAATTTTTGCTTTGGAAATTTTATTATTTTTGCTTTGGAAATTCTATAATTTTTGCTCTGGAATTTATATAATTTTTGCTTTGGAAATTCTTTAATTTTTGCTTTGGAAATTCTATAATTATTGTTTTGGAAATTCTATTATTTTTGCTTTAGAAATTCTTTAATTTTTGCTTTCGAAATTCTATTATTTTTGCTTTGGAAATTCTATAATTATTGCTTTGAAAATTCTATAATTTTTGCTTTTGAATTTCTTTAATTATTGCTTTGGAAATTCTATTATTTTTGCTTTGGAAATTCTATAATTATTGTCTTGGAAATTCTATTATTTTTGCTTTGGAAATTCTATAATTATTGTTTTGGAAATTTTATTATTTTTGCTTTGGAAATTCTATAATTTTTGCATTGGAAATTCTGTTATTTTTTATTTGGAAATTCTATTATTTTTGCTTTGGTAATTCTATAATTTTTGCTTTTGAATTTCTTTAATTTTTGCTTTGGAATTTCTATTATTTTTGCTTTAGAAATTCTTTAATTTTTGCTTTCGAAATTCTATAATTATTGCTTTGGAAATTCTATTATTTTTGCTTTGGAAATTCTATAATTATTGTTTTGGAAATTCTATTATTTTTGCTTTGGAAAATCTATAATTATCGTTTTGGAAATTTTATTATTTTTGCTTTGGAAATTCTATAATTTTTGCTTTAGAAATTCTATAATTTTTGCTTTGGAAATTTTATTATTTTTGCTTTGGAAATTCTATAATTTTTGCCCTGGAATTTATATAATTTTTGCTTTGGAAATTCCATTATTTTTGCTTTGGAAATTCTATAATTTTTGCTTTGGAAATTCTATAATTATTGTTTTGGAAATTCTATTATTTTTGCTTTGGAAGTTCCATAATTATTGCTTTGGAAATTCTATTATTTTTGCTTTGGGAATTCTATAATTATTGCTTTGAAAATTCTATAATTTTTGCTTTTGAATTTCTTTAATTATTGCTTTGAAAATTCTATTATTTTTGCTTTGGAAATTCTATAATTATTGTTTTGGAAATTCTATTATGTTTGCTTTGGAAATTCTATAATTATTGTTTTGGAAATTTTATTATTTTTGCTTTGGAAATTCTAAAATTTTTGCTTTAGAAATTCTATAATTTTTGCTTTGGAAATTTTATTATTTTTGCTTTGGAAATTCTATAATTTTTGCCCTGGAATTTATATAATTTTTGCTTTGGAAATTCTTTAATTTTTGCTTTGGAAATTCTATTATTTTTGCTTTGGAAATTATATAATTTTTGCTTTGGAAATTCTTTAATTTTTGCTTTGGAAATTCTTTAATTTTTGCTTTGGAAATTCTATTATTTTTGCTTTGGAAATTCTATAATTATTGCTTTGGAAATTCTATAATTTTTGCTTTGGAAATTCTATAATTTTTGCTTTGGAAATTTTATTATTTTTGCTTTGGAAATTCTATAATTATTGCTTTGAAAATTCTATAATTTTTGCTTTTGAATTTCTTTAATAATTGCTTTGAAAATTCTATTATGTTTGCTTTGGAAATTCTATAATTATTGTTTTGGAAATTCTATTATGTTTGCTTTGGAAATTCTATTATTTTTGCTTTGTAAATTCTATAATTATTGCTTTGAAAATTCTATAATTTTTGCTTTTGAATTTCTTTAATAATTGCTTTGAAAATTCTATTATTTTTGCTTTGGAAATTCTATAATTATTGTTTTGGAAATTTTATTATGTTTGCTTTGGAAATTCTATAATTATTGTTTTGGAAATTTTATTATTTTTGCTTTGGAAATTCTAAAATTTTTGCTTTAGAAATTCTATAATTTTTGCTTTGGAAATTTTATTATTTTTGCTTTGGAAATTCTATAATTTTTGCCCTGGAATTTATGTAATTTTTGCTTTGGAAATTCTTTAATTTTTGCTTTGGAAATTCTATTATTTTTGCTTTGGAAATTCTATAATTTTTGCTTTGAATATTCTATAATTATTGTTTTGGAAATTCTTTTATTTTTGCTTTGGAAATTCTATAATTATTGCTTTGGAAATTCTATTATTTTTGCTTTGGAAATTCTATAATTTTTGCTTTTGAATTTCTTTAATTTTTGCTTTGGATTTTCTATTATTTTTGCTTTAGAAATTCTTTAATTTTTGCTTTCGAAATTCTATAATTATTGCTTTGGAAATTCTATAATTTTTGGTTTAGAAATTCTTTAATTTTTGCTTTGGAGATTCTATAATTATTGCTTTGGAAATTCTATTATTTTTGCTTTGGAAATTCTATAATTATTGTTTTGGAAATTCTATTATTTTTGCTTTGGAAATTCTATAATTATTGCTTTGTATTTTCTATTATTTTTGCTTTGGAAATTCTGTAATTTTTGCTTTGGAAATTATATAATTTTTGCTTTGGAAATTCTTTAATTTTTGCTTTGGAAATTCTATTATTTTTGCTTTGGAAATTATATAATTTTTGCTATGGAAATTCTTTAATTTTTGCTTTGGAAATTCTATTATTTTTGCTTTGGAAATTCTATAATTTTTGCTTTGGAAATTCATTAATTTTTGCTTTCGAAATTCTATAATTATTGCTTTGGAAATTCTATTATTTTTGCTTTGGAAATTCTATAATTTTTGCTTTTCAATTTCTTTAATTTTTGCTTTGGAATTTCTATTATTTTTGCTTTAGAAATTCTTTAATTTTTGCTTTCGAAATTCTATAATTATTGCTTTGGAAATTCTATTATTTTTGGTTTGGAAATACTATAATTATTGCTTTGGAAATTCTATTATTTTTGCTTTGGAAATTCTATAATTATTGCTTTGGAAATTCTATTATTTTTGCTTTGGATATTCTATTATTTTTGGTTTGGAAATTCTATAATTATTGCTTTGGAAATTCTATTATTTTTGCTTTGGAAATTCTATAATTATTGCTTTGAAATTTCTATAATTTTTGCTTTGGAAATTCTTCAATTTTTGCTTTCGAAATTCTATAATTATTGCTTTGGAAATTCTATTATTTTTGCTTTTGAAATTTAATAATTTTTGCTTTGGAAATTCTATTATTTTTGCTTTGGAAATTCTATTATTTTTTGTTTGGAAATTCTATAATTATTGCTTTGGAAATTCTATTATTTTTGCTTTGGAAATTCTATAATTATTGCTTTGGAAATTCTATTATTTTTTCTTTGGATATTCTATTATTTTTGGTTTGGAAATTCTATAATTATTGCTTTGGAAATTCTATTATTTTTGCTTTGGAAATTCTATAATTATTGCTTTGAAATTTCTATAATTTTTGCTTTGGAAATTCTTCAATTTTTGCTTTCGAAATTCTATAATTATTGCTTTGGAAATTCTATTATTTTTGCTTTGGAAATTCTATTATTTTTGCTTTGGAAATTCTATAATTTTTGCTTTGAAAATTCTATAATTTTTGGTTTAGAAATTCTTCAATTTTTGCTTTGGAGATTCTATAATTATTGCTTTGGAAATTCTATTATTTTTGCTTTGGAAATTCTTTAATTTTTGCTTTGGAAATTCTATAATTTTTGCTTTAAAATTCTATAATTTTTGCTTTAGAAATTCTATAATGTTTGCTTTGGAAATTTTATTATTTTTGCTTTGGAAATTCTATAATTTTTGCCCTGGAATTTATATAATTTTTGCTTTGGAAATTCTTTAATTTTTGCTTTGGAATTTCTATTATTTTTGCTTTGGAAATTCTATAATTTTTGCTTTGGAAATTCTATAATTATTGTTTCGGAAATTCTATTATTTTTGCTTTGGAAATTCTATAATTATTGCTTTGGAAATTCTATTATTTTTGCTTTGGAAATTCTATAATTATTGTTTTGGAAATTCTATTATTTTTGCTTTGGAAATTCTATAATTATTGTTTTGGAAATTTTATTATTTTTGCTTTGGAAATTCTATAATTTTTGCATTGGAAATTCTATTATTTTTTATTTGGAAATTCTATTATTTTTGCTTTGGAAATTCTATAATTTTTGCTTTTGAATTTCTTTAATTTTTGCTTTGGAATTTCTATTATTTTTGCTTTAGAAATTCTTTAATTTTTGCTTTCGAAATTCTATAATTATTGCTTTGGAAATTCTGTTATTTTTGCTTTGGAAATTCTATAATTATTGTTTTGGAAATTCTATTATTTTTGCTTTGGAAATTCTATAATTATTGCTTTGGAAATTCTATAATTATTGCTTTGAAATGTCTATAATTTTTGCTTTGGAAATTCTATATTTTTTGCTTTGGAAATTTTATTATTTTTGCTTTGGAAATTCTATAATTTTTGCCCTGGAATTTATATAATTTTTGCTTTGGAAATTCTTTAATTTTTGCTTTGGAAATTCTATTATTTTTGCTTTGGAAATTCTATAATTTTTGCTTTGGAAATTCTATAATGTTTGTTTTAGAAATTCTTTAATTATTGCTTTGAAATGTCTATAATTTTTGCTTTGGAAATTCTATATTTTTTGCTTTGGAAATTTTATTATTTTTGCTTTGGAAATTCTATAATTTTTGCCCTGGAATTTATATAATTTTTGCTTTGGAAATTCTTTAATTTTTGCTTTGGAAATTCTATTATTTTTGCTTTGGAAATTCTATAATTTTTGCTTTGGAAATTCTATAATGTTTGTTTTAGAAATTCTTTAATTTTTGCTTTGGAAATTCTATTATTTTTGCTTTGGAAATTCTATAAATATTGCTTTGGAAATTCTATTATTTTTGCTTTGGAAATTCTATAATTTTTGCTTTTCAATTTCTTTAATTTTTGCTTTGGAATTTCTATTATTTTTGCTTTAGAAATTCTTTAATTTTTGCTTTCGAAATTCTATAATTATTGCTTTGGAAATTCTATTATTTTTGGTTTGGAAATACTATAATTATTGCTTTGGAAATTCTATTATTTTTGCTTTGGAAATTCTATAATTTTTGCTTTTGAATTTCTTTAATTTTTGCTTTGGATTTTCTATTATTTTTGCTTTAGAAATTCTTTAATTTTTGCTTTCGAAATTCTATAATTATTGCTTTGGAAATTCTATAATTTTTGGTTTAGAAATTCTTTAATTTTTGCTTTGGAGATTCTATAATTATTGCTTTGGAAATTCTATTATTTTTGCTTTGGAAATTCTATAATTATTGTTTTGGAAATTCTATTATTTTTGCTTTGGAAATTCTATAATTATTGCTTTGTATTTTCTATTATTTTTGCTTTGGAAATTCTGTAATTTTTGCTTTGGAAATTATATAATTTTTGCTTTGGAAATTCTTTAATTTTTGCTTTGGAAATTCTATTATTTTTGCTTTGGAAATTATATAATTTTTGCTATGGAAATTCTTTAATTTTTGCTTTGGAAATTCTATTATTTTTGCTTTGGAAATTCTATAATTTTTGCTTTGGAAATTCATTAATTTTTGCTTTCGAAATTCTATAATTATTGCTTTGGAAATTCTATTATTTTTGCTTTGGAAATTCTATAATTTTTGCTTTTCAATTTCTTTAATTTTTGCTTTGGAATTTCTATTATTTTTGCTTTAGAAATTCTTTAATTTTTGCTTTCGAAATTCTATAATTATTGCTTTGGAAATTCTATTATTTTTGGTTTGGAAATACTATAATTATTGCTTTGGAAATTCTATTATTTTTGCTTTGGAAATTCTATAATTATTGCTTTGGAAATTCTATTATTTTTGCTTTGGATATTCTATAATTATTGTTTTGGAAATTCTATTATTTTTGCTTTGGAAATTCTATAATTATTGCTTTGAAATTTCTATAATTTTTGCTTTGGAAATTCTTCAATTTTTGCTTTCGAAATTCTATAATTATTGCTTTGGAAATTCTATTATTTTTGCTTTTGAAATTTAATAATTTTTGCTTTGGAAATTCTATTATTTTTGCTTTGGAAATTCTATTATTTTTTGTTTGGAAATTCTATAATTATTGCTTTGGAAATTCTATTATTTTTGCTTTGGAAATTCTATAATTATTGCTTTGGAAATTCTATTATTTTTTCTTTGGATATTCTATTATTTTTGGTTTGGAAATTCTATAATTATTGCTTTGGAAATTCTATTATTTTTGCTTTGGAAATTCTATAATTATTGCTTTGAAATTTCTATAATTTTTGCTTTGGAAATTCTTCAATTTTTGCTTTCGAAATTCTATAATTATTGCTTTGGAAATTCTATTATTTTTGCTTTGGAAATTCTATTATTTTTGCTTTGGAAATTCTATAATTTTTGCTTTGAAAATTCTATAATTTTTGGTTTAGAAATTCTTCAATTTTTGCTTTGGAGATTCTATAATTATTGCTTTGGAAATTCTATTATTTTTGCTTTGGAAATTCTTTAATTTTTGCTTTGGAAATTCTATAATTTTTGCTTTAAAATTCTATAATTTTTGCTTTAGAAATTCTATAATGTTTGCTTTGGAAATTTTATTATTTTTGCTTTGGAAATTCTATAATTTTTGCCCTGGAATTTATATAATTTTTGCTTTGGAAATTCTTTAATTTTTGCTTTGGAATTTCTATTATTTTTGCTTTGGAAATTCTATAATTTTTGCTTTGGAAATTCTATAATTATTGTTTCGGAAATTCTATTATTTTTGCTTTGGAAATTCTATAATTATTGCTTTGGAAATTCTATTATTTTTGCTTTGGAAATTCTATAATTATTGTTTTGGAAATTCTATTATTTTTGCTTTGGAAATTCTAAAATTATTGTTTTGGAAATTTTATTATTTTTGCTTTGGAAATTCTATAATTTTTGCATTGGAAATTCTATTATTTTTTATTTGGAAATTCTATTATTTTTGCTTTGGAAATTCTATAATTTTTGCTTTTGAATTTCTTTAATTTTTGCTTTGGAATTTCTATTATTTTTGCTTTAGAAATTCTTTAATTTTTGCTTTCGAAATTCTATAATTATTGCTTTGGAAATTCTGTTATTTTTGCTTTGGAAATTCTATAATTATTGTTTTGGAAATTCTATTATTTTTGCTTTGGAAATTCTATAATTATTGCTTTGGAAATTCTATAATTATTGCTTTGAAATGTCTATAATTTTTGCTTTGGAAATTCTATATTTTTTGCTTTGGAAATTTTATTATTTTTGCTTTGGAAATTCTATAATTTTTGCCCTGGAATTTATATAATTTTTGCTTTGGAAATTCTTTAATTTTTGCTTTGGAAATTCTATTATTTTTGCTTTGGAAATTCTATAATTTTTGCTTTGGAAATTCTATAATGTTTGTTTTAGAAATTCTTTAATTATTGCTTTGAAATGTCTATAATTTTTGCTTTGGAAATTCTATATTTTTTGCTTTGGAAATTTTATTATTTTTGCTTTGGAAATTCTATAATTTTTGCCCTGGAATTTATATAATTTTTGCTTTGGAAATTCTTTAATTTTTGCTTTGGAAATTCTATTATTTTTGCTTTGGAAATTCTATAATTTTTGCTTTGGAAATTCTATAATTTTTGTTTTAGAAATTCTTTAATTTTTGCTTTGGAAATTCTATTATTTTTGCTTTGGAAATTCTATAAATATTGCTTTGGAAATTCTATTATTTTTGCTTTGGAAATTCTATAATTATTGTTTTGGAAATTCAATTATTTTTGCTTTGGAAATTCTATAATTATTGTTTTGGAAATTCTATTATTTTTGCTTTGGAAATTCTATAATTATTGTTTTGGAAATTTGATTATTTTTGCTTTGGAAATTCTATAATTTTTGCTTTGGAAATTTTATTATTTTTGCTTTGGAAATTCTATAATTTTTGCTCTGGAATTTATATAATTTTTGCTTTGGAAATTCTATAATTATTGTTTTGGAAATTCTATTATTTTTGCTTTGGAAATTCTTTAATTTTTGCTTTCGAAATTCTATTATTTTTGCTTTGGAAATTCTATAATTATTGCTTTGAAAATTCTATAATTTTTGCTTTTGAATTTCTTTAATTATTGCTTTGGAAATTCTATTATTTTTGCTTTGGAAATTCTATAATTATTGTCTTGGAAATTCTATTATTTTTGCTTTGGAAATTCTATAATTATTGTTTTGGAAATTTTATTATTTTTGCTTTGGAAATTCTATAATTTTTGCATTGGAAATTCTATTATTTTTTATTTGGAAATTCTATTATTTTTGCTTTGGTAATTCTATAATTTTTGCTTTTGAATTTCTTTAATTTTTGCTTTGGAATTTCTATTATTTTTGCTTTAGAAATTCTTTAATTTTTGCTTTCGAAATTCTATAATTATTGCTTTGGAAATTCTATTATTTTTGCTTTGGAAATTCTATAATTATTGTTTTGGAAATTCTATTATTTTTGCTTTGGAAAATCTATAATTATCGTTTTGGAAATTTTATTATTTTTGCTTTGGAAATTCTATAATTTTTGCTTTAGAAATTCTATAATTTTTGCTTTGGAAATTTTATTATTTTTGCTTTGGAAATTCTATAATTTTTGCCCTGGAATTTATATAATTTTTGCTTTGGAAATTCCATTATTTTTGCTTTGGAAATTCTATAATTTTTGCTTTGGAAATTCTATAATTTTTGCTTTGGAAATTCCATTATTTTTGCTTTGGAAGTTCCATAATTATTGCTTTGGAAATTCTATTATTTTTGCTTTGGGAATTCTATAATTATTGCTTTGAAAATTCTATAATTTTTGCTTTAGAAATTCTATAATTTTTGCTTTGGAAATTCTATTATTTTTGCTTTGGAAATTCTTTAATTTTTGCTTTGGAAATTCTATAATTTTTGCTTTAAAATTCTATAATTTTTGCTTTAGAAATTCTATAATGTTTGCTTTGGAAATTTTATTATTTTTGCTTTGGAAATTCTATAATTTTTGCCCTGGAATTTATATAATTTTTGCTTTGGAAATTCTTTAATTTTTGCTTTGGAATTTCTATTATTTTTGCTTTGGAAATTCTATAATTTTTGCTTTGGAAATTTTATTATTTTTGCTTTGGAAATTCTATAATTTTTGCTCTGGAATTTATATAATTTTTGCTTTGGAAATTCTTTAATTTTTGCTTTGGAAATTCTATAATTATTGTTTTGGAAATTCTATTATGTTTGCTTTGGAAATTCTATAATTATTGTTTTGGAAATTTTATTATTTTTGCTTTGGAAATTCTAAAATTTTTGCTTTAGAAATTCTATAATTTTTGCTTTGGAAATTTTATTATTTTTGCTTTGGAAATTCTATAATTTTTGCCCTGGAATTTATATAATTTTTGCTTTGGAAATTCTTTAATTTTTGCTTTGGAAATTCTATTATTTTTGCTTTGGAAATTATATAATTTTTGCTTTGGAAATTCTTTAATTTTTGCTTTGGAAATTCTTTAATTTTTGCTTTGGAAATTCTATTATTTTTGCTTTGGAAATTCTATAATTATTGCTTTGGAAATTCTATAATTTTTGCTTTGGAAATTCTATAATTTTTGCTTTGGAAATTTAATTATTTTTGCTTTGGAAATTCTATAATTATTGCTTTGAAAATTCTATAATTTTTGCTTTTGAATTTCTTTAATAATTGCTTTGAAAATTCTATTATGTTTGCTTTGGAAATTCTATAATTATTGTTTTGGAAATTCTATTATGTTTGCTTTGGAAATTCTATTATTTTTGCTTTGTAAATTCTATAATTATTGCTTTGAAAATTCTATAATTTTTGCTTTTGAATTTCTTTAATAATTGCTTTGAAAATTCTATTATTTTTGCTTTGGAAATTCTATAATTATTGTTTTGGAAATTCTATTATGTTTGCTTTGGAAATTCTATAATTATTGTTTTGGAAATTTTATTATTTTTGCTTTGGAAATTCTAAAATTTTTGCTTTAGAAATTCTATAATTTTTGCTTTGGAAATTTTATTATTTTTGCTTTGGAAATTCTATAATTTTTGCCCTGGAATTTATGTAATTTTTGCTTTGGAAATTCTTTAATTTTTGCTTTGGAAATTCTATTATTTTTGCTTTGGAAATTCTATAATTTTTGCTTTGAATATTCTATAATTATTGTTTTGGAAATTCTTTTATTTTTGCTTTGGAAATTCTATAATTATTGCTTTGGAAATTCTATTATTTTTGCTTTGGAAATTCTATAATTTTTGCTTTTGAATTTCTTTAATTTTTGCTTTGGATTTTCTATTATTTTTGCTTTAGAAATTCTTTAATTTTTGCTTTCGAAATTCTATAATTATTGCTTTGGAAATTCTATAATTTTTGGTTTAGAAATTCTTTAATTTTTGCTTTGGAGATTCTATAATTATTGCTTTGGAAATTCTATTATTTTTGCTTTGGAAATTCTATAATTATTGTTTTGGAAATTCTATTATTTTTGCTTTGGAAATTCTATAATTATTGCTTTGTATTTTCTATTATTTTTGCTTTGGAAATTCTGTAATTTTTGCTTTGGAAATTATATAATTTTTGCTTTGGAAATTCTTTAATTTTTGCTTTGGAAATTCTATTATTTTTGCTTTGGAAATTATATAATTTTTGCTATGGAAATTCTTTAATTTTTGCTTTGGAAATTCTATTATTTTTGCTTTGGAAATTCTATAATTTTTGCTTTGGAAATTCATTAATTTTTGCTTTCGAAATTCTATAATTATTGCTTTGGAAATTCTATTATTTTTGCTTTGGAAATTCTATAATTATTGCTTTGGAAATGCTATTATTTTTGCTTTGGAAATTCTTTAATTTTTGCTTTGGAAATTCTATAATTTTTGCTTTAAAATTCTATAATTTTTGCTTTAGAAATTCTATAATGTTTGCTTTGGAAATTTTATTATTTTTGCTTTGGAAATTCTATAATTTTTGCCCTGGAATTTATATAATTTTTGCTTTGGAAATTCTTTAATTTTTGCTTTGGAATTTCTATTATTTTTGCTTTGGAAATTCTATAATTTTTGCTTTGGAAATTGTATAATTATTGTTTCGGAAATTCTATTATTTTTGCTTTGGAAATTCTATAATTATTGCTTTGGAAATTTAATATTTATTGCTTTGGAAATTCTATAATTATTGCATTGGAAATTGTATTATTTTTTATTTGGAAATTCTATTATTTTTGCTTTGGAAATTCTATAATTTTTGCTTTAGAAATTCTATAATGTTTGCTTTGGAAATTTTATTATTTTTGCTTTGGAAATTCTATAATTTTTGCCCTGGAATTTATATAATTTTTGCTTTGGAAATTCTTTAATTTTTGCTTTGGAATTTCTATTATTTTTGCTTTGGAAATTCTATAATTTTTGCTTTGGAAATTCTATAATTATTGTTTCGGAAATTCTATTATTTTTGCTTTGGAAATTCTATAATTATTGCTTTGGAAATTTAATATTTATTGCTTTGGAAATTCTATAATTATTGCATTGGAAATTGTATTATTTTTTATTTGGAAATTCTATTATTTTTGCTTTGGAAATTCTATAATTTTTGCTTTTCAATTTCTTTAATTTTTGCTTTGGAATTTCTATTATTTTTGCTTTAGAAATTCTTTAATTTTTGCTTTCGAAATTCTATAATTATTGCTTTGGAAATTCTATTATTTTTGGTTTGGAAATACTATAATTATTGCTTTGGAAATTCTATTATTTTTGCTTTGGAAATTCTATAATTATTGCTTTGGAAATTCTATTATTTTTGCTTTGGATATTCTATAATTATTGTTTTGGAAATTCTATTATTTTTGCTTTGGAAATTCTATAATTATTGCTTTGAAATTTCTATAATTTTTGCTTTGGAAATTCTTCAATTTTTGCTTTCGAAATTCTATAATTATTGCTTTGGAAATTCTATTATTTTTGCTTTGGAAATTCTATAATTATTGCTTTGAAATTTCTATAATTTTTGCTTTGGAAATTCTTCAATTTTTGCTTTCGAAATTCTATAATTATTGCTTTGGAAATTCTATTATTTTTGCTTTTGAAATTTAATAATTTTTGCTTTGGAAATTCTATTATTTTTGCTTTGGAAATTCTATTATTTTTTGTTTGGAAATTCTATAATTATTGCTTTGGAAATTCTATTATTTTTGCTTTGGAAATTCTATAATTATTGCTTTGGAAATTCTATTATTTTTTCTTTGGATATTCTATTATTTTTGGTTTGGAAATTCTATAATTATTGCTTTGGAAATTCTATTATTTTTGCTTTGGAAATTCTATAA
Source organism: Carabus problematicus (assembly GCA_963422195.1). Lineage (NCBI taxonomy): Eukaryota > Metazoa > Arthropoda > Insecta > Coleoptera > Carabidae > Carabus > Carabus problematicus. The sequence continues at coordinate 16,344,252 of OY728579.1, read as the reverse complement.
TTATTGCTTTGAAATTTCTATAATTTTTGCTTTGGAAATTCTTCAATTTTTGCTTTCGAAATTCTATAATTATTGCTTTGGAAATTCTATTATTTTTGCTTTGGAAATTCTATTATTTTTGCTTTGGAAATTCTATAATTTTTGCTTTGAAAATTCTATAATTTTTGGTTTAGAAATTCTTCAATTTTTGCTTTGGAGATTCTATAATTATTGCTTTGGAAATTCTATTATTTTTGCTTTGGAAATTCTTTAATTTTTGCTTTGGAAATTCTATAATTTTTGCTTTAAAATTCTATAATTTTTGCTTTAGAAATTCTATAATGTTTGCTTTGGAAATTTTATTATTTTTGCTTTGGAAATTCTATAATTTTTGCCCTGGAATTTATATAATTTTTGCTTTGGAAATTCTTTAATTTTTGCTTTGGAATTTCTATTATTTTTGCTTTGGAAATTCTATAATTTTTGCTTTGGAAATTCTATAATTATTGTTTCGGAAATTCTATTATTTTTGCTTTGGAAATTCTATAATTATTGCTTTGGAAATTCTATTATTTTTGCTTTGGAAATTCTATAATTATTGTTTTGGAAATTCTATTATTTTTGCTTTGGAAATTCTATAATTATTGTTTTGGAAATTTTATTATTTTTGCTTTGGAAATTCTATAATTTTTGCATTGGAAATTCTATTATTTTTTATTTGGAAATTCTATTATTTTTGCTTTGGAAATTCTATAATTTTTGCTTTTGAATTTCTTTAATTTTTGCTTTGGAATTTCTATTATTTTTGCTTTAGAAATTCTTTAATTTTTGCTTTCGAAATTCTATAATTATTGCTTTGGAAATTCTGTTATTTTTGCTTTGGAAATTCTATAATTATTGTTTTGGAAATTCTATTATTTTTGCTTTGGAAATTCTATAATTATTGCTTTGGAAATTCTATAATTATTGCTTTGAAATGTCTATAATTTTTGCTTTGGAAATTCTATATTTTTTGCTTTGGAAATTTTATTATTTTTGCTTTGGAAATTCTATAATTTTTGCCCTGGAATTTATATAATTTTTGCTTTGGAAATTCTTTAATTTTTGCTTTGGAAATTCTATTATTTTTGCTTTGGAAATTCTATAATTTTTGCTTTGGAAATTCTATAATGTTTGTTTTAGAAATTCTTTAATTATTGCTTTGAAATGTCTATAATTTTTGCTTTGGAAATTCTATATTTTTTGCTTTGGAAATTTTATTATTTTTGCTTTGGAAATTCTATAATTTTTGCCCTGGAATTTATATAATTTTTGCTTTGGAAATTCTTTAATTTTTGCTTTGGAAATTCTATTATTTTTGCTTTGGAAATTCTATAATTTTTGCTTTGGAAATTCTATAATGTTTGTTTTAGAAATTCTTTAATTTTTGCTTTGGAAATTCTATTATTTTTGCTTTGGAAATTCTATAAATATTGCTTTGGAAATTCTATTATTTTTGCTTTGGAAATTCTATAATTTTTGCTTTTCAATTTCTTTAATTTTTGCTTTGGAATTTCTATTATTTTTGCTTTAGAAATTCTTTAATTTTTGCTTTCGAAATTCTATAATTATTGCTTTGGAAATTCTATTATTTTTGGTTTGGAAATACTATAATTATTGCTTTGGAAATTCTATTATTTTTGCTTTGGAAATTCTATAATTTTTGCTTTTGAATTTCTTTAATTTTTGCTTTGGATTTTCTATTATTTTTGCTTTAGAAATTCTTTAATTTTTGCTTTCGAAATTCTATAATTATTGCTTTGGAAATTCTATAATTTTTGGTTTAGAAATTCTTTAATTTTTGCTTTGGAGATTCTATAATTATTGCTTTGGAAATTCTATTATTTTTGCTTTGGAAATTCTATAATTATTGTTTTGGAAATTCTATTATTTTTGCTTTGGAAATTCTATAATTATTGCTTTGTATTTTCTATTATTTTTGCTTTGGAAATTCTGTAATTTTTGCTTTGGAAATTATATAATTTTTGCTTTGGAAATTCTTTAATTTTTGCTTTGGAAATTCTATTATTTTTGCTTTGGAAATTATATAATTTTTGCTATGGAAATTCTTTAATTTTTGCTTTGGAAATTCTATTATTTTTGCTTTGGAAATTCTATAATTTTTGCTTTGGAAATTCATTAATTTTTGCTTTCGAAATTCTATAATTATTGCTTTGGAAATTCTATTATTTTTGCTTTGGAAATTCTATAATTTTTGCTTTTCAATTTCTTTAATTTTTGCTTTGGAATTTCTATTATTTTTGCTTTAGAAATTCTTTAATTTTTGCTTTCGAAATTCTATAATTATTGCTTTGGAAATTCTATTATTTTTGGTTTGGAAATACTATAATTATTGCTTTGGAAATTCTATTATTTTTGCTTTGGAAATTCTATAATTATTGCTTTGGAAATTCTATTATTTTTGCTTTGGATATTCTATAATTATTGTTTTGGAAATTCTATTATTTTTGCTTTGGAAATTCTATAATTATTGCTTTGAAATTTCTATAATTTTTGCTTTGGAAATTCTTCAATTTTTGCTTTCGAAATTCTATAATTATTGCTTTGGAAATTCTATTATTTTTGCTTTTGAAATTTAATAATTTTTGCTTTGGAAATTCTATTATTTTTGCTTTGGAAATTCTATTATTTTTTGTTTGGAAATTCTATAATTATTGCTTTGGAAATTCTATTATTTTTGCTTTGGAAATTCTATAATTATTGCTTTGGAAATTCTATTATTTTTTCTTTGGATATTCTATTATTTTTGGTTTGGAAATTCTATAATTATTGCTTTGGAAATTCTATTATTTTTGCTTTGGAAATTCTATAATTATTGCTTTGAAATTTCTATAATTTTTGCTTTGGAAATTCTTCAATTTTTGCTTTCGAAATTCTATAATTATTGCTTTGGAAATTCTATTATTTTTGCTTTGGAAATTCTATTATTTTTGCTTTGGAAATTCTATAATTTTTGCTTTGAAAATTCTATAATTTTTGGTTTAGAAATTCTTCAATTTTTGCTTTGGAGATTCTATAATTATTGCTTTGGAAATTCTATTATTTTTGCTTTGGAAATTCTTTAATTTTTGCTTTGGAAATTCTATAATTTTTGCTTTAAAATTCTATAATTTTTGCTTTAGAAATTCTATAATGTTTGCTTTGGAAATTTTATTATTTTTGCTTTGGAAATTCTATAATTTTTGCCCTGGAATTTATATAATTTTTGCTTTGGAAATTCTTTAATTTTTGCTTTGGAATTTCTATTATTTTTGCTTTGGAAATTCTATAATTTTTGCTTTGGAAATTCTATAATTATTGTTTCGGAAATTCTATTATTTTTGCTTTGGAAATTCTATAATTATTGCTTTGGAAATTCTATTATTTTTGCTTTGGAAATTCTATAATTATTGTTTTGGAAATTCTATTATTTTTGCTTTGGAAATTCTAAAATTATTGTTTTGGAAATTTTATTATTTTTGCTTTGGAAATTCTATAATTTTTGCATTGGAAATTCTATTATTTTTTATTTGGAAATTCTATTATTTTTGCTTTGGAAATTCTATAATTTTTGCTTTTGAATTTCTTTAATTTTTGCTTTGGAATTTCTATTATTTTTGCTTTAGAAATTCTTTAATTTTTGCTTTCGAAATTCTATAATTATTGCTTTGGAAATTCTGTTATTTTTGCTTTGGAAATTCTATAATTATTGTTTTGGAAATTCTATTATTTTTGCTTTGGAAATTCTATAATTATTGCTTTGGAAATTCTATAATTATTGCTTTGAAATGTCTATAATTTTTGCTTTGGAAATTCTATATTTTTTGCTTTGGAAATTTTATTATTTTTGCTTTGGAAATTCTATAATTTTTGCCCTGGAATTTATATAATTTTTGCTTTGGAAATTCTTTAATTTTTGCTTTGGAAATTCTATTATTTTTGCTTTGGAAATTCTATAATTTTTGCTTTGGAAATTCTATAATGTTTGTTTTAGAAATTCTTTAATTATTGCTTTGAAATGTCTATAATTTTTGCTTTGGAAATTCTATATTTTTTGCTTTGGAAATTTTATTATTTTTGCTTTGGAAATTCTATAATTTTTGCCCTGGAATTTATATAATTTTTGCTTTGGAAATTCTTTAATTTTTGCTTTGGAAATTCTATTATTTTTGCTTTGGAAATTCTATAATTTTTGCTTTGGAAATTCTATAATGTTTGTTTTAGAAATTCTTTAATTTTTGCTTTGGAAATTCTATTATTTTTGCTTTGGAAATTCTATAAATATTGCTTTGGAAATTCTATTATTTTTGCTTTGGAAATTCTATAATTATTGTTTTGGAAATTCAATTATTTTTGCTTTGGAAATTCTATAATTATTGTTTTGGAAATTCTATTATTTTTGCTTTGGAAATTCTATAATTATTGTTTTGGAAATTTGATTATTTTTGCTTTGGAAATTCTATAATTTTTGCTTTGGAAATTTTATTATTTTTGCTTTGGAAATTCTATAATTTTTGCTCTGGAATTTATATAATTTTTGCTTTGGAAATTCTATAATTATTGTTTTGGAAATTCTATTATTTTTGCTTTGGAAATTCTTTAATTTTTGCTTTCGAAATTCTATTATTTTTGCTTTGGAAATTCTATAATTATTGCTTTGAAAATTCTATAATTTTTGCTTTTGAATTTCTTTAATTATTGCTTTGGAAATTCTATTATTTTTGCTTTGGAAATTCTATAATTATTGTCTTGGAAATTCTATTATTTTTGCTTTGGAAATTCTATAATTATTGTTTTGGAAATTTTATTATTTTTGCTTTGGAAATTCTATAATTTTTGCATTGGAAATTCTATTATTTTTTATTTGGAAATTCTATTATTTTTGCTTTGGTAATTCTATAATTTTTGCTTTTGAATTTCTTTAATTTTTGCTTTGGAATTTCTATTATTTTTGCTTTAGAAATTCTTTAATTTTTGCTTTCGAAATTCTATAATTATTGCTTTGGAAATTCTATTATTTTTGCTTTGGAAATTCTATAATTATTGTTTTGGAAATTCTATTATTTTTGCTTTGGAAAATCTATAATTATCGTTTTGGAAATTTTATTATTTTTGCTTTGGAAATTCTATAATTTTTGCTTTAGAAATTCTATAATTTTTGCTTTGGAAATTTTATTATTTTTGCTTTGGAAATTCTATAATTTTTGCCCTGGAATTTATATAATTTTTGCTTTGGAAATTCCATTATTTTTGCTTTGGAAATTCTATAATTTTTGCTTTGGAAATTCTATAATTTTTGCTTTGGAAATTCCATTATTTTTGCTTTGGAAGTTCCATAATTATTGCTTTGGAAATTCTATTATTTTTGCTTTGGGAATTCTATAATTATTGCTTTGAAAATTCTATAATTTTTGCTTTAGAAATTCTATAATTTTTGCTTTGGAAATTCTATTATTTTTGCTTTGGAAATTCTTTAATTTTTGCTTTGGAAATTCTATAATTTTTGCTTTAAAATTCTATAATTTTTGCTTTAGAAATTCTATAATGTTTGCTTTGGAAATTTTATTATTTTTGCTTTGGAAATTCTATAATTTTTGCCCTGGAATTTATATAATTTTTGCTTTGGAAATTCTTTAATTTTTGCTTTGGAATTTCTATTATTTTTGCTTTGGAAATTCTATAATTTTTGCTTTGGAAATTTTATTATTTTTGCTTTGGAAATTCTATAATTTTTGCTCTGGAATTTATATAATTTTTGCTTTGGAAATTCTTTAATTTTTGCTTTGGAAATTCTATAATTATTGTTTTGGAAATTCTATTATGTTTGCTTTGGAAATTCTATAATTATTGTTTTGGAAATTTTATTATTTTTGCTTTGGAAATTCTAAAATTTTTGCTTTAGAAATTCTATAATTTTTGCTTTGGAAATTTTATTATTTTTGCTTTGGAAATTCTATAATTTTTGCCCTGGAATTTATATAATTTTTGCTTTGGAAATTCTTTAATTTTTGCTTTGGAAATTCTATTATTTTTGCTTTGGAAATTATATAATTTTTGCTTTGGAAATTCTTTAATTTTTGCTTTGGAAATTCTTTAATTTTTGCTTTGGAAATTCTATTATTTTTGCTTTGGAAATTCTATAATTATTGCTTTGGAAATTCTATAATTTTTGCTTTGGAAATTCTATAATTTTTGCTTTGGAAATTTAATTATTTTTGCTTTGGAAATTCTATAATTATTGCTTTGAAAATTCTATAATTTTTGCTTTTGAATTTCTTTAATAATTGCTTTGAAAATTCTATTATGTTTGCTTTGGAAATTCTATAATTATTGTTTTGGAAATTCTATTATGTTTGCTTTGGAAATTCTATTATTTTTGCTTTGTAAATTCTATAATTATTGCTTTGAAAATTCTATAATTTTTGCTTTTGAATTTCTTTAATAATTGCTTTGAAAATTCTATTATTTTTGCTTTGGAAATTCTATAATTATTGTTTTGGAAATTCTATTATGTTTGCTTTGGAAATTCTATAATTATTGTTTTGGAAATTTTATTATTTTTGCTTTGGAAATTCTAAAATTTTTGCTTTAGAAATTCTATAATTTTTGCTTTGGAAATTTTATTATTTTTGCTTTGGAAATTCTATAATTTTTGCCCTGGAATTTATGTAATTTTTGCTTTGGAAATTCTTTAATTTTTGCTTTGGAAATTCTATTATTTTTGCTTTGGAAATTCTATAATTTTTGCTTTGAATATTCTATAATTATTGTTTTGGAAATTCTTTTATTTTTGCTTTGGAAATTCTATAATTATTGCTTTGGAAATTCTATTATTTTTGCTTTGGAAATTCTATAATTTTTGCTTTTGAATTTCTTTAATTTTTGCTTTGGATTTTCTATTATTTTTGCTTTAGAAATTCTTTAATTTTTGCTTTCGAAATTCTATAATTATTGCTTTGGAAATTCTATAATTTTTGGTTTAGAAATTCTTTAATTTTTGCTTTGGAGATTCTATAATTATTGCTTTGGAAATTCTATTATTTTTGCTTTGGAAATTCTATAATTATTGTTTTGGAAATTCTATTATTTTTGCTTTGGAAATTCTATAATTATTGCTTTGTATTTTCTATTATTTTTGCTTTGGAAATTCTGTAATTTTTGCTTTGGAAATTATATAATTTTTGCTTTGGAAATTCTTTAATTTTTGCTTTGGAAATTCTATTATTTTTGCTTTGGAAATTATATAATTTTTGCTATGGAAATTCTTTAATTTTTGCTTTGGAAATTCTATTATTTTTGCTTTGGAAATTCTATAATTTTTGCTTTGGAAATTCATTAATTTTTGCTTTCGAAATTCTATAATTATTGCTTTGGAAATTCTATTATTTTTGCTTTGGAAATTCTATAATTATTGCTTTGGAAATGCTATTATTTTTGCTTTGGAAATTCTTTAATTTTTGCTTTGGAAATTCTATAATTTTTGCTTTAAAATTCTATAATTTTTGCTTTAGAAATTCTATAATGTTTGCTTTGGAAATTTTATTATTTTTGCTTTGGAAATTCTATAATTTTTGCCCTGGAATTTATATAATTTTTGCTTTGGAAATTCTTTAATTTTTGCTTTGGAATTTCTATTATTTTTGCTTTGGAAATTCTATAATTTTTGCTTTGGAAATTGTATAATTATTGTTTCGGAAATTCTATTATTTTTGCTTTGGAAATTCTATAATTATTGCTTTGGAAATTTAATATTTATTGCTTTGGAAATTCTATAATTATTGCATTGGAAATTGTATTATTTTTTATTTGGAAATTCTATTATTTTTGCTTTGGAAATTCTATAATTTTTGCTTTAGAAATTCTATAATGTTTGCTTTGGAAATTTTATTATTTTTGCTTTGGAAATTCTATAATTTTTGCCCTGGAATTTATATAATTTTTGCTTTGGAAATTCTTTAATTTTTGCTTTGGAATTTCTATTATTTTTGCTTTGGAAATTCTATAATTTTTGCTTTGGAAATTCTATAATTATTGTTTCGGAAATTCTATTATTTTTGCTTTGGAAATTCTATAATTATTGCTTTGGAAATTTAATATTTATTGCTTTGGAAATTCTATAATTATTGCATTGGAAATTGTATTATTTTTTATTTGGAAATTCTATTATTTTTGCTTTGGAAATTCTATAATTTTTGCTTTTCAATTTCTTTAATTTTTGCTTTGGAATTTCTATTATTTTTGCTTTAGAAATTCTTTAATTTTTGCTTTCGAAATTCTATAATTATTGCTTTGGAAATTCTATTATTTTTGGTTTGGAAATACTATAATTATTGCTTTGGAAATTCTATTATTTTTGCTTTGGAAATTCTATAATTATTGCTTTGGAAATTCTATTATTTTTGCTTTGGATATTCTATTATTTTTGGTTTGGAAATTCTATAATTATTGCTTTGGAAATTCTATTATTTTTGCTTTGGAAATTCTATAATTATTGCTTTGAAATTTCTATAATTTTTGCTTTGGAAATTCTTCAATTTTTGCTTTCGAAATTCTATAATTATTGCTTTGGAAATTCTATTATTTTTGCTTTTGAAATTTAATAATTTTTGCTTTGGAAATTCTATTATTTTTGCTTTGGAAATTCTATTATTTTTTGTTTGGAAATTCTATAATTATTGCTTTGGAAATTCTATTATTTTTGCTTTGGAAATTCTATAATTATTGCTTTGGAAATTCTATTATTTTTTCTTTGGATATTCTATTATTTTTGGTTTGGAAATTCTATAATTATTGCTTTGGAAATTCTATAATTTTTGCTTTGGAAATTCTTTAATTTTTGCTTTGGAAATTCTATTATTTTTGCTTTGGAAATTATATAATTTTTGCTTTGGAAATTCTTTAATTTTTGCTTTGGAAATTCTATTATTTTTGCTTTGGAAATTCTATAATTTTTGCTTTGGAAATTCATTAATTTTTGCTTTCGAAATTCTATAATTATTGCTTTGGAAATTCTATTATTTTTGCTTTGGAAATTCTATAATTTTTGCTTTGGAAATTCTATAATTATTGTTTTGGAAATTCTATTATTTTTGCTTTGGAAATTCTATAATTATTGCTTTGGAAATTTAATATTTATTGCTTTGGAAATTCTATAATTATTGCATTGGAAATTGTATTATTTTTTATTTGGAAATTCTATTATTTTTGCTTGGAAATTCTATAATTTTTGCTTTTCAATTTCTTTAATTTTTGCTTTGGAATTTCTATTATTTTTGCTTTAGAAATTCTTTAATTTTTGCTTTCGAAATTCTATAATTATTGCTTTGGAAATTCTATTATTTTTGGTTTGGAAATACTATAATTATTGCTTTGGAAATTCTATTATTTTTGCTTTGGAAATTCTATAATTATTGCTTTGGAAATTCTATTATTTTTGCTTTGGATATTCTATTATTTTTGGTTTGGAAATTCTATAATTATTGCTTTGGAAATTCTATTATTTTTGCTTTGGAAATTCTATAATTATTGCTTTGAAATTTCTATAATTTTTGCTTTGGAAATTCTTCAATTTTTGCTTTCGAAATTCTATAATTATTGCTTTGGAAATTCTATTATTTTTGCTTTGGAAATTCTATTATTTTTGCTTTGGAAATTCTATAATTTTTGCTTTGAAAATTCTATAATTTTTGGTTTAGAAATTCTTCAATTTTTGCTTTGGAGATTCTATAATTATTGCTTTGGAAATTCTATTATTTTTGCTTTGGAAATTCTTTAATTTTTGCTTTGGAAATTCTATAATTTTTGCTTTAAAATTCTATAATTTTTGCTTTAGAAATTCTATAATGTTTGCTTTGGAAATTTTATTATTTTTGCTTTGGAAATTCTATAATTTTTGCCCTGGAATTTATATAATTTTTGCTTTGGAAATTCTTTAATTTTTGCTTTGGAATTTCTATTATTTTTGCTTTGGAAATTCTATAATTTTTGCTTTGGAAATTCTATAATTATTGTTTCGGAAATTCTATTATTTTTGCTTTGGAAATTCTATAATTATTGCTTTGGAAATTTAATATTTATTGCTTTGGAAATTCTATAATTATTGCATTGGAAATTGTATTATTTTTTATTTGGAAATTCTATTATTTTTGCTTTGGAAATTCTATAATTTTTGCTTTTCAATTTCTTTAATTTTTGCTTTGGAATTTCTATTATTTTTGCTTTAGAAATTCTTTAATTTTTGCTTTCGAAATTCTATAATTATTGCTTTGGAAATTCTATTATTTTTGGTTTGGAAATACTATAATTATTGCTTTGGAAATTCTATTATTTTTGCTTTGGAAATTCTATAATTATTGCTTTGGAAATTCTATTATTTTTGCTTTGGATATTCTATTATTTTTGGTTTGGAAATTCTATAATTATTGCTTTGGAAATTCTATTATTTTTGCTTTGGAAATTCTATAATTATTGCTTTGAAATTTCTATAATTTTTGCTTTGGAAATTCTTCAATTTTTGCTTTCGAAATTCTATAATTATTGCTTTGGAAATTCTATTATTTTTGCTTTGGAAATTCTATTATTTTTGCTTTGGAAATTCTATAATTTTTGCTTTGAAAATTCTATAATTTTTGGTTTAGAAATTCTTCAATTTTTGCTTTGGAGATTCTATAATTATTGCTTTGGAAATTCTATTATTTTTGCTTTGGAATTTCTATAATTATTGTTTTGGAAATTCTATTATTATTGCTTTGGAAATTCAATAATTTTTGCTTTAGAAATTCTTTAATTTTTGCTTTGGAAATTCTATAATTATTGTTTTGGAAATTCTTTTATTTTTTCTTTGGAAATTCTATAATTATTGCTTTGGAAATTCTATTATTTTTGCTTTGGAAATTCTATAATTATTGCTTTGGAAATTCTTTAATTTTTGCTTTGGAAATTCTATAATTTTTGCTTTGGAAATTCTATAATTATTGTTTTGGAAATTCTATTATTTTTGGTTTGGAAATTCTATAATTATTGCTTTGGAAATACTATTATTTTTGCTTTGGAAATTCTATATATATTGTTTTGGATATTTTATTATTTTTGGTTTGGGAATTCTATAATTATTGCTTTGGAAATTCTATTATTTTTGCTTTGAAAATTCTATAATTATTGCTTTGAAATTTCTATAATTTTTGCTTTGGAAATTCTATAATTTTTTGTTTAGAAATTCTTTAATTTTTGCTTTGGAGATTCTATAATTATTGCTTTGGAAATTCTATTATTTTTGCTTTGGAAATTCTATAATTATTGTTTTGGAAATTCTATTATTTTTCCTTTAGAAATTCTATAATTATTGCTTTGTAATTTCTATTATTTTTGCTTTGGAAATTCTATAATTTTTGCTTTTGAATTTCTTTAATTTTTGCTTTGGAATTTCTATTATTTTTGCTTTAGAAATTCTTTAATTTTTGCTTTCGAAATTCTATAATTATTGCTTTGGAAATTCTATTTTTTTTTGCTTTGGAAATTCTATAATTATTGTTTTGGAAATTCTATTATTTTTGCTTTGGAAAATCTATAATTATTGTTTTGGAAATTTTATTATTTTTGCTTTGGAAATTCTATAATTTTTGCTTTAGAAATTCTATAATTTTTGCTTTGGAAATTCTATAATTTTTGCCCTGGAATTTATATAATTTTTGCTTTGGAAATTCCATTATTTTTGCTTTGGAAATTCTATAATTTTTGCTTTGGAAATTCTATAATTATTGTTTTGGAAATTCTATTATTTTTGCTTTGGAAGTTCCATAATTATTGCTTTGGAAATTCTATTATTTTTGCTTTGGAAATTCTATAATTATTGCTTTGAAAATTCTATAATTTTTGCTTTTGAATTTCTTTAATTATTGCTTTGAAAATTCTATTATTTTTGCTTTGGAAATTCTATAATTATTGTTTTGGAAATTCTATTCTGTTTGCTTTGGAAATTCTATAATTATTGTTTTGGAAATTTTATTATTTTTGCTTTGGAAATTCTAAAATTTTTGCTTTAGAAATTCTATAATTTTTGCTTTGGAAATTTTATTATTTTTGCTTTGGAAATTCTATAATTTTTGCCCTGGAATTTATATAATTTTTGCTTTAAAAATTCTTTAATTTTTGCTTTGGAAATTCTATTATTTTTGCTTTGGAAATTATATAAATTTTGCTTTGGAAATTCTTTAATTTTTGCTTTGGAAATTCTTTAATTTTTGCTTTGGAAATTCTATTATTTTTGCTTTGGAAATTCTATAATTATTGCTTTGGAAATTCTATAATTATTGCTTTGAAATGTCTATAATTTTTGCTTTGGAAATTCTATAATTTTTGCTTTGGAAATTTTATTATTTTTGCTTTGGAAATTCTATAATTATTGCTTTGAAAATTCTATAAATTTTGCTTTTGAATTTCTTTAATAATTGCTTTGAAAATTCTATTATGTTTGCTTTGGAAATTCTATAATTATTGTTTTGAAAATTTTATTATTTTTGCTTTGGAAATTCTAAAATTTTTGCTTTAGAAATTCTATAATTTTTGCTTTGGAAATTTTATTATTTTTGCTTTGGAAATTCTATAATTTTTGCCCTGGAATTTCTATAATTTTTGCTTTGGAAATTCTTTAATTTTTGCTTTGGAAATTCTATTATTTTTGCTTTGGAAATTCTATAATTTTTGCCCTGGAAATTCTTTAATTTTTGCTTTGGAAATTCTATTATTTTTGCTTTGGAAATTCTATAATTTTTGCTTTGGAAATTCTATAATTATTGTTTTGGAAATTCCATTATTTTTGCTTTGGAAATTCTATAATTATTGCTTTGGAAATTTAATATTTATTGCTTTGGAAATTCTATAATTATTGCATTGGAAATTGTATTATTTTTTATTTGGAAATTCTATTATTTTTGCTTTGGAAATTCTATAATTTTTGCTTTTCAATTTCTTTAATTTTTGCTTTGGAATTTCTATTATTTTTGCTTTAGAAATTCTTTAATTTTTGCTTTCGAAATTCTATAATTATTGCTTTGGAAATTCTATTATTTTTGCTTTGGATATTCTATTATTTTTGGTTTGGAAATTCTATAATTATTGCTTTGGAAATTCTATTATTTTTGCTTTGGAAATTCTATAATTATTGATTTGAAATTTCTATAATTTTTGCTTTGGAAATTCTTCAATTTTTGCTTTCGAAATTCTATAATTATTGCTTTGGAAATTCTATTATTTTTGCTTTTGAAATTTAATAATTTTTGCTTTGGAAATTCTATTATTTTTGCTTTGGAAATTCTATTATTTTTTGTTTGGAAATTCTATAATTATTGCTTTGGAAATTCTATTATTTTTGCTTTGGAAATTCTATAATTATTGCTTTGGAAATTCTATTATTTTTTCTTTGGATATTCTATTATTTTTTGTTTGGAAATTCTATAATTATTGCTTTGGAAATTCTATAATTTTTGCTTTGGAAATTCTTTAATTTTTGCTTTGGAAATTCTATTATTTTTGCTTTGGAAATTATATAATTTTTGCTTTGGAAATTCTTTAATTTTTGCTTTGGAAATTCTATTATTTTTGCTTTGGAAATTCTATAATTTTTGCTTTGGAAATTCATTAATTTTTGCTTTTGAAATTCTATAATTATTGCTTTGGAAATTCTATTATTTTTGCTTTGGAAATTCTATAATTTTTGCTTTGGAAATTCTATAATTATTGTTTTGGAAATTCTATTATTTTTGCTTTGGAAATTCTATAATCATTGCTTTGGAAATTCTATAATTATTGCTTTGGAAATTTAATATTTATTGCTTTGGAAATTCTATAATTATTGCATTGGAAATTGTATTATTTTTTATTTGGAAATTCTATTATTTTTGCTTTGGAAATTCTATAATTTTTGCTTTTCAATTTCTTTAATTTTTGCTTTGGAATTTCTATTATTTTTGCTTTAGAAATTCTTTAATTTTTGCTTTCGAAATTCTATAATTATTGCTTTGGAAATTCTATTATTTTTGGTTTGGAAATACTATAATTATTGCTTTGGAAATTCTATTATTTTTGCTTTGGAAATTCTATAATTATTGCTTTGGAAATTCTATTATTTTTGCTTTGGATATTCTATTATTTTTGGTTTGGAAATTCTATAATTATTGCTTTGGAAATTCTATTATTTTTGCTTTGGAAATTCTATAATTATTGCTTTGAAATTTGTATAATTTTTGCTTTGGAAATTCTTCAATTTTTGCTTTCGAAATTCTATAATTATTGCTTTGGAAATTCTATTATTTTTGCTTTGGAAATTCTATTATTTTTGCTTTGGAAATTCTATAATTTTTGCTTTGAAAATTCTATAATTTTTGGTTTAGAAATTCTTCAATTTTTGCTTTGGAGATTCTATAATTATTGCTTTGGAAATTCTATTATTTTTGCTTTGGAATTTCTATAATTATTGTTTTGGAAATTCTATTATTATTGCTTTGGAAATTCAATAATTTTTGCTTTAGAAATTCTTTAATTTTTGCTTTGGAAATTCTATAATTATTGTTTTGGAAATTCTTTTATTTTTTCTTTGGAAATTCTATAATTATTGCTTTGGAAATTCTATTATTTTTGCTTTGGAAATTCTATATATATTGTTTTGGATATTCTATTATTTTTTGTTTGGGAATTCTATAATTATTGCTTTGGAAATTCTATTATTTTTGCTTTGGAAATTCTATAATTATTGCTTTGAAATTTCTATAATTTTTGCTTTGGAAATTCTATAATTTTTTGTTTAGAAATTCTTTAATTTTTGCTTTGGAGATTCTATAATTATTGCTTTGGAAATTCTATTATTTTTGCTTTGGAAATTCTATAATTATTGTTTTGGAAATTCTATTATTTTTCCTTTAGAAATTCTATAATTATTGCTTTGTAATTTCTATTATTTTTGCTTTGGAAATTCTGTAATTTTTGCTTTGGAAATTCTTTAATTTTTGCTTTGGAAATTCTATTATTTTTGCTTTGGAAATTATATAATTTTTGCTTTGGAAATTCTTTAATTTTTGCTTTGGAAATTCTATTATTTTTGCTTTGGAAATTCTATAATTTTTGCTTTGGAAATTCATTAATTTTTGCTTTCGAAATTCTATAATTATTGCTTTGGAAATTCTATTATTTTTGGTTTGGAAATTCTATAATTTTTGCTTTCGAAATTCTATAATTTTTGCTTTGGAAATTCTATTATTTTTGCTTTGGAAATTCTTTAATTTTTGCTTTGGAAATTCTATAATTTTTGATTTGAAATTTCTATAATTTTTGCTTTGGAAATTCTATAATTTTTGCTTTAGAAATTCTTTAATTTTTCCTTTAGAAAATTCTATAATTTTTGCTTTAGAAATTCTTCAATTTTTGCTTTGGAAATTCTATAATTATTGCTTTGGAAATTCTATAATTTTTGCTTTGGAAATTCTATTATTTTTGCTTTGGAAATTCTATAATTTTTGCTTTCGAAATTCTATACTTATTGCTTTGGAAATTCTATTATTTTTTCTTTGGAAATTCTTTAATTTTTGCTTTGGAAATTCTATAATTTTTGCTTTGGAAATTCTATAATTTTTGCTTTGGAAATTCTATAATTATTGCTTTGGAAATTCTATTATTTTTGCTTTGGAAATTCTATAATTATTGTTTTGGAAATTCTATTATTTTTGGTTTGGAAATTCTATAATTTTTGCTTTAGAAACTCTTTAATTTTTGCTTTGGAAATTCTATAATTATTGATTTGGAAATTCTTTAATTTTTGCTTTTGAAATTCTATAATTATTGTTTTGGAAATTCTATTATTTTTGCTTTGGAAATTCTATAATTATTGCTTTGGAAATTCTATTATTTTTGCTTTGGAAATTCTATAATTATTGTTTTGGAAATTCTATTATTTTTGGTTTGGAAATTCTATAATTTTTGCTTTCGAAATTCTATAATTTTTGCTTTGGAAATTCTATTATTTTTGCTTTGGAAATTCTTTAATTTTTGCTTTGGAAATTCTATAATTTTTGATTTGAAATTTCTATAATTTTTGCTTTGGAAATTCTATAATTTTTGCTTTAGAAATTCTTTAATTTTTGCTTTAGAAAATTCTATAATTTTTGCTTTAGAAATTCTTCAATTTTTGCTTTGGAAATTTTATAATTATTGCTTTGGAAATTCTATAATTTTTGCTTTGGAAATTCTATTATTTTTGCTTTGGAAATTCTATAATTTTTGCTTTCGAAATTCTATACTTATTGCTTTGGAAATTCTATTATTTTTTCTTTGGAAATTCTTTAATTTTTGCTTTGGAAATTCTATAATTTTTGCTTTGGAAATTCTATAATTTTTGCTTTGGAAATTTTACAATTGTTGCTTTGGTAATTCATTAATTTTTGCTTTTGAAATTTAATAATTTTTGCTTTGGAAGTTCTATTATTTTTGCTTTGGAAATTCTATTATTTTTCTTTGGAAATTCTATAATTATTGTTTTGGAAATTCTATTATTTTTGCTTTGGAAATTCTATAATTATTGCTTTGGAAATTCTATTATTTTTGCTTTGGAAATTCTATAATTATTGTTTTGGAAATTCTATTATTTTTGCTTTGGAAATTCTATAATTATTGCTTTCTAATCTCTATAATTTTTGCTTTGGAAATTCTATAATTTTTGTTTTGGAAATTTTACAATTGTTGCTTTGGTAATTCATTAATTTTTGCTTTGGAAATTTAATAATTTTTGCTTTGGAAATTCTATTATTTTTGCTTTGGAAATTCTATTATTTTTGGTTTGGAAATTCATAATTATTGCTTTGGAAATTCTATTATTTTTGCTTTGGAAATTCTATAATTATTGTTTTGGAAATTCTATTATTTTTGCTTTGGAAATTCTATAATTATTGCTTTGGAAATTCTATTATTTTTGCTTTGGAAATTCTATAATATTTGCTTTCGAAATTCTATAATTATTGCTTTGGAAATTCTATAATTTTTGCTTTTTTCTAAAATAATAGGGGAAGCAGGAAATTATAAAAATATGATTTAACATGTTAAAGTCCTATGTTCCGGTGTCGCGGTCACCACCCGGTATATCGAGGGCCTAAGGCCCTTGAGCTGGAACTTCGTCACCTTGCATAATTATTATCATAACACACTTGGTACATAAATAACTATTAAATATCATTTTTATCAGATAAAGTTCATTTTATAACAGAACTAAATTGGTAATTAAACAGAAACAATAAAAATTAGCAGTAATCTATGTACTTTAAATTTTTAATGTAGGTAATGAATTTATGAATAAATAATAAATTATAAATAATAAATTAATAAATAAATGTGATATTAATGAATTTATGTAATATAATTATGATGATTATTAACGAATGAACAAAACTATTTTTTTCATAATAATAATAATAATATTTTTACACGTCCGGGAGTAGAAGTCGGTTTCTATGGCGTCAAACGCGGGACAGAAATGAAGCATTTACTCCCTGGGGACGAAAACACTTTTCAGAAAGGAGTTTTTATTATAACAAAGGTTTTTGTAAATAAATGTGTGTTGTCATGGTACGCGTTGCATGGAAACATTTCCAAATGCTTCTAAATATTGCAATTTTGTTCCGATTTATTATAATTCATTATTTATGAAATTAAGTGTTTCTACTCCCGAACGTGGAAAAAATAGTTTTTACACGTCCGGGAGTAGAAGTCGGTTTCTATGGCGTCAAATGCGGGACAGAAATGAAGCATTTACTCCCTAGGGACGAAAACACTTTTCGTAAGGGAGTTTTCATTATAACAAAGGTTTTTGTAAATAAATGTCTGTTGTCATGGTAAACGTTGCATGGAAACATTTCCAAAGGCTTCTAAATATTGCAATTTCGCTCCGATTCATTATAATTCATTATTAATGAAATTAAGTGTTTCTACACCCGAACGTGGAAAAAATAGTATATACACCTCGGGAGAGACCACCATTTTTCCCTCGGTGTATTTGTAGCCCTCTGGCTTCGCCCTCGGGCTTCAAATTACATCTCAGGAAAATAAGTGGTTTCTCTCCCTTGGTGTATAATGTACTAATATACACCTCGGGAGCGACCACCATTTTTCTCTCGATGTATTTGTAGCCCTCTGGCTTCGGCCTCGGGCTTCAAACTACACCTCAGGAAAAATAAGTGGTTTCTCTCCCTTGGTGTATAATGTACTATTATTTAATTAGCACTACGGCTATTACATACCTTCATACATAACCTCATATATTAAGTTTGACATAGATTGTAATACTACTTAACTTTTCTTAAATTTATTAACTGTACAGCATTCCTTTAATTCTTGTGGCAACTTATTATATTGAATTAATCCTTTATGGAACACAGAATTCATTAATGATATAAAGTTTTCATTAATTTGTACAGTACAGTGTTTCAATTGTACATTAGAAGTCTATTGAATTTTAACTTATGTATATAAATACGACATATCTTACAGTAGTATTTACCTTTGTCCTGCAAAGATAAGAATTTCTATCTATATACCTTGATCCGAATCATATTAAGTCACTTTGACTTGCATTGAACCAGGTGCATGTTCATACAAAGTGAATTTGTGAATGACTCTCACACTTTAACATGTAAGTTTGTACAATTTTTATTTAAAGAACTAAAATCTCGATAATACACATAAAGTATTCGACTTTATTATTCCTGACTACTTGACTTGTAATAATTAGTTTATTGGGGGTGCTATATCCAAACAATACAAATTCTTTTAAATATTTCAATAGATAATTAGCACCAAATAAAATTGTAACCCCGTTCGCTACATAGTGTCACAGAAGTGAAGTGAGTGCATTTTGGTAACCGCTATTTATATGTCCGAATATACCGATCGTAAACAGCTAGACAATGGAATACAGCACGCTCGGTACGGCTATTGGGATTCATTCTTGGGATCAGTAGTCAGGAATATGAAAGTGGAATACACTATACTAGAATTTTGAATAGATATTTTCCTCGTTTAATGTATCTGTAATTATATGCATATTTTAATTAATTAGATTATACAGCTTCAATCACTGGCAGATCCAAGGCTATGCCCTCCCCCGTTGGCAATTTATCTTGCATACAATAATATTCACATTATTCTAATTGTTAATTTTATTTCAAAATTTAAAAAAAAATCTGTAATCGATATCATCAAATTTACTACCGCGCTAAATCGTAACAGCCCTGAATGCAATTAAATGTCTTGTAGTTAGCTTGAATTATTATTTTTTTTTCTGTGGCCCCTCTCTTGAACTTTTTTTGGATCCGCCAGTGGCTTCCATAGTTTTAAATTACCTTATTTTAGAGACTATTAAATTTTATCTTATCTATTACTCAAACTAAACTAAGTAAAATTTTTACCGTATGCAGTAAATTGATAAGTCTTTAGAAAAATTTCCAATACTAGGTACCAATAAATTTATCATGATGTAACTTATCGTCCTATTATATCATTAATCTATTAATACTGATTTATTTATGTAATTGATTTGTTTCAGTTTAAAATGAGTTTCTGGTTCAATTCTTTCATAATAGACTTCATAGTCGCCGTTTTATTTCTTTTAACAGTACTAGTACTGTACTTGAAATATCAATTTACACATTGGACAAGACATGGCATATATCAAATACAACCAGAGATTCCATTCGGTAACACGAAAGATTTAATTCTAAAACGCATTTCATTGGCAATGGGTTACGAGCGAATTTACGATCATTTTAAGAAACTAAATCTTCCATTTGCTGGCATGTACAATTTTACTACACCGGAATTTATGCCGTTAGATCCTGAACTTCTCAAACAATTA
Source organism: Carabus problematicus (assembly GCA_963422195.1). Taxonomy (NCBI): domain Eukaryota; kingdom Metazoa; phylum Arthropoda; class Insecta; order Coleoptera; family Carabidae; genus Carabus; species Carabus problematicus. The sequence goes on along the minus strand of OY728579.1, from coordinate 16,324,346 downwards.
CTTGTGAAAGAATTCCACCATTTCCCAGATCGTGGCACATTCGTCGATGAAGAGATTGATCCAATAACTGGAAACATATTTTCACTTGAAGGTTCTAAATGGAAAGATCTGCGAAATAAACTGTCTCCAGCTTTCACTTCTGGAAAAATGCGTATGATGTTCTCCACACTAGTAGCGTGCGCTGACGAAATGATGGACATCGTTTCTGATGCATGTACGAAACATGAACCGATAGATTTCAGGGATTTACTGGCTAGATTTACGACCGACGTTATTGGATCTTGTGCTTTTGGTTTAGATTGTAATTGTTTGAAAACACCGAACACGGATTTTAGAAAATACAGCAAAATGGCTTTAGCACCTCAAGGAATTGATAAAATAAGAGTTATAGTCGGTTTCTTCTTTCCGAAAGTGCTGAAGTTCTTTAAAATACCAATATTTGTTCCGGACGTTTCGAAATTTTTTATCGGAACTGTTGCCGAAACTATTAAATACCGTGAGGAGAATAACATCATCAGGAAAGATTTCATGCATCTGTGTATTCAGTTGAAGAATTTTGGTCATGTAAATAATGATGATTCGGAACCTGGAAATTTAAAAGGCGATGGCACTGTTGCTGGAGGAGAAGGACTTACTGTTAACCAAATTGCTGCGCAGTGTTTTGCATTCTTCTTAGCCGGATTTGAAACTTCTTCTACGACGATGTCATTCGCTTTGTATGAATTATCAAAGCAACCAGAGTTGCAGGACAAACTTCGACAGGATATCATTGAAACATTAAGAAAACATAATGGAGAATATAGCTATGATGCTATTATGGCAATGAATTATTTGGATAAAGTTATTAGCGGTAAGATTAACATTTTAAATTCTTACAATATTATACAAATGGTGATCGGTAATTTACCGATAAAAAAAAAGAAATTTCGGTGAAATTTATACTGAAATATATTCGGTTTAAAACTAAACACAATCTAATTTAGTTACATTGTTTCATGATTATTATCTAACATATGATCTTTATCAAATCATATCGTAACTTAATTGAAAGCTTGCGTCATTCTGTACTACTAATTATATTAGTATTTTGAAGTACAATGTACATCTGGATAGTAATAATGTTTCTTTTTATTTATAACAGTTTAAATTGTTATCTAAAATTATGATAGAAAATCCTAAATGTTTAAAAATTCAATAAGAGATAATATTGTGATAAGATATTGAATGTTATAAAAATAGCATTATCTTATTTATAAATGTAATTATATGTTTCAGAAACATTAAGGAAATACCCACCACTGCCATTTTTGAACAGAAAATGTGTACGTGATTACAAAGTGCCCAATTCAAATTACACAATCAAGAAAGGGGACAAGCTGCGAATTTCTTTGATGGGAATCCATCGTGACGACAGATATTATCCAGATCCTGAGAAGTTCGATCCGGAAAGATTTAGTGATGATGAAAAAGAAAAGAGACCAGCGATGACATATATGCCTTTCGGTGAAGGTCCACGAATATGCATTGGTATAAACACTTAAAATACAAAACATAATAATTAAAATTTAATTAAATATCATTTTCGTAGGCATGCGATTTGGTTTGATGGAAGCTAAAGTAGGACTGTCTAGCCTTTTGAAAAACTATAGATTCAAACTGAATCCCAAAACGGAAGATCCACTTCGTATTATTGCAACAAGTCCTTTACTGACAACCGAAGGAGTATGGCTTGACGTAGAGAAAGTAGTTTCTTAAAGTATTAAAACTGTGATATTTTATTTTATATTACCATCAGATACAGAAATATATGTATATTTACAATACTACTAAATTACTGTTAATTTACATAAGAAGGACAAGTATTAGGTTTGTATTATGAATGTAATATTTATGCATAAACAATTTATTTCGTTATAATCAATTATCAGATATTCTTTGATTCTTTCATTTGTACAATGTATTTAATTCATTCCAATAAAGTTGTCGAAAGTTGTTAAAAGTCTGATTGCTAGTACTGAGTCTCCATCTGTTGACGGCGAAACACACTTGGAACGGTGGCGTGATTCTACTGCCTGCATGACACGTATGTTATCCAGTGTACATATCATGAAACTAATGTAAACCACTATAAACATTAGATATTTGATAAACTATCAACAGTTATGTTGTACAAGTAGTCTAAAATCAGGCAAATTATAACTCTATGAAAATAGCAGTAACTAATACAAAAAAAAATGTTAAATAACCACACGTAAAATATTACGTTAACTTATTTTCAAATATTTTTGGTTCTGTGATTTCATGGTATGTAGTGAAATCTCTTTTTTAACAGTTTTTCGCTTATTAGTTTGAAATTTGACAAATATGTACTGTTTTATTAAAATGAACATACTTGCTTGAGCAACCAGTTTCTTTATTTAGATTATAATATTGATATGATATAAACTATCAATTTTGCAATAAGTATAATATATTCAAAAATAATTTTATTCTTTAGTATGCTGTTATTTTAAATCTAGTTTTGTAATTTGCAATTACCTTCAAATAATACGAGTATATGACAAAAAAAGACGAGAAAAGCGAATGAATTCTTTCTTATAAACGAAAATACATGCGCAGGTCCCACCGAGATTTGAACTCGGATCGCTGGATTCAGAGTCCAGAGTGCTAACCATTACACCATGGAACCTCAACACAAAACTTTTATTCGTTATATTATATTAACTCTATCTCCTTACTTCATATGTGTTAACTGTTTGTTTTGTTGTTAATATTACAATAATATTTAAAATATTATTATTGCATGTTATCAAAAACAATATACTATATTTTGCATTCGGCTTATTGCATTGATGGTATTTTAACTTTATATTATTATTCCAAATTTCCCAAATTTGAGATATATTTCTTAATAATTGGTTTCAATACCAATGTAGTTGAAATTATAATCCGATACGAATTAATCATTTTAATTATCATTAAAGTTCATTTTATAGCAAAACTAAATTGGCAATTATACAGAAACTATAAAAAAATATCAGCAATCTATGCACGTTAAACAACTATTATAAAATAATTTTTAATGAACTCATTCATATGGATGCATTTTGAGTTATCTCGCTAGTAATTAAGCCCCACTGATAATACTGCAGTATTTTCGGCGTCAAATATTTCATTTTGTGTTTTATCGTTCAGTTCCATGAAATATAATTGATATGCAAGTACATATAAATAAAACATTTTCTTTGATTACTATCTCTGAATTAAATATTGTTTCGGCAGCCTTCTGCTTCAGGCGACATATAAAGTGATATATGTACCGGTATAAAAATCCTAAAAGGTACTTTGGCAGGAAGTGAATATGCTGGTAGAATTTTTGAAGAATGCAAACACCTTTTATTAATACACAATACAGTCATGATATATCACCAATTTAATTGTTAATATTTCATTAATTCTAATACATATTGACAGAACAATTAGAAAAAGTTCGTAAATAGGACATTGTTTGGTGTTTTTGTGTTGAATTGGAATGTATCATGCAAAGCATAATTTTTTCGGTATTAATGTCATGATTCATGAATATTTATAATGAGTTAAATTATTTGCTTCTTATCGCTAAAAATAATTACTTTCTTTATTTGAGGATTATACATATTTGAGTGGTTTGTACTTGCAGGTAATGATTGCAGTACTGTTTCTCTAGAAAGATTTTTAACCAAGATAAACATTGGTTATATTCTTTTAACAAGAGTATTCATTATTCCAAATACAACATTTCAAAAACATCTTAAAGGGCAGATGGAGCTAATCCTTCGATGCATGTGCATTTGCTTAACGATTTTTTGCTAGTCTTTTCTATCTTTCCAGATAATCCACAAGCAGTAACTCGTCAACTCTCTCTAGCAACCGAACATACCGTGCACTCTGTCTTTATTCCACACTACCAGCTGCAACATGGTTTAGCTGCGGGTTGTGTGTCCAAGCAGGTTAGTTCAGTGGCAATTGTCAGTATAGAAGGTTGTACGATGTCTGCGTACGTCGAGTGCGTTTATAAATGAAATAAAAGTGCTAAAAAACCCGATTGTAGTGAAGTGTAATGTTTGGTGTTCAGGAGTTTCTTGGTACAGGATTCAAATTTGTAAGTTCATACTCGTATTTCATTGTTTTATTCTGCAGAATATCATTTGTTTTGTTGTTTCTTGGTGACAGACGGTAATATGTGATTTCATTCCCACGTGTTTTTGTTTGCCATAAGTTATAACAAATAGTTAAATTTGTAAGTTATTAGTTTATATAATAGACAGATGTACATTTCGATCAAATTTAATCATCATTTGAATATTTTTGATAAACGCCGTATTGAATTGCAGAAATTTTTTGTAATGATTCAAAAGTTGTGTACGTTTAAATTCTGGAGTAATAATATAAACCACTGTAATCATTCTGTGTAATTACTAAAAGACTATATTTTTTAGAACCTCGAAAATATAGAGACTCATAGTTTTGAAAATGTTTAGTGTATAATTATGAAAAATGGTTTATTATAATGTCATTAAATATAAAATGTACCCCTATATTTTATACCTAATATCCATTATATTTCGTAATGATTTTATGTAATTATGGTTATTAACAGATATTTTTTCATGTATCGAAAACAAAACTAATTTTTGTTTAATTAATGAAATCTAGTCTCGCGTAAATTTGTACTGTGTTGTAATATTTCAATTATAAATTTTTATTTAACAAATTTCTGTGAAGAATTAATGCTAACTTATTATTATTTATTTGTTATTTGTTTAGTATATTTACGTACATTCTTGAAATATTTTTTTACTAATGCGTATATAGAAAGTAAATTAGAAATGAAAAATAAGAATTTCAAAAATCTCTCGTGCCCAAGTGATTATCAAGAAATCAAAATGAATGCGGCAAAAGTACATGACAAGTATTGGAAATTTATGAAAAAAATAATTTCTCTATTGCTGGTGTATCATGATCACAAAATGATATAGCTAATGAATATTTAATATTATTTTCGTGTAGAAAACTTATCATATACAGCTATCTGTTTCTTTATTTAGTGGAACACCACATGGCCGAAGGCTAGAAATTATTACATTTTTACGAATGACTGACTTACAAGCATGTTCTACAGTCAGCCCAGCCAATGGTGCTGGTGACAAACGTTTGCCTATCTCGTGCCGGTTTTAATACTTGACCTTTATGCACAGTGCATTTAAGGTTTAGTTTCCGGAAAAATATACCTGGCATGTGTGTGTACCGGGTGATTCTAATGCTGGTATAGACTATGAACATTTTCTCCTCGCTTAGATAATACCGTTTTTACAGCATGTTGTTGATAATTTCGACTCTCGTAAATGTACAATATTTGTTGCTGTATGTTCATATCACTGGTAAACAACATTTTTTATGGCTGATATAATAAAAGTTATTACTATTTTCATAACATGAAACGGCAGTAAATGCAATTTAGATAAGTAATTGTCGTATTCTATAGTCTATCCATAGATATAAGAACTTGACATGATTCCTTAATAGGTAGGGTGGTACCCTTCACAGCAGGAGAGGCCATAAACTACTAGTAGTGGCGGTATTCAGGTACATTTGTAATGCTCTTAGCGGGAAAGACAAGAGACATTTTGTCTATAATTAAGACGTAATAATAATTTATTGAATATTACATTTATTTATGTTAATTTGTATTATTATTGTTAAGATGTATATCATATTTTTGTTGTTATTTTTCAAAATGTATTTATAAATTTCTGAATACAGCTCTGCTTTTTATTCATTTACTGTGTCGTATAATTTGGGATAATCCTCTGTTAATAGCATGCTGCGTTTAGTCAAGTTCTTATATCTATGGATACACTATAAAGAAATACATACAAAATTGTCTAGTGCTTACTTACTAACTACTTATGTCGGCCTATATTTTTATTAATTATTCGGATATTAGCGGTAGTGACTCGGTTGTAGTTTGTTTTACGGATGTATGTAATTTTTTAACTAATTATGATAATTATCTGGAGCGGATTTTAATTTGGAAATCGATGTTTTCATAAAACAATTTATACTCACAGAGAATTTCAAATATTTCAACTGTATTTATATTTAATTCAGATACAAAATAAATAAATGAGAATTTCAAAAACGGTATTTCGTGCTAAATTAATATTTAAAGTGAATATTTGTTCTCCTAAATAACTGTTTTGATTGCAATTTAAAATTAATACTACATTGCATTGTTGACTTGTATTTTTGATTATTCAATACATGATATAACTATAGAAAACGTGGGAATTCAATGTGTAGAGGATACACAATGCAATAATTATTCATCACAAATATATGAATATTAACAATACACAGTTAATTAGAGCAGGAAACTTAATTGTTTACGTATAGGATATTAAATTTCGTGTCCATTATTGTATAACTTAAATATAAGATTATTCATTTAAAAAATAATAACAATGAAGACAGAATATTAAAAAAAAATCTCTTGGAATATTAGCGCCCTTATTGTAATACATATTCTACGTGAAACCTGTTTTATGTTAACGGTTTTTCTAAGTACTTATCCTGTTTCGTTATTCTTGTGGTATCAAAGGCAGGTTTGATAAAACGTTACTTGTTATAAACACATTTATCCACGTCACTGCACATGTGATAATTGCGTTTGCTGTTCTTTGTTTTTCGTATATAGTAATAGTCTTTGTTGTCTAGGGTAACATTATACTATACAATAATAACTGACAAGCAAGTATGTATCTGTCTGACTGCACACACCCTTTGATAAACAATTTACCCATTATTTCCTGTACGAAATTACCTCCATACTTTCAAGTTGTTTTATGAGTGGCGGTTTAAATGTTTAATGTGTTTTCTTTGAAAAATGTTTTCTGGAAATACCTACTTCAGTGCACGAAAAACTATCGCTTAACAAACTAGCAAAAACGTAAACAAAACTTAAATTGTTTTGCTAACTGGAAGATCTGTAGATTTAATCATTACACTGTATTTTATTTAAAATCAGTTGAATGATTCGAACACAAATTATATTCGAATAAACATCGACCCCCACATACTGTGCAATTAAATAAAAATGTCTATCGTTACGTACAAATTATATTTCTGACATTTCAACAAATATTAACACGATTTTGTCATGGTCATTTAAAGATCATGTTTGATCAAACTTTTGAAATATTTTCAAAGGTCGTTTCACATCTTCAAGCAAGTAATTAATATTAATTAGCTGGTCAATCCCTTCACTTAAAATGTTAATCTGCATTTTAAATTATTTAAATTTCGTTCAGGAGCCTCAATTTTTGTTCACTGATTTAATTTGTTTTAAAAATGTGTAGAATAAAGTAAACCTTTTTAAGGATAATAATATAGCAATTTTTAATTAATACATAAGAGCAACAACCTACATTATATTGTCTTTACTAAGTCACGTATGACTGTAACTCTGATGCAATACACTTGTAATTATTTTAATAATACGGGGAAAATTATATATCTACCTACCGATACGACATGTATGTATCAATCAAAATTGTGTCACTCGATACTATTGTATAACATATCCAAACGTAAATTAACTCTTCTATATCGTTGTCAAAATAATTATACAGCAACGAAAATTAATAGTTTTTTTTTTCTTTTACATAAGCACAAAAACAGACTTCGTGATTTTATTTTTACTTCATAGGTTCATTATATTATTTATTTCAGGATATAAAATCAGTCGTTTCAAATGAAATGCAATTTATCGGTTGTTTTGACGTCTTTTGCGTAAATGTTTATGTTATTGTCGAAAGAATCTTTATTACTCCAAGCATATATCTGCAAAACAAAGTTTGTATTGCAGATTATAAACTTGCCTATATGCAAATCTAAAAATATCACGTCATTAAACTAGATGATACTATTAACATTTTTTTAAATCTTAGGACCTCGATACCACAGTTTAATTTCCCATTTTTATAGTCCAAACTCTGGAAAAGAAAATAAACAATTCTGTGTAATGTTTGTAAACTTGTTTAAATTTGTACGTGTGGTCCAGCACGATATGTTTATTTGTACAGTGTACATCAGTCTTCTTTTTTATTGCACATTATGAATCGCTTGGTCCCTTTATATAAATGCGTACATATATCTAATTTTCTTCAAACAAACATCAATTTCATGTTTCCGTCACTGACCGTGGACTAATGTGAATTTCTTCAAATTTATTTGTCTTTATTTTGATTCGCGAAGAGCATTGAGAAGCGTTTGAAGTATTGTCCTTTTTTTCAGAGCCAGCATGCTCAAATTTAAATGATTTGAACAATGATTTGAAGTTTGACAAATGTAAAACGCACTTAAACGAATGACTTTGTATACGCTTGTTTTCCTTATCAATGAAGTTCAAAGAATCACTGTGGTTTCCATTTTTCTGAGATAAACTCATTGACCATTGATAAACGTTGCATCTCTTTCCTCGGTCTAGTTACATTTCCAAGTTTAGGATAAATAGGTCATAACACTATTCAATACTTTCTCTAATAGTTGATTTCTTACCTTAAATTATACAAGAATTTAATCTTGATAAACTTGTGTCCTCTCCGGTAATTTGCTTCATTCTAATTTCTTTCAGTATTCTAATCTAGCTGCCGTTATTAGTTAAACGAATGTTGTCTTATTATGCGAAGCAATTAACGCTGATGAAGTCTGAAGCAGCTATAAAGTGCATGCAACGCTTCCAACTCTGTGTGAGTGCTTTATTTCTTTTATTCTGTCGGCGTTCTGGCTGTCTGACGTTTTAAACTGGTTAATCTTTTTGTGGGAAACATTTGCGCGAAGAGCAAGAGGATTTGGTCGATAAAAACCACTGAATGCAGTATGCAGGGTTGAATCTGACATCTGCATCATTCTCATTTGTCTTTTCACAGAGCCGGTTTTAGAGAAAATCAAACAGATTTTATATACACATAAGTTTTTAATAAACAGGTTTTGATTTTAATATTTTCTTTAAGATGCACCGTACTATTTTAAACTTATTATGAGTTCGTATGGACTAGAATGAACTTTAATTTGATCTAATTGAGCTACTAACTAATCTACTAACGTGTATTGGCGAGTCAAGATCATCTTGAAAATGGTCTCATCCGTATGCATGAACGAGCAATTTAGAGTAATTTCAGCAATTCTTATGCGCAATATGTAACGCGACCATGACTAATATGGTAAGCGTAAATATGAAGATGAATATATGCAATTATATGCTTCTCAATGCCACTTTTTATAGTCTTTGTTTAGTCTCACACGACTTGTGTTACTTTTTTGTCGAGCATATATTAATTTTTTACGATTCAGCAAGAAATTACTTTATAAAAACTAAAAATCTAATTATTTCTTGTAACTTTTCAAATCAGTAATCTTATTTTGTTCGAATCACTTTGAATATAAGGAAGATTTATAACAATTCATGGTTTAATGTTAATGTGTTCTCTCATTTATGTCTTCAAACCAGCTTTAATTAAGAGAAAAATAAAAGTAAACATTGAAAGTAGAACGTCAAATCGAACGAAGATTTTTACAAAAACCTGAATCTGAATTCTTCAAACGGATTTGAATAAAATTCAGTTACGTTCTGTTGAACATATTTTGTAGTTCTTAATTCTATCATGTAAAATCACATTTGTGTACCAGAATTTGAAATTATATAAAATGGAAAAAAATAATGTTGAACTAGATTTTAATAATACAGACATGCAATTATATAATTAAAGAATTAAAATAATACAAATTTTAGCGTGTATATATTTTGTACTTCACTTTAATATTTCGTAATTACGTGTTGAAAAAAATGATAGCAAATTCATAGAAATCTATCGATGATTTCGAAAAGGATGCGTAATGAATAGTGTTGGTATATTAAGCATACATTGTGCATTAAGAACAGTGCAGATAGTGTTCATTTTCTAATCAGCTTAATGTGTTAATTGAACACTATTTATTTAATGAATGACTCACTGCAAAGAAGATAAAATGCATTACTCATTCGTGATTATTGCAGAATTTTGCAAAGCGAAACACTTTTTGTATTCTTTCTGACCAGAATATATTTTAGAATTAAAATATCAAACATTTTTTGTTATAGGATAATTATATTTTATACTTTTAGAGACGTTGCAGTTAAATGTGATATAATAATTTTTAATCTGTTGTTACATAAATAAAGATGCTTTCTGTTTGACTGATCACAGAAGTCCAGATTTACATGAAAAACATGTTTGAAACTGGAACAAGTTTCACCAAATGGGTACTTTTGCATTGAGGTTAAATTTTTGGCAGATTTATCATGTACACATGGCAAAAGATATATTGCTTTCGTAAAATTAAGTTCAACAAATATTTTAATCAATTAATTTCTCTAATTTTAAATACGGCTGTTTTTCATATATCCAGGTGATCAAAATTCTTTACCAAACAATTTAGAAATATGACGTAAACAGAAAATAAATAAATTGTTAGAATAATTTCACGCTATCATCGCACGTAAGTAGGTCTGACTAAAAATGTATGGATACATTTAAGTTTTATCAAATATTTCTGCCAAATTACATTCTCTTAAGTATTACATATATGAATACTAAGAACACTTGACTTATCTGAATTAACTAAGCTTGACTTGGATAATTTGGGGTCAAGTTTATTTATTATGCCTGTTTTTTGTTTGACATCGTGAATCTTCTACATTAAAGCATGGCATGATGATTATAAAGCTAGACATCAACTAACTTGTGTTTCCTTTGATTACAACCCTGTAACAAATTTCTTCGAACTATTTCACAACAATACAGGGCCTTATTCTCTCAGCGCTGAATGGTTGACGGCGTTATAGAATATAATACGCGTAGCAAATGACTGCAAGTTAATAATGTCATGCATATATCGAATTCTACATTATCTCTAACCATGACAACGCAGAATCGTAAATGTTTTATTACTGTGTTCGATTTTATAGCCTGCACGACTTCAAATAAGAAGCCTACAAAATTCAGTGTTGCATGTGTCTTTGATTTTATGGACGGCAAATGTTTTATTTTCATACTACGAAGTTGTTAAGTATAGACAAAGTAAATTAAAATGTCTATTTCTTTAAAAAATGTCGTAAAAATACAGACGTAAAAGTTAGTATAATCAAACTGGTCAGCATCGTGTATAGTCCATTTACTACTTTTTAATTTTTTGACTTTTACTAATCAAACGAGCTCGATTGCATCATAGATAAGTTGTATATTCTCAAACTGGATCCTTTCATATATGATGCACGATTTCATTGACTTGTGCAATGCAACTGAAACAAAGAATCAAGATGCCAACACTATTAATTCGTTCATTCTTCTTCTAGAGATTTAATTAGCTGTATCCCGCGTGTGGTTATCTATATTTTATTATGTCCAAGTAATATAAATAGACTTGCAGCATTTTATGAGGGTCGTTACATTCGGTATAAAATTGTTGTCGTAAAATCGGTAGAAAAGTGGATCGAATTAGTTACAAACCTGTGACGACTACTAATTTATGCTAGGTTTACGAGGGAACGTGCAATAACCTGCTGCACAATTAAAACGTATGAAATATGCGTATTTTATATGCATACCGCGTACCTACAGATGTTGATTTGAAATTGCAGAATCGTAGGAAGCTTTTACAAAATACCTGATCTGTTGGCCTTCGTCCAGAAACAGACAAGAAGAGGAATAAGAGACTTGGTACAAACAAGCAACGTTAACCAGATGAATAACTAACAAAATACTGTTGAAAATATACAGTCAATAATTAATTACTTTCTTCATACATTCAACTATTTTAATTGTATTTGTTTCATCAGCATGAAAAACACAAACATTTCTCAGTTAGTACATTGCAAAAACCAGTGAAGTAAAGAAATCCCACGATATGCATAACATTAATAATTATCAGTGTAAAAGTAATTAAGCAGAATTAAAAGTGTAACTTGCTTATATACGGCTAATGAGAGAACAATATCACGTGTGTTGTATTATTCCTTTCATTGAGAATAGTATTGCAAAGGAGGTGAAATTCTCGTTAAATCATATTGTACTACTATTGTTCTACCAGTTGGTATGTTTTTCTTGTCAACAATTGATAAGAGTAGTATATATATATGTATATAAATATATATATATATATATATATATATATATATATATATATATATATATATACGTACGTATATACTTCATAACTAATTAACATAAATAAATGTACATCTTGTTACAATCTTTTACAGGTTTAAAAATATCCTTGTCTATACACATATGTTTGCTATATTGGTTGTGTATGGTGATCACATATGTTCTAAGAAATCCGTCTGTAAGGCGCACGATGGCCTCGAGGCTTTTGATGTGTATTGAAGACGGATAATGCTCAGCCGTGCTTCCGGTGTTACGTGCAACTATGAAGTACATCCGGTAGATGGTGCACGTTACCATAACCATATACGTAATGACATTTACATATATATATATATATATATATATATATATATATATATATATATATATATATATATTAATAACATATAACACACGTCTAACGTTAAAAACCTAATAATATTAATTAAAAACCTTACTGAAAAATTATATAACTATGCACCAGAGTTGTTATTGATATTTACATTACGTTATATGAAACTCTTCATCCTTTCAAACGGTTATTCAACTAAATTCTTAATTAACAAGAGTGTCAAAAAGGAAATATGTATTTCATTAAACAAAAATTATTAAATTAAATTTGGAAACACGCACCTCGGTATTATGTAATTATAATTGTTCTTCTTAAAGTTTCTCGATTCACTTTCAGATTCAGTTACTAATTATATGACCTGTAATTTTTCAACGCAATAAAACTTACAGAAAATATGATACATGTAATGGAGCAAAATTATTTACTGTTTTTTTTTCGCAATACTCTATGAGTGCCTAGCAAAAATAAATTAGAATTTAAAATGTAATTAAAAATGTTTATTTTATTTAATTACGAATTTAGCAATATTTTAATCTATTCCAAATAGCAGTTAAACGAGTATTAAAATTTTAATGAAATTGTACTTTTTTTAATGAACAAAATAAAATTTAGTTGATGGTATAATCAGAAAATTGTTTTCATATTTTGTGTAAGTTCTTTACGGCTTTCGTAATTCTCTGATAAGGAACGGTCGCCGTTATAATAACTTTTTTAAATAATTCATTTACTTCTCTTGTATTCCATAGTTATCTTTGTTTATATTTGATTAAGGATATAAAGGAAAATTGCGATAAAAACTGCATTTTTCAGTAATAATTCACACGGGGAATAATCTCGTTTGACCCGATTGTATAAACAAATACTTTATATTTAGTTTTGCAATAAAATGTGTTGAAACATGTTTGTGCATATGACAATCTAACTAGAACTGATTGTGATTTATTTATAGTAACAGAATATTTAAAAATAAACGTATCACTTACATGTTAACTCCATGTATTTGTAATGATTTCTAAACTCAAAAGCTGGAAATAACAACCCAAACGAAAACTATAAAAATATGATAAAATTACAATAAAGATTACCAATTTCTTATGATTATCAAGTTATCCATGATTACACTAGCTTTGGATACGTGTAATCAATGTTATCAATTTATTATTTAACACAATTATTGTACAGTTTCATAAGCAATATTTGCCATAATTGTGAACAATGGCGATGCATCGTATTTCATGTAATAGTAGGTGGTGTTTTACTGTAATTTCTCATTGAAATTATAGTCAGTACCATGCTCATCGAAGTGAAATAACCCCATTTATAAAATGAACGTGACCACAGGCCGTTATCGGCCAGTATAATCGAAAAAAAATCGAGAACGAACTTGTCTTGTAGCTCTTGTGCTAGTGCAAGTTGTTCCAGTGCCTTTCAAAATGTGACGATATAGATACAAGTATAGCAATTATATTCTGTAGATGCTTAGTAAGATATTCGAGCTCTTTACTTGAAATCTCATTGGTTTAAATATAATAAAAAAATACTAACTCAGAGAATATATAAATGAAGAAAGTATTTGTAAGTTTCAAAATATAAATATTTATATATCTTATTACCTTAAATATAAGTGAAATTATCTTTCTCCTTTTAATTAGTTGTTTTTTTTTTAATATTAACTGCATGCAATACTTTAGTTTCTGCAAAATTTAAGGTTACTTTTTATATCCACTGAGGATATAGGATAAGCTAAAATGATTCATTTAATTACAACTGTTTTATAACTACTGACCAACAAAACGAACGCCCAATGAACTCCTTTCTACCATCATCATGATGATGATGATGCTCAGTTTCCTTTCTAATTCTATCACCGCGAAGACTGTTCAACACCGGACCTGACCTGCGCACTACAGACTCCACAGCCTCCTTTGCGATTCCGTTAAGATAACGTATGGCACACCCAAAGCACAGATAAAATAGTTAATTTGTGCCCAAAGTAAACTTGGATTATATTTCATTTAATACTGAAATATCTAGTCTCCAGTGGAGGAAATGATTCTCACAGCAATAAAGTAGACATATTATTATTATTCATGTTTGTTTTGGGATTTACTAGAGTTGGTTTTCTGTGCTACTATATTTATCAGTTTAAACCCAGATAAACTAAATTTAGTTTATCTGTGGTTTAAGCAATTTACCCTCTATGATCAAAGCAGAGAAACACTAGTCTTAACTTGTCCTGTGATAAATTCCAGTTATATTTCTTCGTGTCAAATGTCACACTGTTTGACAGACATGTATACACTTGCCGGTTCAATGTCCAACTGTGTGAGTTGTGAATCAGGCTTATTAAAAAGGCGTTGACTTTGTTGATGTCCTATTAATGACATGTGATACATGGTGCACAGGAACATATTTTATTATATTAAATTCGTGTAATTATATACCTAGTATATGGTGGATTGTCCGTGGTTAGTACTAGTATACCACACTAAGCATACATATGTATTTTTACAACTGATTTGCTCGTTACAACTTGTCATCTTACTGTACACAACGCCAAATCTGTAGTAAATATAATTTTACCGATCTTCTTACATCGAATAGCTGCTAGAAACTGATCTCTGCTTCCAGTATTTCACTTATTTATAGTCGTATTAACAAGTTATTATGGCATTTGTTTTTGCTGTAATGATTTCCTATAATTTGTGCTAGATTTCTTCGACAATATAATGCAAATATAGTACGGAAGTTCAATATCAAGAAAATAAATGATAGTTTTAAATAATTATTCAGTGTAAATAGAAACAGGAAAACAATTATTACATTTTTTTAAGTTCCTATTCCATCTTTGGTAATTGATTGAAATTTTAATGAATATATCTTAAAACAGATCATCTTCCACAGGTTCCGTTTCAATTGCGTTTCACTTTTATTTCCCCCTGTAGATTCATAACTAGTATTTATTAAGTTTGTGCTTTGATATAAACGTTCAGACATCTAGGTGATTACGCAATTGCTTGTATATATTATTCCCGTTGTCACCCGCACCTATCTGCATACGTATTGCACATTGCCTCCGATTGTACCGGTTTTGCAGTTCGGGCAGTGGACATTCTTTAAACGTTTAATCAAGGCTCACGGTGTGTGACCTCGCTCTGGATTGAACTACATCCGGCAAACACCCAGCCGCCTTTAGCCAAAGCACCGCTGTCTCTACTAGCCCGTGCCTAGTTGTCGACCAGGCCAAGTCACGTTTCTACCTAACCGATTCTGCATACGGAAAAGTGTCATTGTTGCAAGCACAAACAATAACAGCAGCTACTAAACTAAATATGAAATACGAAGCACTAGAATTTACGGTCTTCTCTTGAAGAATGGGATTGTTTATTTTTAAAAAGCTTTAGGGACAGAAGAAAGAGGATGCTTATTTTTACTTGTTCTTATGGATTATTATATTATCATAGGCTTTTTTTCTTTTAGTTCAAGCTTCAGAAATTAATTATATTCGTTGAATCAGAAAAGCCATACCTATCTCTTCCAAGGTGCGGTACTGTGAGATACAGTAGCCCGGCATGGTTGAAGGGAATAACATGACGCAATGCAGTCTGTAACTTTTAGTTTTCTAGACAGCATACTATATATCACTACTTACATTACAATCTAACGATCAGGCTAGCTATATTGTTACCATTGTATCATTGTTCCAACATTGACTAATACCCCATATTTTTATAACAAATGAGCAAATAGAATATAGTGAAGATAATATTTTTTTTATAAAGTTGTTTTTGAAATGAACAATATTGTATACAAATTTGGACAATAGATGCTTTTTTACATTTTCTCACAGTATCTAATTTTGTTTTTCACATGTGTTTTTATATCTTTGGGGTAAACAATTTTTTTAATGTCTAAAAATAAAACACATTGAATAAAATATCTTCAAAATGGCAGTACAATAGTAAGGAAACAAATTCAGCATATATAATACTCTGTAGATGATATGACAGATATGTGTGTATAATCATATACTACATATTTGAAAGTTCAAGGTCAATAGTTATACTTTCACAGATACACTTACAGATATTTGTATAATAAATCTCATTGACTTCTATCGCTTTGTATTATATAGGAGTGCTCTGTATATGCCAATATGCGAATCATTCAATTGCAATGCTATAATTATTGATATCGTAAACTTTAATGATTTTTCAAGGCGGAATAATGTAGAAAATTCTATTTTTTTTGTCGTTGCTTATTTGTAAAGTAAATTGTAGATCTAGATATTGTTGCAGGACAGTTGTAGTTCGTGATTTATATTAGCTTTCTATCTTATCCATCCAGTTATACGGTTTTGATATTTGTGCTGTGATTTTATATTTTTGTCAATTCCTTCCGGCCATATTATCAATACGGTCTATAATTATTGCATATACAAATTACCACATGTCCTGATTGTTTTGAAATTGAATATAAATCCAAATGAATCAAGATTCATTATAGATAGAGAATATGTTTCTTAAAATTATTCAAGATTTCTCCATAAAATAAAAAAAAAAACCTCGGGGGCAGACCTAGTTTGACTGCCTGTAACAAGTCCGTTTCTAACCGAAATTGTCAGCTCATTAAGTGAATGGCCCGTTATATTTAATTTCCAAATCAAATACCTGATGCACGTGAAACTACTACATTCGACTTGGGTCAAATTAAATAATGAAAGTTTGTCCGCGTAGTGCATTAGATCGTGCAATGACAAATCCGCCTTAATCCTGACCTTTTACCTCCCACATTGACACGTGACCCCTACACGAAAGACATTTTCCTGTGTCGTAGGAGGTCACTTATTGTTATGTGCTCCGCTCCTTAACATAATTTACGGTTTTAATTTTCTTATTCAATTATCCAAACGACTGCCATTTACTTCAGAAGAATAACTATGCGAGGGTGTGTTATTGTTGAAATATATTAGAAAGTGGCATGCATAACAACAGGGGCATTTTAGATTATTGTTGAAATCATCTCATATATCTCCATTGAATATACTCTAGGTTTGCTTATGTTTTATTAATGACATTGAACAAGTGTTATCCTGTAATTGTTTTATGTGTTACTACATTCTTCTAAAAGAATTTCCTCAGGTGTGTTTTACTGTGTTAATGTTTATTTAATATTATACCCTGTGATATTTTACTATAATTTATTTTTGTTTTGTTTTAGGTGAGTATCAATTTTCTATTCATTACTGGTGGTATGTTAACAATTTATTATTATATTCTGTAAATGGTAATCTAGAATTGATTATAACAATGTAGATACCGTGCAAATACTCATTCATTACTATTTGTATGGTTTATTTGACCGTAATACATGCAGATCTTTAAAAAGTGATAAAATCATTTTGTGGTCGCATTTACTTTCATTTTTTCATGAATTCACATTCTATTACTCAATACACGAGGTACTTAAAATGTACTAGCAGTCTAGTTACGTAAAATATAATCTGTTTAATCCATTTAATCTTGAAACTTAACCGTAATATGTAAAATTATCTAATATAAATAATCCAGCGTATAAAACAGAATTTTATATCATTTTATGGTGCATTTGAATTAAGTTTGATCCAGAATCAATATTGATAAAATAAAGTGTGTACTATTTCAATATTAAAAATTTTTAATACGCAAAGGATGAATAAAATTACTATATGTGCATTAGATATTACAGAAGAGGGATATGTCTAGACTAAAATGTATTACAGCGCTGTAAAACTCGCGGGCCGTTTTCAAATTTTTTGCGGCCCATTTTCAATTTTTCACAATAGAAAATGAGCTTAAAAAAAATTGCAGCCGAAAACTAAAAATGTAGGGCAAAAAATTCCTGCGCGGTCCCCGACTCAAATATGAAGTTATAGGTGGCCCTTTATATATATAAGGTTGTGCATCACAGGTGTATTAGAAAGATAACGAGTTGCTATCGGGCTGATTAAAAAGGAATGAATTTAACGGGTGCCTTGACAAGAGAACACTGTAATAGGTGTATAGTATCATAGTTGATAGCACTTTGAAAGTACTAACTGCGGTATTCTATATTTCCGGGACTGATATTACTGACGTACCAGTTGTGTCGTTCTAGCGAAAGTAATTTGAAAACATCTGGATGTAAGTTTTTTTTTTTTTTCATTTTATTCATATTTTATGAATTCATATTTTTTCGTAAAATTACAATAATTGTTTTGTAGAATAATGATTTAGTATATATATTTAACATGGAATGTTATATTGTTAATAATAATAATAATATATATATATATATATATATATATATATATATATATATATATATATTAATTATTTGATCCAAATATGTCAAAATTTTGCAGTATTGTTTATTTGAATACCAGCAAGAATATGTCAGGTTATTAGTTACAATTCAGTGTAAAATTAATACTGTGAATGCAGTATCATATAGTGCCGGGGTTGGTACTATATTACGTAAGATTCAAAGTTAATACTATTAATTCATTAAGAACAATGTATGTTATTTATTTTTCATATTATTCGCGGGTTCTCAGCTTTTTTTATTAAAAGTATAAACCATTATTCTCTTTACTTAATAACTGTGATTATATGACACATATTACGAAATCTGACCTTAAAACCGCGACTTCCTATGTATAATCAGAATCACATGGAATCATAATCTTCCTTGTAACATCAGAATTGGCACTGGTTGTAGTTGAACATCTCGATGTGTTCGTCTGGAATGTGTACATCTCAAACAACTTTCCAATCGTTCGTAAGACTTGACATTTCGCAGTATAATCTCTAGCACCTCCTACTCACGACTATCATGTCATCTGCATTCGGCTGCATTGTTGAACATATTTTTATCATTGCCTAGCGAAAAGTACGACAAATAAATGTATGGAAGGTTTTGGTACATTAACATATTGTATAGATCAGCTAGCAAGATATTATATGCCAATATTCCTTGCGAGTATTAAATACAGCATATTTATTTATTCTACACTACATAATTGTATTACTGTCTAAACCTGGCATATATATGTATTTACATAGTAACATTTCATAAATAATATGTATCTCCAAATGTCATCGAAGTAAAATAAATTGATTGTAAAGTATTGTGCAAGAGTCATTTTGTTACATGTGATTTTTTTTCGTAGATATTTACTTGTATGTTAATACATATTACAATAATACAATGTCCTTCCGAAGTTTGTATAATTTATTCGAATTTTGTATTCCTGTCATGCATGAATCTCATGTTTTTGGTTTTCGAAAATATCCTTGAATTGGCGATTGTTCTTTATGTTGCATTTGAGTGTATGTGCCTATTATATAGAACAATAAGTCATAAATAGATTTTGTAATTCTTTCGTTTGATTTTTTTAATTAAGTGTCTATGAAACTGCAAGATGCAAATTAAAAACTGTAACATGCGTAGGTATCAGAACACGCCATTCAATTATCTGATAACATTAATAATTTTCCGTATTGTTGATTGTTGTTTTAATACTTTGACAAGTAAGTGTAGGTTTGAGAAATGTTTGTTTAACAATGAAATTAGTTTTACTTTATTGTTTCTTATTGTATGAAACGCTAAAGAGTTCGTTCTATAAACAAAATGGTTATTATGGAAAACAATACTTCATTCTTTAATTTTATCCGCTTTTCAAGAACCCTAAAACGACTAGTTTTGGCGACGTTAAATTTTGGAAATATCGCAAGTGGATTTTAGTGTTATGAGTCAGAAGATTTTAGATGATTTCTTATTTTTTTTTATAGATTTACAAATTTGTCGAAATTAGCGTATATTTATTATGTACATCACAAAATGCAGGTATACCCACAAATATATCGTTACACTTCTTTCTATGTACTTGTACATTATTATGCATTCACCACATCACATAATTTGAAAAAGTTTCAACTTTTAAAGTCGTATTAGAAATTGTATTCGAGCAATCACAGTTTGCACGTGTAATGTCAAACATCCAGCCTTCGTATATTTCAAACAGCAGGAAGGACTGACGACTCATAACCCAAGTCACAACCTGGTAATTCAAACAATATAATAAATATCTCTCGCCTACCAGGTAACAGCGGTTGAATAGTCGTAATCTGAAAAAGTGACAGTGCAGACTTTCCCGTGTGCTAGTAGACGGTGCGGGCTTCGACCGTTCCACTCTCAAGGTCACATCTTGTCGCCGACCTGTACTCAACTTCACCTCGCCCCGCCTCATCCCGCCAGCCATCGTTGTTCTGTCATCCCTAGGAGTTGTGTTTTCGCTTTGGTTAATCGTGCAGCTGCAATAGAACACCCACGTATCTTTCATGTTTCCAGTTTGTTAGCTCAGTATCTGGTTTTGTTCAGGGGTAACCAGCTTGACTTATCTGTAACCGACCCGTTACCAACCGGGAACCCTTCTCCTCTGGTGTTGGGTTACTGGAAATGTGGTTGGATAGGTCGTGGTATTATGGGCGGATTGGCGAAAGTGGATTTTTAATTAGAGAAACCTTAAAAATCACGCGTATCCTAGTATAAAAGTTCTACTTGCCCGTATCGAATGTAGAATAATTAATGACAGAAGGCAAGTTCTATTTTGTTGTTCTATTTATAGTAATTGTTACTACTGGGGGTAAGACTATACTTTCATTTTACTATCTGAAATCTACTTTTAACAATAATAGAACATTAATCTTGCTGGAGTTTAATTACGAAATAATGTCTATTTCTTGTCTGCACGATTACGAACAAAGTAAGCAGTTGACAAAAACGGTTAACCTTAGAGAGAAAGGTGCAAGTTTCAGTAGTAATTTCACAGTTTATATTTGCATAAACATTTGCCTACTGCGATAAATCGTTACTTTCCTTGATGGTGAAAACAAAACACTACGAATTTGTGCATATTTATTTGTTTTGCGAGGATGCAACCCGTGCCAAAATTGGCGATCATAAATTTTTGTTTTTATATTTGAACAACCCCAGTCGCAATTTGCAAGGCGGATGTGTTTCTTAGTTCTTTGATTGTTTCCAGTTCGATAAATATCGAGGAAATTTTGTTTTCCAAAAGAACTTTGGCACGTCAATTGTAAACAATATATTTCTTGGCTACCAGCTTTTATAGATTCTGCAGTGTTGATTATTAATCCAATACTATTGGTTGAAAAGTGTTGTGTCTGCAAGAAATAAAATTGACATGAATATTATCCTGTTTTCGCAACTTGGAACTAAAATCGGATTACAACATGTCGTTGAAGGAATATGTCTGGAAACTTTCGGAGTTCATTGTACGAATAATGTTTTGGAACTGAGCTGAAATTATATGATATGAAGGATGAAGGAGATTACTGACAAAAGCACTCTGCAAGTGCCTTCGATTATTGATGACGCAAATACATAACGAGCAAATAACATTTATTTTTATTTGCAAATAAGCAATAACAGTAAGGCGGGGTATTAATGATTTGAAGCATCGAATTACAAGGATTGCCAAATGTATTTTTAATGCCATATTCATAAAAAAATAATATAGTTTCCCAAAAGTATTGCTGGATAACAAAAGAAATGTTCTTGATACTCATAATAAAAAATACCTACGTAAATACAAGAAATTAATAAAAACATAATTAAAAATTAATGTATTTCTTCTTATCGTACCGAAATTCTCATTGTATGATCCCCGATATTGCAATTCTTTATTCAAATTTGGTATCTTCATCTGCAATCCTGATCCAAGCACACTTTCACATTATATACAGTTTGATGATCCACATAACTGCTGGTTGCTAATAAATCATGGAAGACATTCTACTTTCCCCTTTTTAGAAGGGAAATTAATACTTCAGATCTACATTGGCAGATACATAACAGTAAGGAACCCGGATATTGCCAAGTAAATGAGATATTTCGTTCACGATTGCAAAGTACGTCTCAACCAACGTCTCCAGCCGAGTTCATTTCAACGTCTGGAAATTGCATCTGCGTTATGTAACACTATGATATTGTAATGGATTTGCTTTGTCATAGCCTACTTGATGCATATCTCAAAGTGCATAGTGGCTTAAGTAGTTAATTTAACTGGAAGATCAATTAAATGTCATGGAAGCAAAAAGTCTGTGTTTGCCGCTTGGTATTAATGTAACAAGACTGTGGCATTTTCTTTTCTTGTGCTTAATATATTTTCTACCAGTTTGACAATAAATATTGAATCCTTCTTCTGTTTTCAACTGTAATGAAATTGTTATTCTAACACCAGATTTTTTCAAAAGCATGTTTTGAGTACTTGAAAATGTTGTTTCTTTTTCAAAGGATATGAAGTGTTTTACAGAGAGTAGTTCCGATACTGTTCGCTAGGTGGTTGACCTCTGAATATGCACATCCTATGTGCTGGTCGCCGCTATGTAAACCGGCCGAACTACTTGTCTTCTTGCTAAGGACATAGAATTTTTCCCAAAGCGAAGTAATGATGATGTGCTGGGTACCGGTTAACTCCAGACGTTGTTCGTTTATATTTAGCCTTGCGTCTATCAGTTCCATGTGAATGGTTGTTGCTCCGTTGTGAGTGTGTGTTTATTGCAAGCTATCTATAGACAGATTCTTCATGCAAACACGTTCAAATACGACCTCGCCAGTTTTGCAAATTAGTCTGCTTGCAAAATAATCAGCATATTCATGTAGCTTTAAAGTGTACTCGTCATGGCGCATACACTAACATTAAGTACATACTCTCAAAGTTAATGTATTTCTACTGCAATTTAATTCGATTTTATTACTTACATGATTCGAGAATGAAATGTAATTGATGGTATATTCTTTCTGATGCGGTGGGCTATATATTTCTTAATAATTGTGGTATTTTAATGAAAATATTAATAATAATGAATCTTTTACAAAATGCATTAAGCATTTTAATATCACGTAGAATAAACAGATTAGAAAAATTATTTTGCTTTCATATACAATTTTATGGCTTTATATAAAATTCAGAAAAATTTGATAATAAAGCATGAGCAGAATGAACTGCATTTCTAGTAATGCAATTACCGATTTTTTTCTCTGGTTGTACCATAATATTGTGCAAGTTAATCTAAATCTCTGCGACGGAGTATTCTCACGACACAACTATAGCCATTGCAGTGTTATTGTGTAACCTTGGACTTGTGATAATGCGCTCTTCTGCATTTGTAAAATTGTTGCAACTTAATCCGTAATTATCAAATTACTTCATTAACCACAGCTTTATGCGGCATGTCTGCTAAAAATAGAATTTAACTAGTTGATATTTAAACTTCCTTTAAATGAAGTTAATAACTTCAATAACATTTTTATAAAAGATTTTTTTCTTTTACAATGTACAAAAGTGATTTTTTTTGTTACAACCATATGTAATACTACATATGTTATATTGATAATTTAGATTAATAATTTCCGTTGTCCATCTGCCATAGCCTACTTTATGAAGCTGCTTTTATAAAGTGTCGACATAATTTGACGCTTGATTGAACACATTGCAGATGTACAAAGGTGTATAGTCATCTACAGATGAAATAGTATTTTCTAAATTGATATTTTGCACTAAAACAACATCATAAATCTTATTACTATTTGTTACTTTCACTTCAGTATCCATCGATCATCTCTAATTCATTCGATCTGTGTTACCTAACTCGGCAACCTTCCTACAGATGTATCCGAATGTCATCTGCAAATATATAAATCTTTTAACACCGAAGTGAATTGATTAATTACTAGTATCTAGTGTGAAATTGAATTTGGCGTTTTTAATTTAGGAAACTGAGAACACAGCAGTTAAAATCTGTGAGATAAATGTTTGTTCACGTTCCTGTTTTGAAGCAAATATTTATCAAGATATAAACGGATATATTTGTATACTGAAGGAACAGATGTGTGGTCTCATTTTGAGTTTCATCGAAATGCCACACATTGTAACTGTTAACCATCAAAGTAAGATGTTGACATATCTTTATAATATTGATAGATTTATTTAGAATCGAGGAATTTGTGTTTCTTTGCAGTGGTTGTCTTCTGACAATCCCTAATTAAAGTACTGTTTCAGTTATACAAATCCGTGCCAATACGTGATCAAAATCGCGTGTGCATGTTTGCATCTAGTAGGCGAGCAAGCGAGAATCGGTGCTCTTTTCTCGAATACCAAGGTCAAAGTGGTTAACAGTAAAGTATGTTTTGTTTGAAAAGTCACTGGCACAATCGCACAGTACTATCCCGTGCTGCATCAGCATTTGCTACATTGTAATTACAAGTGAAAGAAGCATTGAACGTTGGAAATGGCGAATTTCTAAACTGATTACTCTTTACTTGGCAATTAACTTAGTTACTGAAAAAAAAGTAGAAAAGAATCGTTCAATATATGTAATTATCTGGTGCAGAAATGTTCTCCTTTGAGCTAGATTTTTCACATTATAGTTGAAACTTTTTAACACGATTTACATTTTAATGGGCAATAATTATTATTTTGGACACTGGTCGATGAAAATTGGTTTTGAATAAGTAATGAAATGAAACTAATTATAGGGGAAGTCAGTATGACTTTCATTAGCTTTTTTTTTAAAGAATTTATTGAGAATATCTATTTTGTGTGTAAAAATTGTTATTAAAAATCTTCGTTCAAACATAATTCTTTTAGATAAATATACAAAACTTAAAACAGCATGTGTTTTAGTGAAAATAGTTTATTTTTCTAACTGAACAATAGCAGTAAAATCTACTCGTTTGTTATTTCAGATTGCAGCTGTATTTATTTTAAACTAAAATTTAGTGCTGTTAAACCTTAATGTTTTGAAATCAAAGTTTAAAATGTGCATTGTTTTATTGTAATGGAACCATTTGTTTTTAAATTCAAACCACAGCACGTTGAAAACTGTTTGGAAACCAATACATTATATGTTCAGTGAATTAAAAAAAAATACTGTTACAAAATTGTCCGCATTCTCAAAACAGAATCGAATACATATTGAAATGTCATGAAATATTTTGAAACAAAGTTCGTGCTTCTTATGTTAACTTCAGAGTATAAAAATAAAAATGTAGTTAATTTAGATTTTCCTACATATTTGATCAATGAAATGTACAATATGGGCTAGTCCAGTACTGATCAGCGGTCAGTGATTCATATATACGCAGATATTTGTGGCTGTCGAACACAATTTATATGGAATAAAAGCAAAACTGTAGCACGTTTTCAGAAAGTTTATTACAGTGTTGTCAGATGGGGAAGATTAAGAAGCTACAAAGGATGTTATTTTCGAAACGTGACTCGTTATGTTCCAGCACCGTTTTATATCCAGCCAGCGTGTATTATCATCTTTTTATGCTGTTGCCTTTTGTTTTTATCCGATGATGAACATGTTAAAAATATATTCCCAAGTACTATACTGCATTTTACTAACAAACATTTAAAACGTTTTGTAATACAGTCAAATGCTTTTGTACTTATTTCTGAAACTTATCTGTTAACATATTGAGAGTCGCATTATATATGAGTTCAATACATTTACTTACATAAATTTAATAGATATAAACTTAATGTCAGTTAAACCACTTATTATATTTATAATTTATGGCGAATTATATTTAATAAAAATTGCAAAACCATTCTATATTCAGTACACACACTTTTGCTCACACGATCTTTGTACAAATAATTTCAGATCGCGCCTTTCATTTTGTTTAGAAACAATAGCACCATATAATTGCCTGTATATTCAACAATCAAGTTTCGTTTGAAAAATATGCTGTCAAAATCAAATATTTATATACCAATAAATTATAACTTTTATTATCTACAAAAAAATGTAATAAAAACTTTCTATTTCAATGTTACAATACTAATGTATTAAAATGTCTGTGTATATTATATATTTAATTTAATTAAACTGAAATGTCAAATTAATTTAGTTATTGTTTTATTTTTGGAAAAAGTAATGTATAATTTAACTTTTTTCTGCTTATTTATGTTTCCCTGTTGATTGTGGAGATAAAAGTGATGAGTTCATTGTTTATGTAAGATCATTGCCTTCTGAAAATAGCAAGCGGATATGACAAATCGAAATATTTTTTTTCTCATCCGTGACTGACTTTTGCCGTAGGATAAGGAACTGTATTTTATTGTTTTAATTACTAGTCATGTTACTCATCTCCAAAAGCTTGAGATTTGTATAAAATAGTTATTATTTATATAAATAAAATACGTAGAAATTTTAATATTTAATTATTCCAATGTTAAAATCACATATTCATATTATTGGTTACAGTGAAATGTTGCTAAATGCACAATGTAGCCGTTATGAAACAAAGATTTATTGTTCGGTAACTTACAATCACAGGAAATTATATATAAAATAATTAAATAATATTCTTTAGTCAGACCATAAATATATCGCTATTTAATTTGGACCAATATCATCAAGGTTATTCCTAAAAACCAGTTTGATCACTGTTCTTGTATGATAGCCAAGGCTATGGCTGTATTTTCCAGTGACTAATGAAGCATTTAATATCAGTAAATTGTGTATTGAGTATCAAATATCCTAATGATTCTAGACCAACATATTAACACATATTCATTAATATAGAATTATGATATTTTTATAAATGTATTTGATTACATTGCTAAATCTTTTGAATATACAGTAGAATCCATCTGTATGAACTCGCATGTTCCAACTAAATACTTTATAGTGAACCAAATTCCTGGTTTCTTCTAGTTCATTATAAGCGGATCCTCTGTATATTCATACTTGCACAGTATTACGTCAATATTCAAGAATGCGATCGTGAGAAATTGAGTTCTAAAGAAACCAAAATCATTTCCCAGAATTTCATTATTCAAATGATTCCATTTCATTCTTGAATGAACAAGCGGTAGTTTAAAACAGGTTAAATATACACATACCTACATAAGTAATAATTTATTTGACTTGAATATTGTCATAAATAATAATAACAATAATCGTATTTGCAGACTTATAATTTAGAAATACCACGTCTGCATTTGCGTCATTCACGCTAACGATTACCTGTAATGAATATGTTAATCATTACCCGTTAATTGTGACGTAGATGTCTTTAGTAATTATATGTGTCATCCGGTCTCTCTAGGTGTTTCAAGGTTAAAGTCAAATGTTGTTCGCAGGATTACAATCTAATTTTAGTAACTACATTAGTAAAAAAGTTAATGGTCGATGTGAGCAGTTTGATAGAATACAAAAATGATTATTTTTTGCATTAATGGTAATTAAACTTTTTTTTTATAGTATTTATAAGTTAGCTCTATGTTTTTATTGGCAAACATGGTTTTTGCATGTGATTTTAAAATAACAAATATCTAATTTCTTATATTGAAAATTTAAGCTTAGTTTTATTTTTCTACCATGTGGAAATATTCCGTATGATTAAATTACAATAACAAATAACAGAAGAAAATAACAAATACAATTAATGTTCTATCAATGCAACTGATTACTAATGTATCCTGCATACATATATTCAATAAAACATCATTGATTGATCAACTTGGCAGTATAGTTTCATATCACGTTTCATTGTCAAACGCACTGAAATTTTCATAACCTTAACATAAATTTCTAGATTTTGCTTGTGTTAAACTCGGAATATATGATTTGCGTTTATCGTTTGACCAATAATAAAAGATGTGTACGCAATGATTCATAGACTGCTTACCAACATTAGTTGTGTAGTGATAATGAATAATTAATAGCGTGCTTACCTGTGTTAAGGTTGAAGTATATGTCATCATAACATGACCACTGACGACCTTCACGTGCAAATTGTGTACCTCAAGGTCATACGGACAATTTTGGTTATAAGAACAATACATGTAATAATTATTGATTTCTTTCACAATTTCTTGTCAATGTACTTTTGAATTGAAATTAAATGTTACTAAAGTAAATTGAAAACATTTATATCTCAGTTGATAATTTGAGTTTATAATAAACAAATGCTCTTGAATTTAAAATATAAACTGCTTAAAATTCGAAACCATTTATTACGATATTTGTCAGAAGAGCCATTGAAACGATTACATAAATCTCTCGCTATTATTCGCCACTTACTCACCTGGAAGGCACACAAAGAAGCATCTTCCGATTCGTCCATTGAATGGCGAATGGATTTTTAACGCATGCGTGAATATTACTGAATGCAATATGTGGACCATGAAGACAATCGAGTTTTTTTCCTGCTTGGTTAGGTTGGCATACCTGCATGCATGGAGTCTTTGTGTGAACATAACCTCGAAAGGAAACGAACGAATTTCTTAAGAATTTTGTGTTTTTTTTAATATAAACTCTTCGCTTCTGAATTCTGGCTATCGAACAATACAGATAATCACAGGCTACGTATGTGAAATTATACGAAGCAACAAGTTATCTACGTCATGGATAATTTAATTCTTCTCCTCAAGCTTCATCGTTCAGCTTCTGTCGAAATGGCTGCGGATCTGTACTGTAATATTTCTAGGAATACATAACTGCAAAACTTACTCACTAAAACTGTGCAATCTCTTTGGTAATAGATAGAGGAATATTCAGATACCAAGAAACAGGAATAATATATCGTGTATAGAAGGAAATTTACACGTGATTTCCATTAAAACTTAAAGTAAAAATAAATACACACACGTACTTTTCTGTAGGATATATAAATAGTTTTTAACTAAGCAAATAAATAACTGATTTCTAGAAAAACAATAGAAAATAGAAAGTGTCATTTTTCAATGTGCCCCACTAAAATAGTATATTGCAAAAACATTAGGTTTTTATTTACAGGTCTCTATGTGTTTCGTAATGACCACATTGGCTATCTAATGTCATTGTTATTTGCTAAAACGCTAACTAATTTTTATTTACCAGTCATTAATTTTAATTTATCATTCATGTAGCATATTTTTTAGTTGCTTGTAACATTTAAAAACAAAAAAAAGACTAGTATTACAAATTTTATTTATTTTGTATCGAGTTAAAACTTGTCATAAATTAATTAATGATACAATATTATGTAATTATGTACATAATATTGTAAAAAATATCCGGTATAGATTCGTATCATCTATGAATTCGCCGATGTAGACGTATACTCGTAGATAAATACGTTTCAAGTAGTAAATTTCAGTATCTGACGGGTTTGTTGCTATGCTAATAAAGAATTAATTTTAATATATTTAAAATTAACGCATTTTTAATCAACATCTGTTAGTTTATTAGAATAAGTCGTCCAAAATAAGTTTCCTGCGTTACGTACTTTAAAAGTGATTCGTTGTAATACAAAATGTTACTGTTCTGTTATTCTCTCGTATCTATTCAGAATGCGAAATGTGTTAGAAGCACTTTGGACAATTCTCTGTTCTCGAAAAAGCCCCGCGGTCCAAATACATTTCAGGCTCATTAATATAATATGAATCATGGCGCATACATTTTTGCGAAATGTTAATCGCACGCGCGATGAACGAATAAACTAGCGAACACGAAGCAGGTCATCAGTATTCTCCCACGTAATCTCACTGGTTCTTCCTCTAGCGGTATAACCTCCTCTTTCTTCTCCTTCCACTTCATCCTCCTATGGAAAAACAAGTTTAAATAAACATTAACACTATCAGATCACGTTACAGATTAGCATACATGTAAATCGCCAACGGATTTGTGCACTCAGTATTCACGCATTACAGAGACGATTTATTTTTTATTTTGCGTAATTCGTCGTAAGGTGTTTCCAAGTATGAACAGGCACTCCTTGTTTCTGTTTATTGCCCATGAGTTCTGGGCCAAATAAAAGATTTATTCATTGATTTTTCTTTGCCACAAATTGTCCTTCATTTGCATGCTTGTGCATTCCAGGAATTACATGACTAAATTTACGTGATTAAATTATTAGTTTCTAAATTAAATGCTCTAGAATGAAATGGGAAATTTAGTTTCTATAATTAACTGTAGTATTCCAGACAGTAGTCATTCATAACGCACCCTGTCTTCCAGTTGAATTCTCCTGACTATTTATATGTTGTCTATATTTACATATGTACATTCATGGAACTGTACGAACTGTTTACAACTGTAACACAGAATCAATCCTACCTTCTCATTACACATCACGGGTACAACAATTAATAGACATAATACCTACCATTTAATTTTAAATCATATTTCCCTTGTTCTACTATCATTTCAAACGTGATATGATAAATTGCCGCGCAACATAATTACAAGTAATTGCACAGTAATCGAAGTATAATTTTACATCGTTCCACGTCATTATTACGTGGCACTACTGTTAGTCAACCGCTTGTATCAATAATACTTGTACTTACTGTATTCATTCGATTTTTTTTTAGGAAACATTCCTACGATGACAATTATGCGAAAATAACCTTGAAGTTTATACCGTTATAGCTAATGTTTAGGTTTGTCAACAATATCCAACAACAACTATCTTATTCATATGAATGTAGGTGCAACAATTGTTATTAACACCAATGACGTTCGTCAATCTAGGGCACAATTAAACTAAATTTACTCACAATAAAATATTTGTATCTCCGTCAATGAATTTCCCACATCATATTTGTGAACTATTGTTCTGTTAGCGACTATTAATTTTTTACATGTATTTTTTCTGTAGTTTATTTATATCAAAACTAACTGAATTATGTACTAATGTAATAAACAGACTTATTGTTACATTCTAGAGAATTTGTGTCGCATTGTTTCATATGGCCAGGAAGTTGTAAAATACGTCTTATTAAATTAATTTTGTTAAATTTTCGCATTTCTTCACAACTTATTAAAGAATATGATGTGCTTATTGTTACTAATTTGTATGTTTTTTTTTACGAAACATAGTGTTATGTAGGTACACGTCTATGTCTGATTACAATTGAGATATATACTTATGTATATATATAGTAGGTAATAGAGATTATGTACATTTCTACATTATTCGATACATCTGTCACATGTAACGTGGAAAGTTTGTTCACATAACATCACGCAAATGTCACATGTTTAAATGTTTCTACAACATCTCTTACATCTTGAATAATTTTGTGCTTATTTACGATCTACCATTTAAATGTACGTCTTACAACTATCTAATTGTACAAAATGTTGCTGTGCTTCGATGGTTTAAGTTGCAGGAATATGTTTAAATATCTATAAATATAAAATACAAATGTTCATGTCAAAAATATAAAATATTCTATTCTAAGCATTGAAATTGGATAGATTGTATCGTGTATTAGCATTTCTTAAAAAAAAAAAAAAAAAAACATTAAACCATTATTATTTTCAAACAGCGAGTTTACTGCGGAAAAACTCGTCTGTCACTCCTAATGAAACCTGGGTTCTGTTCTGCTACACGACTTGCAATCGGATTAGAAGTACAACAGAAAAACAACTGTTCGTTCTCATAGATTTGTAGTTTTTGTTTCAATGACTCCATTTAAGAACATGTTTGTTAGACGTTGTATATCAAAGTTAAAACTAATATTACGGCAAGGATTCTGTAAAATTGTCAATTATTTCTACAATTCTTATAAGATATATTTCAATTCTAGATGTACAAAAGAAAGTATGCCATTTTCTATCATTTCCCTTGTATTTTCTCGTACACATGTTTATCTGTCTATTTTTTTGTACTGGAAAGTATAACTTTTTTCCGCATCCAAATTTGCACATGTGTGTCACAGAAAATAAACATTTTAATTAAAAAGTATTTAATGAATTTTAGAAATGTATCTTCTTAAAAACTAGTTCACAAAAAATAATTTGCAAACACGTTACGTTTTTGTAACTTTTTTAATGAACTTCTGTGTTAGTATGCATATTATAAACTCATTAGATATTTTCGAATTTCTCTTTGCAAAACAAATATAAAAAAAATACGAAATATAAATTTCCTGTTCGATTTTTCGTACGATGCAAATTACTTTCTTAGTTTTGCATTCTTTCGATCTGCTATTGACGATCGATACTAAAATAGTTTAATGACTAGGAAATAAGCTTGCTGCAATACTCTCTTTCGAATTAAATACTTTTGAAATAGTTTATTTATAATTTTTATTTAGAAATTAAAATCAACATATTTTGTTATAATGTGCTTCAAGTCTTGACCTCCTTTAATTGGTCTAGGAAAGTATTTATTGGGCGTATTATTTTTACACCAAGAACATCTAAATCTAGAACTGTTATGTTAGATACTTATTGAAAACCCTGACGAGTCTTGGCAGGAGACCTTGATGGAGTTCTACTGATCTTCATGAAGGGTAAACACATATCGCATGACGACGGTAACTGTAAGACGATTAATTGTATCGTGCATGTAACCTGATAAAAACATGAACATTCAATCATGAATATAGTTTCTTCATGCAAGTTCCGCTTATACATGTAATACACGGCAAAAACAATCGTAATGATAAACATGTTAAATTAAACAAAAAGTAAGTACTTTTTTCGTATCTATATCTAAAAGTTATTTTGTAAAATACACGAATATTTTTTTGTTTGTTTTAGAATATGTTTTTATACATATATTGTCCTTGGTTTTAAGTCCAGTGTGCCATTGAATATAGGTAGTTTATGTGATCAATGTTTAATCTAGTTATTAATTATTTATAATACCTTGAAGTGACCGACAAATAGATACGATTTTGAAATTTATAGCGAAATAAATGTCATTCCAATATTATCAATTAAGCATATAGATTTTTCCATATCTAATTTCAACACGAAACTGTCAAAGAAATGACAACTAAATGTTCGATAATATTATCATAGTTTCCACGACAAAATACATAAATTCATTCTTTGTATATCGGTGGAACTATATTATTCATTTACGTGACAGTATGTTTCGATGGACACTTTGTATATCCGATAATTAATTTTCCTTTGATTATTTTTTTCTGATTATTATATTGTATGAATCACCATAAGTGAAAATTTAGTTGTTTTTTGTTGTAGTTTCTAAATGTAGATAATATTACATACCTACTAGATTTTCCTGAGCGATGTTATTGCATCTCATTGTATAATACACATGTAATTTTGTAAAATATACTGCGTGTTTATATTATTTAACTCACAACATTAGCAAGTAATTTTTATTCCTTCAAAATAACACAATTTTTAAGAAAAACTTAATCGTTTATGATATGATTATAATTAACTACAGTGTTTTCAGTTTTCGTAGAATTCATACACACAATCATATACGTTGTGTTCAAATAATAATTAATGGTTATTATATATAATGAAATGATCAGCTGATTTACAGGTATCGACAGGACGGTAGCTGGCTTAACCTTGTGTCGCTTTCATCATGTAGCTTCTCTAAAGATAGCAACGATGCCTATCCGTGTCAGAACGTTACAAAATATGGGTTAATTACGATTTGCATATTAACTTGTTACGACAGCGAAAAACAAATAAAAAAAAACATCCGTACACATAGTTACCTGCATTTAGATGATATGTAAATACATTGATTCGCAGCAACATTGAACATTTTATCTATGTTAATTACGTTTACAAACGTACTTGATCTTGTTTAAACTCGCCAGCCTGTACGATGTGTATCTTTGTGTTTATCGAGATCGAATGAAAGAAAATTATAGCATCGTTTGTATATAAAGTGAACGAAAATAGCAAAGTACGTATTGCAAACTGTTATTATTGGGAATTTTCAGATAAGTCTGAAATATTTGTAAACTATTTCATTATCGACCACACCTTAATGTATGTAGCTTGACGTCGCATTGAAATCTCCAGCATTTGTGCAATAAATATCTATCTTATCAATGGAAAAACAACGTATCTGATGCAGACGGAAAAATAGTAACGATTATCAAAATTAACATTTACTGGATTGCTAAGAAATAATGTACTAATGTGAACATTTACTTAAAACGCAGCAAATTATAACTAATTTGACATCATTTACAGAAATTTGTCAACAGGCTTGAAATATCCTTTCGTTAGCCATTGGACAAAGATGTTACAACTTACATCCGCTGTTAAATAACTTAGCAAGGACGCGAAATTAAAACATGCTTCACACTTGATGAGTTCGACCACAATTACAATATATTTAAAATTATTTCAAACCTTGAAAATGTTAATTAACGCGTGTGTAACTCAACGTTATTTTCTGTTTTTTTACATTTTATTTTCCGTACAATCGTAGAATGATTTCATAGTGTGTAATTATCATCATGTTTTTAGGGTAATTATAGATGATATAATAATTATTCTACCTGTTGATTAACGTTTGATTTCGTGTAAATAAGGTCACGATTTTGTAATTTTCGTTTGCAATTAATTCCAAACAGAACATCTTATAGCTTCAGGTTAGGAATTACAGTTTGGAAGATTTCAAGTTCAAATATTAATATTTGCGTGTGCTGTTTTGTGTATAATATATTTATATTTTCAACGAGAATTGCATCAGGAGTTTTCACAAAGTATTTTATTTCTTTCTCACCATTTAACAGAAAAATAATACATAATTTGAGCAGTTTTTTTCAAATATTTTTTAATTGAATTTTATACCATGTAAATAACAATATTTTTTAGTAGTAGGTTTTTTAATACCAATAATGTAACTTTGCATAAATAAGAATTATAAAAGTTGTTAAGATTATCTACCGATAAGAACAACAATTTTATTAGTAAATTATGTAAACAACAAATAGTAACATATTAAATATACATATGTATCCTTGTATAAACACATTTAATTCTCTCTATGCAAATTTACAATCATCTTTTAAGCGTATAATAAGACGTTTCCGTATTTGCGTAAACATTAAAATGTATAACATTGGCACTGTAAGTAAAATTATATAATTTTATTCAAATTTATTTCAGAAATGTGTTCTACATTTATATATTTTCTTGTTTATTATCTAGAATGAACTTCGTTTCAACAAATATGTTTATACAAACAGACCTTGATTCTTATAACTACGTACTTTGATTATAAACAATTGTTTACTCAAATACAAAATAGTGTAAATAATTGAAGAACCTTGGTTATGTTGTTAGTTGAAATTTGTTACTATACGCGAGAATTCATGTTTGTTCAAGTTTTAGTATCTATGATACTAAATACATATTTAGATTTATAACTACATAGTTTGAAAACTGGTGTATAAACTTACTGTCACTGCTGTACTGGTGTGAACTGACAAGTACACATATAAAAGTATGGAATATTTATTCTTTAAATATTAACAAATATATTTCATAATTTTGCATAAATATAGCATATAATTGTGATGTATTTTTTGTTTTGTTATTAATAAATAGATATGGTGTATTCCAATCCATATAGGAGTGACGTCATATCAGATTAATTTTATTCCCTACATATACAAAATAAGCTATCTCTTTTCTATACATTTGACTCGTATAAATATTTACGGACATCGTATTGCCATAAGGGGCGGGGCTTCTTAATAATTCATTTGTTTTTTTATGACGTCAGTCCTATATGGATTTGAATACACTTTAATTGTAATTTATGCGTTGTTACATAAGCGTAAGAGTTATCTCTTTGAACTGCTTCCAGAATTTTAGAAACCCAACTATCATAAAAGTATCATCAAAAGATTTAGGGATATGCATTTTAATATCTTTTACTATAAACATAAAAATTACTTTTATAATGAAATATTAAAATTAAACTAACACATCTGCATTCTTGTCAGATTCGAAATATCCTAAATATACAGTAATAATATTTTTTACTGTTCATATAATCAACCATATGTTGACAAATTTAATTTCGGTAAATATTTCTCTGGTCTAAATTTTAATAGCGTTTGACATTATTTACGATACTGTTTTCAAATAGAAAACATCTGTGAAAATCTCATCAAATTTAAAACGGTCTCCCTATCTCACATGTTTAATAACTTGGGACGATATTTTAAGCTTCTTCTGGATGACTGTTGGCTATTCTAGGAATTTGTCTTGCTGTGAAAATCATATGTGTTAGATGATGTTATGCAAACATGCTTCTTGCATATCAAGATGTTTATAAACACACACACTCATCTATACTCACTGTAAGACCTGTGACTCATGTGCAGTTTGTGTTGTTTTTCATTCATGCAGTTTACTTTTTTTGTCTGTAGAATGTACGAGCTATAATTATTACTTGTTCTCACTTATGTTTATAGTTCTGAGTAAAGAGAAAATGAAACTTTATATCACATCTAGTTCAGACCAGTACCAGAATAATTATCAAAGTTGTATCATCTTGATACTATTCTGAGAAGCATGAAATCATTCAATTACTAAACCATAATAATCTTATACAATTAAATGTACCAGATATGTCATTAATTAAAAAGCCACACATCAATATACCATAATCACATCTGAAGCCAGCAGCAAATAGCGACATTGTCGGTCACAGTCTAATAAGATGACCGATAAACTCATCTGTACATCGCGGCGATTAGCATGTGAGCGTCCTTGTTTTCTCGCGTGCTTCACTGGAGAAACTGCATTCTTTGTCGAGTCGTCTGTGAGATCCCGCCTTCCTGCTCTGTACCCCCCACCACAGTCCACCACTCTTCTTACGTTGGTAAGAGAGCAGTGAACCGCTGCCAATGTCAGAAGCCTTCAGTTGTAATCGTAAAATCTCTTGCTGAACTGCTCGCACTCATACAAATGTAATATTTGCACAATAGGTAGCCATCTAGTGCGTGGACAAAACAACTACACGTTTATGCCCATAAATATGTAGTTTTTATATTACAAAGTGTAAAATTTTGCAGACATAGTTATTTTGATTATGAGTAGCATTTTGTACGATTTCAGAGCATCCAAATGGATGTTAATATAGTTAATGTTTCCGGTGTAAAATTTTGGTTTTATTTTTAATTAAAATGATTTTCAAACTAGACGCCAACAACCTACGTAAAATGACCACACAGATGTTAATAAATTACTTCAATATTTTGTGTATTATGTAGGTAGTAAAAACTTGCGTCATTCGTGAGAATTTAGAGTAACCTGTTGTAAGCACGGTTTTTACTTGAGGCAGTACAAGTTTTTCAAGAAGTGGGATTTAATTTTTTTACTGTTTCTGAAAGTATTAAATTTTCGCCGACTTTGCTTCGGTATATTGTTGTGTTTTTATTTACAGTTATTGCTTGAATTTAACGCATTCTTCTTAATCGGATTATGGCTCATCTGTGAAGAAGCAACATTCTTTAAATACGAATAATAATTTATTAAGCATTTAATTACAATGCATGTAAGCACTAGGATTTTATTTCTACAAAATATACAATAGGTTTATAACCAGTTATAAATAATGATTTGTAATTCAAGCAATAAACTACAGAATTGCATATGATACATGATAATAGTTTTATAATTGATATTTCAAAATAGTTTAACAACTTTTTCAATTGAAATAATAATGGATAATTGGAAAATACTTTTATATTGTGTGAAAGTCATGACACGAAAGTGACATTTCATTTACTTCTGTTAATTTTGCAGTAAAATATACCCTTGACATTATCTTCAGAAATTAATGTGTTGCCAAAAAATATTCATTGTTCATTTTACTTGTTCC
Source organism: Carabus problematicus (assembly GCA_963422195.1). Classification (NCBI taxonomy): domain Eukaryota; kingdom Metazoa; phylum Arthropoda; class Insecta; order Coleoptera; family Carabidae; genus Carabus; species Carabus problematicus. The sequence goes on along the minus strand of OY728579.1, from coordinate 16,286,090 downwards.
GTTCTTGTTCACGATCCATTAAATGCAAGTTATAAATAAATTAGTTGGAGGTATTGCAAATACTGAGTGTTTGCCGCAAATATATGCACGGTACAGTTACATGAGAATATTCACCCCGAAGTGGTTAGATTGTCACAACTACGGCGACATAAAACCAATGATTCGGAACTGAACAGTAATACATATGCAGAATGGCAACAACATTGACTGCTGTCGTTGTTGTTGTTGTTATGGTGATTGATGTTTGTCATTCCGATACATTGCTCCCGGGACATTTGAATAATTGGCATCTGTGCGGACCGGCCATCTTGTGCAATACGACCTAGTTACATAACCTCAAACGTCAATGCATGTCCATTGTTGTCACACGTCACTGATTTTATTTGATTAAAAGCGGTTAGCGTCATTTATCATTAGTGTTTTATGGTTTATTGTATCGACCGGAAGCAACAGTCGCCGATGTTTATGAACAAAATCACACGCGATAAATATTTATTATTCATAAATCGTTTGATAATAATAGTACAATATTATGCGAATTGAAAAAAATGTATTGCATTCAAATATTTGAAAGTGTTTCCGTGATTTACCATGTCGAAAATGTTTTGACTTTTATATTAAATAAATAATACTTTTTTTTAATAATGACACATTTTAACGTTTTTATATTATAATTTTAGCCTTTATCATGATATATTCATAAAAAATATTTTATAAATTTGAAATTTATTTTCATTGTATAATTTCGTTGTAATTGTCATAAAAAAAATTCGTAAATATGTATGCAAAAGTATGAAATATAGTTGACAAAGCAAGGATTTTCGCAGAAAACTTTTCGAAGTGAAAATAAACAAAATAGAAATTAAACAGGTCACATGAGTTCACGGTTAATAATAGAATTAATGAATCAATTGTTTGTCTAAGGAAAAGCTATAACCATTAATTGAGGGTCATTACTTGACCGGTTGATTGAAAACAATAAATAAGCAACAATTTACTACGGCCTGACCATAAAGTTTATGTCTCGACAATCTATGTGATGTACAGCTGTTCATTCGCATGTTCCAAGTTCATAAAAATCCGATATTCTCACGGAACCAAACTGTTTGCTTCCGTCATTCTGCGCTGTTTTTCATTTTTCGAAAACATATATCTTGGAGTTAATTGGTTTTTGCATTAAAAAAATTATGGGCGCTTAAATGATATTTATAAATTATTCTAATTAGGTAAACAACGCGGAAGACGACCACATCGATAATTTGCATATATGTACTTTGATACTATAACGGGACACGTATGACTGTTGAATGTTAGGAAATTATGCCTATTGATTAAAAATCTCAATCTGTTTGCAATACAAATAAAACAATACATTTATTTCAAATACACCTTAATGTATTTTGTTTTCCAATTATGTTTTTATTTCTTCGTCATTGAAAAAAGAAAATAATTCCGCCGTGATATTGTTAACATTGTTCCCCGATTCAACTGGCATTTTGCAAACAAATAATACTGTAGGTGTCAAACAATGTAACAAAGAAATTTTCTTATACCGCTGTATGTAAAAATTATTAAATGTTAAATTATTACTTTATCGTTAAAAGTCAAATTAAATTGCATTGTATGGTGTTTTTTTCTTAACTTTTAACTGTAATTTATGGTAAATCGAAAAGGCTATGAGTGTAGCTTGAAATTGGAAACGACTTGTACAGTTAGATAATGACATTTGTACTACTTATTATCTTTTACTAAAAGGTATCTGACTAAAAGCATGTAATTACATGCTGTTGACTTTTCTTAGTCTAATATTAAATTTAAAAAAACTCTATTACTATAATTCAAATAGATTAGTTAAGAGGTAATCATTTAAGAATCTTAATTTCATGACAGGAAAAAAATCTTATTTATTTTTCATTTTTTCTGTAGTATACAATCGTAGTCTTGCTGTAACCAAATTTTTATTTGTACGTCAAATAATACTTTGGTTCTGTCGTAACCACAAACTACTGTGTTCTTTTTTTATCTTGACAACAGCGATACATTAATATTGTATTCTCCGTGTATTTTTTAAGCTGTGCCATGTGTATGATTCCATGTTATATTTACTTATGTAAAATATTGCTTGGTGTGTTTGTATTAGACATTTATATATGTATATTATTACGTATATGTATTTGTGTGTGTGTGGTTTCTTGATCGTTGACCCTGCCCGAAGATACAAGTTACTGCATGACTGATTGCAGTTGTGATGTAACCTGTATACACTGTGCGTACATTAGACGAACACATATATGAAATCGGAGACCTTAGCAGCGACGTGACCTGTGTTAGAAGTCAATACGGGCGCCAGCCACCACAACTTTGTATCATCGTGCAAGGTTATTCCTGTCTACAGACGTATTACAGAGTAATTGTTAATACGTCTGTTTATCTGTAGTTTTTTTTGTTTACTTTTCATTTAGATACTGCATTCGATTATTTCAGTTTCGTTTTACAATTGTTTTTTGTAAACCTTTATTCATGCTTCATATTGAAAACAAAATATATTATACATTATCGCTAGTAACAATAAAGACGCCGATAAAATGGTTCAATAAACTCAATAAAATAAAACAAAAACTATAATCAATTTCTTTTAATCTACCGTGTAATTACATCAGAAAGTTAACAAATCTGTTTATATTGTTTATGGAAACATTCTTGTACCAGTACAATAACTGACCTAACAATACCTGCAACGAAAAACAAGTGATTGTATTATTTAATAACATTAAATATAGCAAATGGTTGATAAAACAGGAGCAAATTCTTACAATGATAGTGTAACAGTTTTCATTGCAAAGTTTCTATACTATATGTATAAGTAGAAAAACTTCAAAGTCGCTTTGTCAATATGAGTATAAGATTTCCGTTATTTTACAACGGCGAACAGACATCTCCGTTACTATTCAAATATTATACAATTATATTCATAGAATGTTTGGAATGTCACATAATCGGAAACCTCACACCAATTACTTCATGCGTTTGAATTTTCTATTCATTGCGCAAAACATGCCGTGGGTATTCTGGGCAAATCGGATCAGATGCATGGCTTCACGTGTCAAGAAAAACGTGATTCCATTATGACTGGATGACCTCTCCAAGGTCATGCAAAAAAAATCTACGTATTTCTAAGAAATACATCGTGTTTTTTTTTCTTATTCAAGGAAGAACACGATGTCAATTATTGTTTTTTCAATTTGTTTTTTTTTTCAAATTTTGTTTTTGACCATTTACGCATGTTAAGAAAATTTTATTGACAATTGAAAATAGAATGGCTTTTTAACGTTACCAAACGTTTCTGGTTCCGTAATCATTCGAATAAAACGTTTTTACGAAGCTATTTGTATTTTTAATTAAAAGAACCTGTTTAATCAACTGGCTATTTAGCAATGGTGTATAATTGAAACTTGTAGTTTTATTGTTAGATTTATAATTATGTTTACATGTTTTTAAACTGAATTCTGCAACATGTAAACATTTCTTACGTAAAGTATAGTTCATAGTAAAGTTTTTCCTACGTTTTAATGACAAAATTTACTATAAAAAGAAACGAAATACTATTTACTAGTAGGCACATAAATTATTATTACACCATAGGTAACTGCACAATAAAACGTACACATAATAGTGGATTATAAATTACAAATATAACTTCTAAAATTATTACACGTATAACACTTATGAAATGCGTAGCTCTCCGTATGTAAGATTTTATACATTGCACAGTTCATAAATTACTAGCAAATTTAATTATTAATCTGGTGTGTAATGGATATTTGTTTACTAAAAATCATGAAACGCACACATTAGCGAAGGTCGAATGGATCAGGTCACTGTAAATAAGAAAAAGAGAAAAAACTTGTATAATCATGATGTAATAATAGATATGTACATCCTGATTGTGAAGATGCTCAATGTAATATGTATATGATGTAACGCTTTATTTTGTCCACAATGATGCACCACCTTTCGTTAAAATCTTGTGAGAAAAATACATCTGTGGTTTATTTTAACGTCTTAAAAACATTTTTTTACTCTTACGCACATGTGCATACATCCTGTACACGTTTGTTTGCAATTTATAAATATGTATAAAATTCAAATATTGTCTGTTTGAACAACCCGTATTTTTTTATTACATTTACAGGTATATTTAACAAATGTTTCAAAATTGAGTAAATTTTAAAATGTTTGTAAAATATAATACCTAGAAATGACAGATGTACATTCTAAAAATCTGTCAAAGAATATCGAATATTCACGTACATATTTACCGTATTAAAAACGGTGTTTATAGTAAGTAGAAATTATGAATATATTTAATTACGTACAATGAATCATTAAATGTCAGTTAGAACTATTACATAACATCGAAATTACCAGTGTGTTGTTTTTCATAGTAATATTTATCCCCTTCTCTTTGTCAGTCAATGTTCGTTTAGTTAATGACGAGCAGGTTATTCTTTATCAACCCCGATTCAAGGTCACACACATAGATTGGTGCTGACGTCATACACATGTCTTATTCGTAGTGTGTAAAAGCTCTTGTCGCAAATAGGTAAAGTTAGTTATTGCAACAATGGTGTGGCGTACGGTTCGTACATTGACTTTATCATCAACCAACTAATTGAAGAGTGCATCTGTTGAAGAACTTGAATACAGTTCTGTCTGTGTGATATTGGATTAATAATTCTGAGGCAAGTCAAACAAACACTACTATTTATTGTCAATTTTCGTCTATAATGCAACAGTCAACTAAAAATTGTGTCATAGAAATATTGTAAAACAATTCTCCTTTTTTAAAGATATTTTTTAATGAAATTTTAATTTAATTTCTTCATTCTAAATTTCGAAATTCAGTAAAATATTCCAACTGTCACTTTAGGAATCTGTGTAATATATTCTCATACATAGTTAACCATTTTAATTATTGTTTTGTTTTTGTCTCATCTTCATTACTTTCAATTTCGATACTAGAATATGCTCTAGTTACACTCGTATTCTAAATGTGATAATTGTCACTTTTTATTTACTTAAAATATTTAAACATTGTTTGACATTTTCGTTAACAAAAATTATGCAATTTTTATTCAAATTAACAAGAAAACCTGAACCATTCCATACGTAAAATTCTCTTGCTCTAAATAATGGTTTGAATGTTGACATTTCATTTTATTTGGCATTGTAATTAAAGTATTATATTTTAATTATTAAACAGATCTGTAAAATGATAACGAGTTTTAACACCTGTTTGTGTTTATTTTACTGTGTTATGGGGGTCACAATTATAATTGTTTTTATATTTATGAAAAACAAGACTGTTTTTAGTTTTACACTTTTATGATAATCAAATAGATATTGTTATCTTGTTTTAATATTTTGACGAATTATACATAAATTCCATTCTTCTAATTTTCGTAAACAATAATATGTAGTACAGTTCTGTATGTATTTTATAAACATGTACTTAGTGCAAAGTACAAAAAATGGTGAAAAATCCTGTAGAAGTAATAGCTATTTGAATTACTATCATGATGCAATACGGTGCATCAGTTTTAATTATCAACTTTCTTCATATAAAATTATAACATTTTGTGCCATATACTTTCTCAAATACTATACGCCAAAACGTCCATGACAGAAAGAATTAACTCTATTATTACAACGTTTTAATTGTCGATAAAATCTTAACAATGCAATCGGAGAAACTAGTGGCCAATCATTATTTATCGTGTTACATTCTAGTTCGCAATTATATCGTTTAGTGATGCAGACTAAAATGTTAATAATAGATTCTTAGAAATATAAAATAAACTATGTATACGCTTCTAACTTCCTATATGATTAGCTCTTCTAATTATCTGCTGTCTTTCATCTTGAATGAAATTCAAGTTGAAGGAAAATGACTAGCATAGAACATGTCGACTCCGGCGAAATTCCTTCAGCTGATAATTTGTGCCAACGCTCATCACCATTGGAAAGATTTCACAAAATAATCAGGTAAAGAAGACACAGATGCAATTGTTGGTTGTTACAAAATTACATACATGGTTTCAAGATGGTGTTTCTCTTTGGTGTACAGTATACATACGACAAGTACTACCTCAAGTATTGACTGCGTAACCTCATTGCAAAGTAATTACCTACGAGTGCATCTTCACCGGCAAAAATAAGACAAACACGATCATATAGAACATGAACAGAAACAGGAAATCAAAATTTAACCGTATGTAGCATTAACGGTTATACCGCAGCACAGCTGATTTCTAGGTAACTTACTATATTCAGCCAGTGACGTGTTTTTCTGTTAAGGTCGTAGGTTCACTTCACTTCGCATAGTTGTTTCCTAGTTGTATATCACAGATGTCACTACCGCTGTTCCTCTTTGGCATATGGCTAACGAAGTCACGTAGTTCAGCTGTTAAACCGTATGGCAATAATGTTTGTCAGGTTACGTTGCTAATCTAATTAAATCTAATTGTGATTTGGTTTCGTTTGCGATGCTTTCTGAACTAGATTCAATTGAGATCCGTTATAATAACGCTAGAATATGTACCAGCATTGTTTGTGTCATTAACTTCTAGTAATGTTCGTAAAATAAGGTTATGTCATGTTACAATATGGCGGCGAATTTTATTTTTATTTTTGTGACTATACGTTCGCACAGGAAATGGATATTTTGCAATAAGTCTTTTCTTTCGGAATCAAACAATAGTGAATATTTTAAGTATCGATATATTTCTTTTTTACTTTGAGTGACATGCGAATTTCAAAACTTTCTTACTATTGAATACACGCTACATACGAGTATAATTTTGGGAAATAGTTTAAAAATTTAATAATACTACAATTGTATAACGATTAGAACGTAAATTCTTTAAGAGCGCTGAGCAATTATTGTTGATGTCAGCCTCATCTTATTAGTGTTAGCAATGGAAAGTGCTAATTTAATTCCGTAATTATAACTTTCGACATTAATTAAGTACACTATTCATGTAGTTATTTTACTAAATGAGATGTTAACATGTTAATGTGTCAGATATTGATTTATTTTTTGTAACAATATGAATAAAAATGTTAAACTTAGTCCTCTTCTGTTTCAGAGGTGACCTCAACCAACCAAAATGAACTGTTTTCGTGGCTCAGGAGGTGGTCGTTTCATCTCCAAATTATTCTTCCTCGTCTTCCTCTGGGTCCTGGTAATGCTGACTGTATTCCAACTCCGTGGATATAATCTCCAAGTGTCCGTACCACCTCTTGGAGCCGTCGGTGGTCGTCTTCTTCTGCAGAAAAGACTCGATCCACTCACACGACATGCAGATTCCACCACAGAAAGCATGGATCTCGAGCCAGACGTTGACAAGTCGCCTAGTCTCTCTGAAGATATGTTAGTAGAGGAAGTTCAAAATCGAATGCCCAGTCTACCAATCGTGTATTGGAACAAGAACAAGAATAAACCCATGTACATTAACTCCACCTGTGCGAAATATCCCAGTGTTTTCGAGTTGGAATTCAACAACATCTACTGGCAAACACTTCGAACCTCCAATGGGACCTTTCAATTATACGGTGCCTACTACGATATTAGGAAACAAAATCGAATGGGTGCTACAATTAGAGTATTAGGGATGATAAATAGAATCGAACCAACCGTGGTAACGCATTGTCAAATCTGGTACGATGGTAAAAAGCATCCACTTATAGTTAAAACATTCGAATACAAGTACATTTGGTATAAGAAATGGGGCAATTACAAGCAAGGTATATACCAACCGTATCTGATTGCTTGTCCCATACCAGAATCGTATAGAAATACTTCACCATCATCAGTGTCCTTGGTCGAAAAGCCCTGTGATAATACCACCAATAATTTAAGGGTCATTTTCGATAAACCAGAGAAGAAAAAAGATTTTGCTGTTTGCGTGAAGGGATTAGATTTCCTTCACGAAGATTTATCCGTTAGATTGGTTGAATGGATTGAATTGCTTGGAGTGTTAGGTGCTGATAAAATCTTCTTTTACGAATTACAAGTTCACCCAAATATTAGCAAAGTCTTGAAACATTACGAGCAAAGTGGTCAGGTGCAAGTGACTCCAATAAGTTTGGCTGGTGGTCAACCAAATATACCCGCTTTCCAACATCTTTACTTGACCAAAAAGACGAACCACAAACGCCAGAATGAGTTGATTCCGTACAATGATTGCTTCTATAAGCATATGTATCAGTACAATTATATCGCGCTCTTGGACATTGATGAAGTAATCATGCCTGTTAACCATCAGAACTGGAAAGAATTGATGGATACCGTTCTGCCTAAAGCGTTGAAGATCAAAAGTGAAGAACGTGCTTCCTATAATGTAAGGAACGTTTATTTCCTCGATGATCTTCTTCATTCTCATGGATGGATTAAGGATATTCCGAAGTACATGCACATGTTACAACACGTGTACCGAGCGAAAAACTTTACAAAACCGAACCAGTACGTGAAATGTTTCCATAATACTGAAAGGGTGCTTACATTACACAATCATTTCCCACTATCATGTCTGGCCGGAAGTTGTACGTCGTATCCTATTGAAACTACAGACGCACAACTCCAACATTACAGGGCTGATTGTGTGAAAACGTTGAAGAAATCCTGTGATTTGTTTAAAAGCAACAGTGTCATGGACACCACCATTTGGAGGTACAAAGATCCACTGATAAATAAAGTTACTAGAACTTTACGGACTTTGGGATTTTTCACGGAGAATGGTGGTAGATGAAAACAGTTTACAGTGATACTGTTTATGGTGAATCATGACTGCGAACTATGAAAATATTAGCTCAACTAAATGAGTTATTTGTGATTGCCAAAATATTGAGTTGCGGTAGAATCTTCTTGTTTTGTCGAATTGAACTTTATATATATGTCAACTGTGATATTTGTGCAGTAAGACACTATTTAAAACAGTGGATTTAAACAAGTTTTAACTTTCTCAATATTCACTAGTCTCCCTTCTATAATTATTATATGAAATTTAGTACATATATGGAATTCAATTGATTATGAATCTACTGATTGACAAATATGTGTGTTACAAATGGCCTTAACTATGATTCTTTCTGCAAAACTTGAAGATTCCGCTAAGTTTTCCACACAAGACATATGCCTTGCGTCGGAAGACATATAGGTTATAGAGTAAATGACAAAAGTTAGGTATGTGACTATCTTACAAGGCGTGATGTTTGCTACATCTGAACACTCATGTGTTCCATGAATATTTCACAAATGGGGAAATGGAATATTCGTTGCAAATGTATGCGAGCTTTTGATGTGATACGATGCTATTATGATCTCTGTGATTTGCCCTGGCTAAATTCTATATTTTTGGGGGTACATTTACAGAAATCTAAGGCCTAGACTTTCATTGGATAAGACTTAATGTAGTTCATATAAGTAAGAGTAATTAGAATTTTGTAATTTTGCTCAACACACTTTCTCAATCATGGTGCTCGATTTTGGGGAACCATTGTTAGAGATGAATTTTGTCCTTATATAATGTGCCTTTTAACTGATTCAATTGAAGATTTTTGGCGTTCATTTACCAACTAGAACGTGATTATTCATTATATACTCTGTATTAACTCTTATTATATTTATACAGAAATAGACAATAATAGGTTTTATAGAGTGAGAATTATGAACTGCCCAAAAATAACTTGTAAATTTGTCCATGGTGTTAAAAATGATTTTTGTATTTTGTGTTAATACGAAATAATAGTTCTTTGATTTTGATTATCCAGATTATACATTTAGCAGATTCATTCAACTTAGGTAATGAAAGTACTACTGTTTTTAATTACATATAGTTAATTCTGTAATAATTAAGTCTCAAGCCTTTACAAGTACAGCTTTTAAAATACAAAAACGAAAGTATTTTTAATGCCATAAGAATATAATATTATACTATAAAGAATGTCAATTTTTTACTATACTATTTATCGTTATAATGCTTTAACTACGTATATTCTCAATTAAGACATCTATTGAAATTATCAAAATTATGTCAAATATGGACAAAATATTCATATTTTGCATGTATTTATTTTATTTATCATATGTCATCATTATAAATTGTCGTTAGTTACATATAATACTTGTTTACATGTATCATGCATTTATATAATTGTGTATTTAGCAATCGAGAAATATTCGAACATTTTACATTATATTCATAATCATTTATTTTTAGTAAAATTTTACTATTTAATTTTATGTACCTTCATGTCTTAATTTTCATGATAATTATTATATTTCTCGTTAGAATTTTGCTGCATTTCCATGTGCTAAATAGTTTCAGTATATATTTATTTATAATTATTTTGTTTGCTAATTTTGCAAAATATGGTTTTACATAGACTGATGTTTGTTAAGGTAGCTATGTTTGAAAAAAAAACTACGAAATTAATATTATGTTTTAGTTCTTGGGGCCAAAAATAGGAAAAAAATATTTGCATTTCTACATCACAGTTGTATATATTACAAGTTAAGCGGTTTGTTCCCAGTTAAAATTAAAAATAATATTATTTAAGAATATTACTTTCGTAATTGTGTATCGAATTTAAACCAATAAAAATGTTTTATTTCGAATGGTTCATTTATTTTATTGCCGTTTCTCAATACTAATTAAATAATTCCTAGTTTTATTTTAAATACATGTTTTAATAAGCATTCATTTTTTTCATAGCTAGGATGTAAACTTAGTTTCGATTCAATACCTACTTTACCGATATTGCTGTCTATTCTGGTTCATTTGGTTAGCGTCAATAGATGACTCTGCTACAGTTGTCACAGCTCTGCCCTCTATGTTCAGTTTGCTATACTATTTTGTGTTTGCCAGTAGCAGACACAAACTTATTTGATGTTGACTACTCTACCGATATGATGAGATAAAGCAATATGCTCACAGATGGAGCACTAGTCAACTAGCTGAAGACCTAAATTTGACGTTAGGCAAAGTTCTGAAAACAAAATATAAACTGTTTTATTTTCTACATTTCTGTCATCGCTGTAATTATATAAATGTAAACCAGCATCGATTTATTCAACGTTTATAAAGAGTGTAAACAAATTTCAATTAATAAAACAAATGATTCAATCCGTTGAATTAATCTTAAAATGTCACTATACGACATGTAATATAAATAATGAAGTTTTAATTTATAACTATGTAAAAGGTTTATTCGTTAGGGTAGTGTGATATTTATAAATTAGATCTTATTATAAATGTAATAGAATGATGGAAGTATGTACGTTAGGGTCAAGTTTTTCAAATTTAAATTACTTTAATCTGTCTTTGTTGTCTCTCGAGTAGAGACGAATAAACGTTGTACAATTTTTTTTATACTACACAACTTTATTGTTGTCCTGCGATAGTTAATTACATTAAAATCAATAGTAATATTACATATAACTATCGATACATCTTAGCCCAAAATTAAACAAGATATGTATCTCAGTTTAGCTATGTAATAATCAATATAGCTTGGTAAGCTTCTGTAACATAATTTCTTCCTACCATATACCCTTTACCTATTTTCAATGAATGTAAGACATATAAATAAAACGCACGACTGGCTTTGTGAGAGAAGATTTGCTACGTGGAATGTGAAAGAAATACATGGAAAGGAAAATGAGATACTGAATGTTATAAAAGATTATGGAATAGATGTATTAACAGTATGTGAAACGAAAAACAAGGGTTACAGTGAAAATTAAATAAATGATTTATTTTGTTTATGGTCTGGTGTAAGTGAAAACATTCATGTAAAGCATAGTGCTGGTGTACTTATATGCGAAAGAATGAAAACGTGTATTCGCAAGTATACATGTGTTTCTTCGCGTGTTTTATATGAAAAAATAAAAATTATTAAATTGTTAAAAATTATTTTTCTTGCTTTGAAAACAATTGCGATAACTCTATATATTTTTAATGTCGATAACCTAAAGTTCGTTGATTAGTTTCCTTCCCTTTGCCCCACCTGTGCGGACGTCCATGAGTTATTGTTGATGAGTTAATCGTTTGACAAAAACTATTAATGATTTAAAAATGCATTCCCCACTCTACTAATACTACATGTATAATAAATTCGTATTTCTAGAAAGTCAGTCACATTTAGAATTGTTTTGCAATATTTACCGTACGTACCATTATTCAAAACAAGTTGACTATTTTGATCAAGTTTCATATAAGTGAAGTATCATCATTTTATAATTAGAACTGAGAAACTGTTGTAATTCGTAACAAAGTGGTAAGTATTTATTACACATTTTGCTGTCCAAATTAAATTTAACCATTTTACTTTTTATTAATAATTCAGATTATTCGGTTGTTTTTTTCAAATCTAAAATATGAATTTTTACTGTCATAAATTATTGTATATACCAATTAAGATAACTGGAGATGGAAAAATTGAATCCAGAAGGCTGGAGATAATTAGCTCTAGTTCAAGGTGTAGTGAACTATTTATTACAAATTAATCATAGAGATGATGAAAAATCCACAAAGAATTATAAAAAAAATTGAAAACAGTTGAAACAAGCTTTAAACAACGCCAGTTAATCAAGGAATTAAAAATGTGAATTGATTGACCGACGTTGTTTCCTTAGGTTTATTTCAGCTTGTTTCTACTGTTAATTGTTTTATTATTCACATCTATACCCACGTGCATGATGTTCTCAAGTTTAGTATTTTTATAACTTTCACCAGTTTTGAGTTAGTTTCTCAAATTTTTTTTACTGTTTGTGTGTTACTTAGACAAGGTAAATAATTTTGTTTATTTTGAAATTTTCCGTATATTTCTGTTATAAGAATTGTTTTATGATTCTTTGTGGATTTTTCAGATATTTTGTGTGTTTGCTTCATAATGACCAGAAATCTTAAGGTCAAAACGTCGTTGTAATATTTTATCATTTTTATGACTAATTTGTAATAAATAGTTCATTACACTTTGAATTAAAGTCAAATAATATAACCCTTTGGATTCAATTTTTCCATCTCAATATTCTGCAATCTATATGTTGACTAAATCAAATCTACAATGGGCTCTTTAGATAACATCAAGTACAATTTAATTCGTCTTTTGTATTTCTGTTTATAAATGTTTGTAAGCAGTTATATTTTTTTAGAAACTAGAAATCATGTATGGTTTAATACAATTCACTGTACTGACAGCATTGGTACTATTAGTCTTTATATTATTATACTATAAGAATGCTTTCAATCATTGGCAAAAATTGGGTGTACCGCATCTCAAACCATCGTTTCCATTGGGAAATTTGAAAGGCCAGTTTATCAAATACCTTGGTCAACGTGTCAGTGATATATATAAAGATATGAAGAAAAGCGGCTTGACGTTTTGTGGATATTACATGTTTGCCATGCCTGTATTTATACCGATATCACCGGATTTAATTAAACTAGTTTTAATGAAAAATTTCGAGTCGTTTGAAGATCGTGGTTTCCATTCAGATGAAATAAATGATCCTATGGGTGTTAGTATTATTACAACCAGTGGCGATCGATGGAGAGAAATGAGAACTAAATTATCACCAACATTTACGACAGGAAAAATAAAAACAATGTTTCCAATAATAGTTGCATGCGGCAAGGACCTAGAAAATTTTATTGACGCTGCAACTAGAAAATCAGAACCAATTGATATTTACGATGTAGCATCCAGATACACTATCGATGTTATATGTTCAGTAGCATTTGGTATAGAAGGCAATTCTCTGAAGGATCCAAATTCGGAATTTCGAAAACATGGCCGAATGGTATTCAATAATAATATATTGAATGACATTAGAGTTGGTCTTGGTTTTACGGCTCCTGCACTATTAAAGATATTTAAAATTAATCTTTATAATCCAACTGCTACAAATTTTTTCCACAAAATCGTTAAAGATACGGTAGCGTATAGGGAAAGTAATAAAGTACACAGGAAAGACCTCATGGATGTGTTAATTCGTCTTAAAAATAATGAAAATATTGACGATGATGTCAGCAGGTCCGTCAAAGTCGTGAACACGAAATCAGTTGATTTGACTGTAGATCAAATTGCTGCTCATTGCTTCTCGTTCTTTCTTGCCGGATATGAGTCGTCAGCATTGACAATCAGCTTTTGTATGTTTGAGTTGGCGGTTAATCCTAATATCCAAGATAAAGTTCGTGCAGAAATTGCCAGTATTTTGAAAAAGTATAATGGACACTTGACATATGATGCTATAACAGAGTTACGATATCTTGACCAAGTTATTCATGGTAAGTTTATAGTATACCAAAGTACAAATGATATATTGTAAAATTATGGTACTTGAACTAATTTCAGAAACTTTACGGAAATATCCTGCGATTCCTACACTGAACAGAGTGTGTACTAAGGACTTCAGAATTCCTGAAACTAATATTACTATTAGAAAAGGAACTAGAGCCGCCGTTTCAGTGCTAGGTATACACATGGATCCCGAATTCTATCCAGATCCAGAGAAATTTGATCCAGAGAGATTTACGGATGAAGAAAAAGCAAAAAGACCTTCTTGTAATTATCTTCCTTTTGGAGACGGGCCCAGAATATGTCCAGGTTTTTTTTCTCTTCCATATTATTTTCACATTAGTATAAAATTGTAAAATTCAATATTATACTGTTTGATTTTAGGAATGAAACTTGGATCAATCAAATCGAAAATATCTATATGCAGAATTATTAGAAATTTTAAATTCTCTCTGGATCCAAGAGTAAAATTACCATTGAAGCTTTGTTCTGTAGGTCCTTTAATGCATTCGGTTGAACCAATTATACTATTAACAGAAAAAATTTAAATTATTATTTTACTGATATGAATAATAGGAATATATATCGTCACGGAACGAAGAAAGATTTTTCTAAATAAACTAAATAACTTGCAAATTTAGTTGGTATGCAAAACAAGCGAAACCAATCTAGAATTCGATGTTCATTCTGTACACTAAATTATAATCTTAATTATTATCGATGCCAAGAAACAAATTACAGCTGGTATTGGTACATGTATGTATGGTTAATTTAACAAATATTAAAGGGAATAACTTAAATATTATATAATCAAATACAAATGCTGTATATGAAATTTTTATATAAATATAAAAATATTTGCGATATAAAAAATACATTTGCTGCAGGTAATTAATGAATTCTATATTTTTTCCCCAGAAACAATTTTTTTGTTATATATATATATATATATATATATATATATATATATATATATATATATATATATATATATATATATATACTAGTCAGTGAAATAAATACTACTATTTTCTAAAAAAATTCTTCAACATGACACTTATTAAACATTAATTCACAAAAGGTGATTAGTTTTTCACTATCTGCTGCTAATAGTTCTTGCAGCGTGGAATATTTGTAAGCAAAATATTTGTGTCGTATATGAGTGCTGTGATACACCGAGATTAGTTGTAATTTCCCTCACACTTCGACAGCTGCCAAAATATCTACTTCGTTGTTAATATTCTGGTTTCCGTTTCTATTACTTTTGCAGAGGTAATTGACGCAACCAATTTCTTATTTTGAACAAATTTCCTTTCAATAATAATGTAATATAAAATTGGAAGAAATAAATTTCTGTTTGTCTTAAATCTTTTGTATTTGGCACTCAGAGGGAATATACATATAGCTCATGGCAATAGTTGATCTTTATATAATTTCCCAATGTTAATTTCCCTATGTATGGTAGTCGCTGGGACACACTGTATAAAAAAAAAATGTGAGTGTAAAAATATGTTTGCTTTAACAGTTAATATTTATATTATTTTAAGTCAATTGCGATAACACTATATATTTTCAATATCGATAACCTAAAGTTCGTTGATTAGTTTCCTCCCCCTTGCCTCACCCATGCGGACGTTAATGAGATAATAATGATGAATTAATTGTTTGAAGAAAATATTAATGATTTAAAAATACATTCCCCACTCTCGTAATACTACATGTATAATAAATTCGTATTTCTGGAAGGTTAGACACATTTAAAATTGTTTTGTAATATTTACTATACGTACCGTTTGGCAAACAAGTTGGCTATTTTAATCAAGATTCATATATGTGATTTAGTACCATTATATAATTAGAACTAATAGCTGTTGTAATTTGTAACGAAGTGGTAAGTAATTATTACATATTTTGCTGTCCAAATCAATTTTAATCATTTTATTTTTTCTTAATAATTTTTTTATACACAAATTATTGTATATACCTATTAAGATAACTGGAGATGGAAACATTGAATCCAAACGGCTGGAATAATTAGCTCTAGTGCAAGGTGAAATGAACTATTTATTACAAATTAATCATAGAGATGATGGAAAATTACTGCCAGGTTTCGACCATAATGGTTTCTGATCAGTATCAAGCAAACATACAACACAACTGAAAATCCACAAATAATTATAAAAAACATTGAAAGCAGTTTAAACAAGCTGGAACCAACTTAATGAAACAATGCCTGTTAATCAAGGAATTAAAAATGATAATTGATTGACCGGCGTTGTTTTATTAGGTTTGTTTCAGCTTGTTTCTACTGTTAATTGTTTTATTTTTCACATTTAGGCCCACGTGCATGATGTTCTCAAGTTTAGTATTTTTATAATTTTCACGACTTTTGAGTTAATTTCACAAAATATTTTTTTTATTGTTTCTGCGTTACTTACAATTAACCAAGGTAAATAATATTGTTTATTTTGAAATTTTATTTATATTTCTGTTATAAAAATTGTTTTATTATTCTTTGCGGTTTTTCAGATGTTTTGTATGTTTGCTTCATAATGACCACAAATCATAAGGTCAAAAAGTCGTTGTAATATTTTATCATCGTTATGACTAATTTGTAATAAATAGTTCATTACACTTTGAACTACTAGAGTCAAATATTCCAACCGTTTGGATTCAATTTTTCCATCTTTTATTTTATTTCTTTTTTGTATTTTTGTTCATAAATGTTTGTAAGCAGTTATATTTTTTAGAAACTAGAAATCATGTATGGTTTAATACAATTCACTGTACTGGTTGCATTGGCACTGTTAGTCTTTATATTATTATACTACAAGAATGCTTTTAATCACTGGCAAAAATTGGGTGTACCGTATCTCAAACCATCGTTTCCATTGGGAAATTTGAAAGGCCAGTTTACCAAATACCTTGGTCAACGTGTTAGTGATATATACAAAGATATGAAGAAAAGCGGCTTGAGATTTTGTGGATATTACATGTTTGCCATGCCAGTATTTGTACCGATATCACCGGATTTAATTAAACTAATTTTAACGAAAAATTTCGAGTCTTTTGAAGATCGCGGTTTCCATTCAGATGAAATAAATGATCCTATGGGTGCTAGTATTATTACAACCAGTGGCGATCGATGGAGAGAAATGAGAACTAAATTATCACCAACATTTACGATCGGAAAAGTAAAAACAATGTTTCCAATAATCGTTGCATGCGGTAATGATTTAGAAAATTTAATTGTCGATGCAACTAGAAAATCAGAACCAATTGATATTTACGATGTAGCATCCAGATACACTATCGATGTTATATGTTCAGCAGCATTTGGTATAGAAGGCAATTCTCTGAAGGATCCAAATTCGGAATTTCGAAAACATGGCCGAATGGTATTCAATAATAATATATTGAATGACATTAGAGTTGGTCTTGGTTTTACGGCTCCTGCACTATTAAAGATATATAAAATTAATCTTTTTAATCCTACTGCTACAAAATTTTTCAACAAAGTCGTTAAAGATACGGTAGCGTATCGGGAAAGTCATAAAGTACACAGGAAAGATTTCATAGATATGTTAATTCGTCTTAAAAATAATGAAAATATTGACGATGATGTCAGCAGGTCCGTAAAAGTAATGAACACTAAATTTGATGATTTGACTGTAGATCAAATTGCTGCTCATTGCTTCTCGTTCTTTTTTGCCGGATTTGAGTCGCCAGCAACTACAATCAGCTTTTGTATGTTTGAATTGGCTGTTAATCCCAATGTCCAAGATAAAGTTCGTGCAGAAATTACAAGTGTTTTGAAAAAGTACAATGGGCACATGACATATGATGCTATAACTGAGTTACAATATCTTGACCAAGTTATTCATGGTAAGTTTATAGTATACCAACATACATATAATATATTGTAAATTGGTACATGAACTAATTTTAGAGACATTACGCAAGTATCCTGTTTTGCATACACTAAACAGAGTGTGCACTAAGGACTTCAGAATTCCTGAAACTAATATTACTATTAAAAAAGGCACTAGAGCCGCCATTTCAGTGCTGGGTTTACACATGGATCCTGAATTTTATCCAGATCCAGAGAAATTTGATCCAGAGAGATTTACGGATGAAGAAAAGTTAAAAAGGCCTTCTTGTACATATCTTTCTTTTGGAGACGGGCCCAGAATATGTATAGGTTGTTTTATTTTTTAAGTACTATTAAATATTATACACATATTAATGGTTATTTGATTTTAGGTATGAAATTTGGTTTAATTGAAACGAAAATATCTATAAGCAGAATGATTAAAAATTTCAAATTCTTCCTGCATCCAAAAATTAAATTACCATTGAAACTTCGTTCAGTGGGTCCTATAATTAGTGTGGATGAACCAATTTTATTGTTAACAGAAAAAATTTAAGTAAACATTTTGTAAATATAAATAAGAATATCTATTCCCACGGAATGAAATTCATCATTTTTAAATATACTGTAACTTGTATATTCAGTTGGTTTATAAAACAAGCGAAACTGTTCGACAATTCGATGTTCATTCTGTACATTAAATTATAATCTTGATTATTATCGATATTAAGAAACAAATTATAGCTGGTATTGGTATATGTATGTATGGTTAATTTAATAAATATTAAAGAGAATAATATAAATATTATATTTGATGAAAAATCGTTGATAAAGTTGAAATAAAATTGTCGGACATCGGAAATCTTTAAAGATCGAGATCGATGAGCTAAAAATAATTAATAATATATATAGATCGGCGTGCAATGAGTTCTATTTAGTTAAATGACGTCATTTTAGTGTAGAATTGTGAAATTTAACGCAAATAAATATGTACTTAACATCGGCAAGTGGTAAGTGAGATGTGAAATCTTATGTGTACAAATACAAGCAGATCAATAAATATTATATTCATTTTACACCAAAAAT
The DNA here is from genome assembly GCA_963422195.1 of Carabus problematicus. Lineage (NCBI taxonomy): Eukaryota > Metazoa > Arthropoda > Insecta > Coleoptera > Carabidae > Carabus > Carabus problematicus. Next base: position 16,266,772 of record OY728579.1, on the reverse strand, counting down.
TGCCAATTTCATAATTGTCATTTCCTACATTAATAGATATAACCTTTTTTGCAAAAAATCTTTATGCATTTTTTCAACACAAATTCGACCAAACTACTACAAAAATTTTATACATTTTAATAAAGAATTTCGTGTAGTAGATTCCCACAACAATCACAATGCAAACCGGAAATAAAGAAAATTATACCGCAAACAACCGCAATATTTTTACCAATAGCTGCCATGTCAGAAGCTCTATAAAAGTGTCACTTTTTTCCTTTGATAGAAAGTGAAAATATTCTAGTTTCATTCATATCATTGCTGTCCCAAATACAAATTAAATAATTACTAGTTTTATTTTAAATACTTGTACTAATAGTTATCCATATTTTTTTTAAATTCAGGATGGTAACTTTGTTTCTGTACAATATCTACCTTACCGATATTGCTTCAGTTCAATACCTACTTTGGCGATATTGCTGTCATGTTATGCTTTGTTTCGTTTCTAGTCAATAGATGGCTCTCTCCTGACACTAGTGTCATCTGGGCTCCACTTGCTACATTATTTTATGTTTACCTATTGCAGAAACAAACCTGCTTAAAGTTAACTACCTACCTTTGTACCACGATGAAATTAAACAACGTGCTTACAGATGTAGCATCGGTCAACTACCGGAAGACCAAAATTTGACTTTCTGTACTTTGGCGAAAACCAGATAAACTGTTTTATTTTCTGTATTTTTCTCTTCACTTTAATTATATGAACGTATTTCAACAAATCAGCATCGATATATCCAATGTTTATAGAATATAAACAAATTTTGCTTGCTAAAACAAATGTTTCAATCCGTTAAATTAATTATAATTTTTAAACATTTTACCGTCGTAAGTGAATCATAGTGGTTAGTAGTCCTCTTCCAAAAATATGCTAACCAAAATTAAAGATTTTAGAGTTTTGAAAATATTTTTATTACAAATTAAATCTGATACTTTGCATTAGGATATAAAAAATTAGTCTTAAGATTTTCTTACCACTAGACAAACTTTTATTTACAAGTTTAAAATTTACAATAGATTGTTTTCTAAAACCAAAATATAAAAATATCATTAACAATCAATAAGCAATAAATAATTATTCTAAAAAACAATGTCTGGCAACGAATGCAGTTGTCAGTTTATAACAATACAACAATATAATTAATTATTATTAAAACTATATAAAATATTATGGTAAATTTCTTTTAAGATGTCTTTTTGTGTGCTAGAGTTTGGGTCCGTGCGAGTTCTGAAAAATAAGTGGAAAAGCAAAATGTCATTATCTGTATACACAAATATAATTCCTTTTTAATAATGACATTCCCTCGGGGAACAAAGCACATTCAGTGAACTATAAGATTTTCTATTCCTAGATAACTTAACCCACATAAGTTTTCTAAAATTAATTATCTCCAGAGAGAAAAGTTTCATCTAAATTCAAGTATATACGCACAAGATGTCAGAAAGTTTTAACAACAGTGAGACAACAACTGGATGTTTGTCGTAAAATATTTACGACATATTTTACATTTGCGTAAGTCGCAACAAAGCTGACTTACCGTCATGTCATCATGCCACAGTGAAGTTCGAGATGAAATTGTAAGTTTTAGTATCGTGTATGCGCAATGTTTGTATATTGGTACCAGTCGTATACTAACTGTTTAATAGTTGTGGTCGCCATCTTGTGCAACAGTGCCGGTAAAACAGCAAACGATATTGGTCACCGGAATATGCGACGGAGTGTCCGTACCATTTTACGGATTTTATTTATAACTTCTTCCTGCAAAACAAAACAAATAATTATTGTATTATATCATCAGAAGCACAAGTCTATCAATCAATTTAATTATACGGATATATTATCGATTCATTTTAACAGTGAACTAAACAAGATATGTATCACAGTTTAGCAATGTAATAATCAATATATCCTGGTAAGCTTCTGTAACATAATTTCTTCCTACCATACACCCTACATCTATTTTTAATTAATGTTAGGGCGCATGACAGACTTTGTGCGTTGTAGTATGTGGGAGGAATATATGGAAAGGAAAATAACTAAATGAGGTATTAAATGTTGTGATAGATTATGGAATAGATGTATTAAGTTAATACTATTAACAGTATGTGAAAAGAAAAAGAAGGGATACAGTGAATATGACATAAATGGTGTATTTTGTTCATGGTCTTGTATCAGTGAAAACATTCATGCAAGCCATGGTTTTGGGTTGATGTACTTATAAGGGAAAGAATGAAACCCTGTGTTCGTGGGTATAAATGTGTTTTCGTGGTTTATACGTAAAAATGAAAATTGGGTTCTGTAGAATATTTCACGTTTGTGTTTGCCGAATTAGAAATGCAAGTTATTTTTCTGGCTATGAAAACACAAATACAAAAAGGTACATTAATTTTAAATCAGTAGCTATCAATAAATCAACATTTGAAAAATATTGCTCTATTTAAGTTAATATACACATTTAGGACATTATTCATTTATTGTTGTATTATGATATGATTAAGTAAATTTTCATGTTATATGATAATAAATCTAATTTGCTATTGTTTGTAAAAAAAAATATTTCAAGGTAAACAAAAATATTACCGGCAGATAACACTGCACGTTTTTAATGTCGATAGTGTAAAGTTCGTTTATTGGGTAGGAAAAAATTGAGACAATGCGTAATTGATTTTTGTGTAAAAATTGAGGATCAATTCTAGTTCGATTGTTCGAGGATTCACTGATTGATATCCTACTGAGATATTAAAACAAATTCTAGTAAAATATATTTATATGCTGCAATAATATGAAAGTATGCACTATTTGATTAACTAGGATTGACACATAAATTTGAACTTTTAATAATCTAAAAATTATATGATATTTTACGAAATAATTACATCGTGAAATTTGTAACATTTCAGTCTCATGAATTATAAAAATGTACTAATTTAAACATAATATGTAAATATAATAGTAAAAGCATCAATTCAGTCATTGCATACATTCCTAGTAGGGCAGGGTAAGGTTCATAAATGTGTACTTTTTATTGAAAGTGCATACTTTTATTATTCTTTAATCGTTGACAGTAACATATGCTATACATAAATTATAGTCTCCGTGAAATAAGTTAATCGTTTAAAAAAAGATATTAATGATTTTAAAATGTATTCCCCACTTTTCTAGCACTATATAATAATTATGAATTTCAGGAAGGTTGGACACATTTAAAATTATGTTGTAACATTGTGATTCGCACCGTTAGGCAAACAAGTTCGTGATTCTGATCAAGTTTGATATAATTTAACTGTCTACATTATATAATAAGAACTGATCAAGTTTGATATAATTTAACTGTCTACATTATATAATAAGAACTGGTAACTGTTGTAATTGGAACCAAGTGGTAAGTAGTTATTACATATTTTACAGTACTAATTAATATTAACCCTTTTATTTTTGATTAATATGTAATTCATATAATACGGATTTTATTTTTTTTAAACATGTCTATGTTAACCTATTAACCTAACATAACACATTGCAATGAAGTAAAATTTAATTTCTTATCTGGTATTTCTGTAGTTTTTAGAAACTAAAATTATGTATGAAGTAATACAATTCATTGTACTGACAGCACTGACACTGTTAGTCTCTATATTACTATACTATAAGAATGCTTTTAACCATTGGCAAAAATTGGGTGTACCGGATCTCAAACCATCGTTTCCATTGGGAAATTTGGAAAGCCAGTTTACCAAGAACCTTAATCAACGTATTAGTGATATATATGAAGAAATAAAAAAAGGTGGCTCGAAATTTTGTGGGTATTATATATTTGCCATACCAGTATTTCTACCGATATCACCGGATTTGATTAAATTAGTTTTAACGAAAAATTTTGAGTCGTTTGAAGCTCGCGGTTTCCATTCGGATGAAAAAAATGATCCTATGGGTACGAGTATTATTACAACCAGTGGCGATCAATGGAGAGAAATGCGAACTAAATTATCTCCAATATTTACGCCTGGAAAACTAAAGACAATGATTCCAATAATCGTTGCATGCGGTAAAGGCCTAGAAAATGTTCTAGACGATGCAACTACAAAATCTAAACCAATTGATATTTACGATGTAGCATCCAGATACACTATAGATGTTATATGTTCAGTAGCATTTGGTATAGAAGGTAATTCTCTGACGGATCCAAATTCGGAATTTCGAAATCATGGTCGGATGATTACCAATAATGATATACTGAACAATATTAGACTTGGTCTTGGTGTAGCGGCGCCTGCACTACTAAAAAGATTTAAAATAAATCTTTTTAATCCAACTGCTACAGGATTTTTCCACAAAGTCGTTAAAGATACAGTAGAGTATCGGGAAAGTAATAAAGTACACAGAAAAGACCTCATGGATGTGTTAATTCGTCTTAAAAATAATGAAAATATTGACGATGATGTCAGCAGGTTCGTAAAAGTCATGAACACGAAATCAGTTGATTTGACTGTAGATCAAATTGCTGCTCATTGCTTCTCGTTCTTTATTGCCGGATATGAGACGTCAGCATTGACAATCAGCTTCTGTATGTTTGAGTTGGCTGTTAATCCTAATATCCAAGATAAAGTTCGTGCAGAAATTGCCAGTATTTTGAAGAAGTATAATGGACACATGACATATGATGCTATAACAGAGTTACGATATCTTGACCAAGTTATTTATGGTAAGTTTATAGTATACCAAAGTACAAATTATATATTGTAAAATTATGGTACTTGAACTAATTTCAGAAACTTTACGGAAATATCCTGTGGTTCCTACACTGAACAGAGTGTGCACTACGGACTTCAGAATTCCTGAAACTAATATTACTATTAGAAAAGGAACTAGAGCCGCCGTTTCAGTGCTAGGTATACACATGGATCCCGAATTCTATCCAGATCCAGAGAAATTTGATCCAGAGAGATTTACGGATGAAGAAAAAGCAAAAAGACCTTCTTGTACTTATCTTCCTTTTGGAGACGGGCCCAGAATATGTCCAGGTTTTTTTCTCTTCTTTATTATTTTCACATTAGTATAAAAATTGCAGAATTTAATATTAGACTGTTTGATTTTAGGAATGAAACTTGGATCAATTAAATCGAAAATATCCATATGCAGAATTATTAGAAATTTTAAATTCTCTCTGGATCCAAGAGTAAAATTACCATTGAAGCTTTGTTCTGTAGGTCCTGTAATACATTCGGTTGAACCAATTATATTAGTAATAGAAAAAAATTAAATTATTATTTCACTGATATGAATAATAGGAATATCTATCCTCACGGAATGAAGAAAAGTAAATAAACTGTAACTTGCAAATTTAGTTGGTATATAAAACAAACGAAATGTATATATATATATATATATATATATATATATATATATATATATATGTATATATACGTTTAATTTAGCGAATATTCAAGAGAACAATATAAATACATATTATATAAGCAACTGCTTTGTAAGAAATCAATATATGCGATATAAAATATACACTTGCTATAGATTTCATTTAATGCTATATAATAAAATGGAAATGGTATATAAAATAATAAATGCTATATAACAGCTTTACTCCAGAAATATTTTTTGTCCCTGGTGGAAGGTAGTGTAAGTCAGACGAGGCAGGTCAGTTTAGGGTTGGGTAGTGTAAAAAAAGAATACAGATTTAAAATAGGTGTATTTTGTTGGCAAAAGCAAAGCCGAGTTAACTGACTATAAATGCATTGATTTTGCTTTTTTCAGAGTAACGTTAAAATTCATTACACTTTTCAAAGGAAAAGTGTAATGAATTTTCACTTTCTATTAAAGAATAGAAAGTGAAAATATTCTGGTTTTCCCGCTAAAAACTTTGTCTACTTCATTTTATTCATTGACTGAATTTGGTAACAATTTGTAATATAATGTTAATTAATTAATTAATTTTCGTTACTGTTCTTATCAAAATTAGAAATTTGAATGTATTTAGTGTTTCAAATGTTGCGTAATATATTTTGATTGACAACCACATTAGTCTATGCGATTTTCGACAAATTGTAACCGATTCCGCCGGTTTTTATGAGTGAAAAATTGATTCGCATAAAAAACTGAAGCAATTAATCGACTGAATTGTAATGTATGGACAGTTCATGCCAATTAAATTGACGTTGATATGTACAGATGACTTTTTGATTGCGGTTATCCAAAGAGCTAATACTAATGCACACAGGTCATATGTGCCTGTTCCTAACGAAGGATCACACATTGATGTATAATTGATTAATCATAAACTGAATTAAATGCTTTCGGATAAATATGTGACATGTTGTTCAGCATTTATAAGAATTCATTTAGAATGATTCCTTAAACTGATCTGACATTGGAAATTGGACGAATATACTTCAAATTTGGAGGGAGAAGTTATTTCGCACTAATGATATAATCAAAATAAGGACAAATAATTATTTTTGAACTTTATTTTTTGAACAAATCTCGTAATTGAAAACACTGATCGAAAAAATATTATGGAATAAAAAAAAATCACATTTATTCCATGTAAGAATGTCATTTTCAATGTAAACAGCACAAGGGAAATGAAAACGGCCCAAGTGTACTTACAGACGGCTAATGGAACACGAGATACAACAAACAACGAAATATCCTGAGGCGATATTAAAGGGGTCTCTCCTCTGAAACAGTACTTATATAAATGGCCGTGCAATAAGCTTCAAGTCTGCTGAAATTAAAGTTGCACGTACGTACACATTTGCTCAGTAGTAGTATTTTTACTTGGTGGAATTTTGGAAAATCATATACTCAACAAAATATAATTGACATGCATATATTTCAAATTAAATAAACAGTTGATATGATGGTAACGCCCAACCCCCAAAGTTTTCCAGTGAGTTACGTTGATTACAAACGAAACGAAACGAAACGAAAAAAAAAAAACACATTTCAACAATAATTAATGCGTTTGTACCGCTTTTTTTTTGTTCGTTAATTGGACGAAAAATATTAGAATTCATTGCTATAATCAACTCTAATATCAACTGATATCTCGCCCTCTCACGGCAGTTACACGACATTCGTTTCAAACGTAGTCATTATCCTTTTGTGCCTTTTCACAGTCCCGCACATTCGTACAAACATACATAAAAAATATACTGCAAAGCCCTGAGGTAATTGGACCCTATTTAATATATGTCATTGTACGCACAGGCCTTCTGATCATTAAAAAAAAAAAACGCCAAATGAACAAACTCCACTGTGTGCTCTTCAATTATTCGAGCACCTCGCCCTATTTGGCCATATGTCGTCTACGGCAATGACATTAGCGCATGCGTTTGTGGTTGCTATATTTACGCATACACGTCACAATGGTTATTGAAAAAATGGTTATGTTTTTGTATGTTTGTCCTGTTGCGTTTTTATATTTAAATGACGTGTTGTGCAGAAAAACTAATACGAAGCTTAAAAATGTTTTAGGGAAATGGATTTTCCATGACTTCATGAATCCGTATCTAAATGAAAATGGAAAATAACAGGGAACAAACTGCTATTGTATTGAATGATAATTGAATTTATTAGCCAGCATGGAATGCTTGTATTGCTTAACAGTAATTTTTCCGAATAATATGTTTGAGAACAAATGCCTTGTAGCAATGCACAGTATTTTGTTTTGTTTGAAAATCATTGTATTTCAGTAAAATCTGAGGTATCACGGCCAGATTTAAACCCAATTATTTCGCGGTATAATATTGTAAATATGCTACATCATTATTTCAATTGGAATATTAGAGTACGTAAATATGAAATATGTTAGCTTTACTGTACCTGCATAAGATTAAAACACATGGCAATTAGTGCCATGCCAAGCATCAGGTACATGGAACAAAAGACGAAACTCATTGCGAAACCTTGTCGGTAGTACGTGTTGACTCCAGGGACGATATCGCCGAAGCCGATCGTGCTCAGCGAGATGAAACAAAAGTACGAACCGTCTAAATAGTTCCATCCCTCGTACTTGGAGAACAGCAATGCACCGCCACATACGTACCTACATGCAGGCGAACATACGCATTTAGCAATGGCGAACAACACTACGAATTAGTATGCAAATACTTCAATGATGATTTTGTTCAGAAACAAATCTGTTTTACACGATACCAATCGCTTATAACCGTGACGTGTAATCAAACTACACGGATGATAATACCGTATGTACGCGTTCCTATTAATGCGTGAACGCTAACTTTAATCTCGATTTAATTTATGCAAATCTCGGAAACTATTCCACGCTTTGGGATATACGATAACAAAACATCGCTAAATCGACACCTAGTCGAGCGCATGCGTAACTTTGCCGTTGATCCCGTAACAATACAGATTTCTAAGGCAACGGGATTTGCTCAAGTACAGACTCTGAATAAATACGACAAGTTTGTTGTCGCGAAAGATATTTGGTATCGATAAGAAAGTCGATGTATTGTTACATTTATTTGTGACATACAGATTTACCAATAGTATTAAGTTTACATCGAACTTGTATGTATGTATTTGAGAGTGGTCAAGATTCGACAGAGAAAAGAAATTACATATATGAAAATTTAGTAAAAAATTCAATAGCAGTAGAATCTTTGAAATGCAGAAAATTTTAATCGTGTTTGTATAATAACTGTTATTATAAAATTGTTGACATATTTTTTGTGGTGTTTCCATATTTGTACATACCCCACCATTATAGTCAAACATATCGTTACAGGAACTGTAACAGTTTGAGGATCATACTCCTCTTCTTCGTAACTAGCGTTGGTGATGGCGTCACTTTCATCGTCTTCACCGTCTTCTTCGGAAGAAACAGAAGGAAACGGTCGATTGTTCTCATGATCAATGGGAGGTGTAATTGCGTGTCTTCTCTGAAACCAGAAATACATGTATTCATTTATATACATACGTGAGAATCTAGAATCTATGAACACATTTGTACGGGTATATGTATTTTGGTGAAATATTTGTCTCTCGCGAAATATACCTCTTTTACGGCACTGTGTATGTATATAAAATATCCCTAATGCAAAGTTAGCATCGTCTATAGGCTGGATCGGCTGGATGCTGAAGTGGTGGATGTATACTGGGTACAAGCAGTGTTTTGTTTTTCTCTACATAACCCATTTTTCGTTATCTCTCATGGGTCATAAATTGTATATAGAGAAGAAACCAGCCTGTGGAGCCCATGAAATAATAACCCTAAGCATCAATAAGAGCGACAGAGACGATGCGACAATGTAACAGTGACGTTGGAGCGAGACAGGTGATTCATCGTGAGGCCAATATCATGCAGGCAGCGCCATCAATTTATCATTACTTGTTGCGACGGACACCACCATCACCACCACCACCATCACCACGATCAACATTTCAAGCGAAACTAGCCCTTACAGTCATACACCGGTAAGTTGAAACTGTGTGTCAGGATGATTTCGCTAAAAGATGACAAGAGTCATGGGACGGGTAGCCGAGGCGGCACAGTGGGAGTTGAAGGAAGTTGACGTTGTGGTGTGTTTGACCGGAAGTGACAGTATCATCGACGTCCTTTCAACTCTGATCACGTCAAAGAATATTAGTCACTCAAGACGTCGAACATTGTAACATCAAAGACGAGAGACATTAATAAATTTTTTAATGGAAATATAAGATCGGAAAAAAATTCGTTAGCATTCATTCTTATCTCAATTTTTGAAGTGTAAAAGTCATAAGAATAAAGAGTATAAGAAGAGGAGTAACGAAATAGGAAGATATAAGGACGAACGAGTAACACTTTATTCTTTCAAATGATAATATTTAAGGTCCAATTTCAGATTACTTCTGCTGTTCCACTGAACGATTTAAATGTATGCTAGAGAAACGTAGTTCAGAAAAATGTATGCAAATGTACTATTAACAACCCACACATATTCATTGTGTATTGCTTGATAAATCTTCACTACATTTGTTTGAATAAATGTAGTTCCGTTTGTAATACATATTTGTAAGTATTATTCATTCATATATTCTGACTATTCGCAATTGAAAAACGCTATTTTCCTACGCTTGGTTAAACAAATATTCTATGGGATGAAAATGACAAAGAATAACGTACATTTAATTCTAAAAAAAAAAAAACAATTTATTTTCTACATCTAACTATTTTATAATATTTTCTGTTTTTATTTTATTTGCATTTCTGTGTTTTATTTAAATAGAATAGAAATGGAATAACAATGTTTTATGAAAACTGAAAATGTTTGTAAAATGTTTAGGAATTCAACAGCTGAACAAGTATTTACAATTTTAGTTGATTAAAAAGTTTCAAATATATGAGAATATCATGTGATTGAAGAACTGATGTGGCAAATATGAAACTGAATATAACACATTCATTTCATGTCTAGTAATCATCTGAATATAAAGTTGGAACTTTTTCATTAACATTATGTCACAGAATTCATTCTGTACATTTATGAACATTGAACTGTACTTATGTTAATTTTCCCAGTTGTTTGCATGTAATTTAAATCATGAATGTAACTTGTGTTTGAGTAACCTGAAACGTGTATGTTAAATGAAATGGTTCGAAGTTGTATTAACAGCAGTTGTGCTATTTGCAAAGTTGGTAGAACTGCGCACGACTATTATCCGTAACAGTTGTCAACACTAGTTCCTGCAACAGTGCTAATCAGACGCGTCGCAAGTAGAATATTGTTGCAGCTTTTGTAAACTAATTTGTAAATGCAACAACAACTGTTGTTCTAGTCGACATAACAATAATATTCGGTTAGTTACCTGAGTTCCGAAATAATTTTCATCAATATTTACCTACAAGATCGAATGAAACATTTAGTACATATTCCCAAAATCCTTTGGCATGGACAATTATTAACAGCGTTTAATATTAATAGTTATTTACGTAAATAAATCGAAACTAAATATGTGCAGACCTGTCAGCTAAAGAGTATGTACCAGAATGTACGATGGAGTGTATGCGTGTATATAGAGGTAAATGTGTGAAGGTACGGTTATGTATAATGTAATGGTATCGATTGTACATTTGCACTTGCTCAGTAAAGCCATCTTGCATGCTAGAATATAGGTTAGCACTCGGGAACATGTGTTGTACGACAGTTGGTAACATTGATTTTTTTGTACTGCTGGTGTTGCACGCGGCTTATGCGTTCTTGATTTCTTGCTTCTCGAGAATCCTAACTTTTTCCCACAAGTTGTCCTGTCAAAAATCTTCCCGAAAAAAAGAAAATGAATGGTCGATGTTTGGGGATGAATTTAGGAACAATGAAATTGGAGATTTATGAAGTGACGCGTAAAAACATTGTCAGGATGGATGTATTATATATCTTCTACAGTGTATTTATAAATAAATCTGATCCGCAACTCCACATGTTGTTTTTATGTTTATACTTATACCCAAACAGTACATTTATCAAATGGACTTTTGTCTAATGTAATAAGACTGGAATCCTAACTAATATCGTTGGGCATTGTTCCATTTTGTATAAAAAAGAAAATGTTGATCAACACAAGTTATCTGTATCATTTGTAATGGCTATCAGATGTATCGAATGGAGAAAAAAAGTGTTCAAATAGTTGTTAACTGTCTGTAAGACATATGTGTTTGTATAAGAATTATAATCGTACAAGGAGCATAGTGTTCTTCGATATGTTGAACACAAATGTAATATTCTGTATGAATACATACCCGCCAGCCGTTTGGACTACCAGTTTGTGATGAAGTGGTGTCCGGTGGCAGACTGACTTCTGCTTCTTTCCGTTGGCGTCTCTCTTCTCTACGTCGTGCAACATTCGGACACCATCTGCATAGGCAGCATTTGGCGTACAGCCACTTGAAACACCTGGCCAGTATGTCACCGATGTTGGACAAGTACAGCAGAAACAACGGCATACCGACAATAGCATACACGATCGTGGTTACCTTACCCCAAGCTGTCTTTGGAGATACATTTCCGTAACCTGAAAACACAAACGATAGATGATATAACAAAGTTAATAAAAACAATGACAAATCTCTTTTCAGCAAACAGTATGGCACCGAAGTAGAGCGGGTTGTATATGGCACATCTTTATTTATGATTTCACTTCTATATTTTCCTGTTCAAACTATTGCATTTCGTAACAAACTAGTGAACAGTCAAACAGATTAATATATTTGACAGTGAACGTTGGCAATATAATCAAAATAGCTTTACTCAAATACCAACAAAGGCTGTATGGAAATATTTATGGAACAAGAAGAAATAATAAAATTAACGGGTGATCGTGCGATATGCTTTAGCCTAATGCATTTCAAGCAAATATTTTCATATTGCCTTTGACTACGTTAAATGGAATTTTGAATCATTTATTTTTTAGAATGAAATTATGTTTTGTAGCAATACATAATTAATGTTAGTTTATGAATTAACGAGTTAAGGATATATGTATTTTAATAATATAATATAATATAATATAATATAATAACATAATTAATGTTAGTTTATGAATTAACGAGTTAAGGATATATGTATTTTTGAAATACATAGTTCGTGGTATTCGCAAAATTCACTTCTTCATTTACAAAGTTCTAAACTCGAATGTTACAACTGGAAAATCGAAATGTGAAGTTTGTACAAGTGTCCATTTGCCTTTAGGCATAATTTCAGAACGGCGAATCCATTCTCATAAACCAATAATAAGTCTTGAACTGGTCGGCAAGTGTTGCTCTCGGGTGCTGACAGAGTCAACCAGATATTGTGTGAGGATGTGCGGTTTGTACGAGAGAGAACAGAATAGATACTTGTGTAGCCTTTAGACGAAAGGACCAATCCCCTTTAGTGTTTCACGTTCGTGCAACGTGACGGGAGCCTGACGAGAAATAAATATGTAGGCAGCGTCCTTGCGTTCCTGCGATCCTTCAACTCTTGTCAGTAAGTTTGCAGCATGTTGGCAATACTGTGGTACTCAAACAATTCTACCAATATCTCAGTTCGGATATTACTTTATGTTTCAAGTGTACTGTTAACACACTCAAGTTTAACTAAATATCTAGCTACATTGAAGTTGATTGTCCATTAAAGGATAATGTTATATTCGTATATAGCTTTTAAGTACTACACTTTTGTTTACAAGATGCTGATATATCGCATAAAGAATATTGCATAATAAAACATATCTTATAGTTGCGTTATCTTCTTCAAATGAAAGTTATGCGAGAATTGATTTACAAGTATAACTGATGATAATTTTACTGGCAATAAAACTACGATGTGTGAAGAGAAATGTTATCTTTATGGAGCGTGAAACTTCACTGTAGCAAACATTTATTAAGAAGCAAATTCATTTCTTACTTTACAAAGTATTTTAATATATATTTGCGGTTATAGTAGCATTTTCAAATTTACCATTAGGATTTTTTTTGTAATTACAACTTTTACTAAATTATTATCATCATTCAAATTAAACTATGCAAAAGCTTAATTAGAAATAGTTAGCAGGGATCAATGTATTATTTAGCGAAAGTTCATGAGTACATAAAAATTAAAGAGTTTCACCTCTACGAAAATAGGTAAATATAAATTTCGAGTCACGTTTTGCTTAAATGACTCCAAAGCAATTTCCGTTTGACAGCTGATAACCAGAAATTGCTGGATTTTATATTAGCTTGTAGAGTACGGGTAAATTTCAACAAGATTTTATAATAATATATCATTATCACAGGTGTATACTCATATCTGTGATGAAACTTAATATGAAAATAGAAAATATAGTAATTACTTAAGCCCCACACGAATATACTGCATGTCAGGGTGAAAATTAAAACCTATCTGCAGATTTATGACAGTGTTATTCGCATATATAGCACGTGAATTATAACGATGGCTTCCATCGACACAAAAAAAAAAAACAAACAATCGAATTAAGATGTCACCTGTTCAATTCGTGCAGGAAAATCGAAGCGAATAAATAAACTGCTTCACATAGCGAAATTAAATTTATTCCAACGTTCATTATCATATAAACTTGATTTCGTTTGCACTGATAAATCTTTCTTTCCATTCGAAAATGTAAAATTCGTCGTGAGATAAAAATTAAATTTATCGTCACATTTGTCATGGACTTTCCAAGACTGCCAGTGACAATACACAGTGCATACATAAATACGTACATATACCTACTATGTACGTTCGTACGTACAATATGGCAACGTTGTAAATGTTTGAGTTTTAGCACCAATACAGACAAGTACAGTGTTGCAGATAAAGAATAAATATTACGGCGAATAAAACATTGTGAAACATGTAATGGGAAACGGGATTTATCATGAAGGTTTCATTTCAATGGATTCTAAGCTTTATGTGTTCAGAGGATAGCTGCTAATATCCTGTAGGACAGTTTCAGTTAATTGGTATTCAATCCTTGGAAACCTTGCGGCATTGGGAGTGCGGAAGGAGCGTTGGTGTACCAAGGTTGCTTGGATAATAATATAATAAATGCATGTCTCAGTCGGAGTAAGATGAACATTATAACAGTATCAGACATGGAATAAATCTTTACATTGAATTAGAAGATTTCTTGTAGAATGCTTTTCATGTACTGTATATATTTGTAGTGCATTAAATACACGTAACATGTTTATAGCAAAATAAAACAAATGATCCATACTGTAAAAAAGAGAATTAGTATTTTTTAAATATATCTACACCTGTAAAATATTTTTTATTCAATGGCTCATGACGGTACCTCATACACAATTAATATATGTTTACGATTTACTAATATTACATAACCAATCAAACAATTCAACGTTGATTTTTATCGATACAATAAAATCTGTTAGTGTATGTATTTCCGATAATTATAATCTCTAATAGAGGCTCTAAAATATATATTTTTCAGGACCGTTATGAGTACTAGCACGTCAATCATAAAATCAAAACCGCAAAAATTTTGCAATAAAATTTCAAATTTAATTTTCGTTTGTGACATTTCCATTTTTATGCGCCTATAAAATCGTGAAATTTTGCATTTGAGCGGTATTTCGTGGCTGGTTGATGCGTAAAAATAAACGTAATTGAATTATGGAAAAAAATAATGTTACAAAATGAGTTTGAACATAGAGCGTTCTAAACTCTTAACACCTATATTAAATAAATAAAATAAAATGTTAAAATGTTATTTTGTTTTGATTGTACTGCCTCATTATCATATATAATTATAAAGTACAAATAATACGTTTTAAATTTAGTATACCTACAATACATGTCCTTTTAATCCTAAACTCGACATCATTTAGTTAATCCTCTTACATGTTATAAACAATAACAGTGCGTAATTCTATCTACATACATGATGGAATCAGAACTAATTTGACATACATTACAAACAAAAGATTATTTAATATTGTGTATACACTTTTGACTAAAAAATATTTTTTTTGAAATGAATATTAATACTGGTACACAAAAGCAAAAAAGTCCTTTAAGCAAGTATTCTATAGTTTGATTGAAGAGTAATAAAAGTTTTGGTGGTACTGAACAAGCCAATCATTGAAACGCGTCGTAAGACATGACGAAGTTATGGATTGGAGCTGTAGAAACTTCTTCTGCTTGAGAAATATAACGAGTTCTTATTTTTTTTTTCTCTTCGTTTCTTTCGTTTTGTACATCGAATCGTCGGTCATGAATTGTGGCGTACGATGTGCCCCTCTAAACCTCGTTTTGGGTACATTCTCGCTGCTTCCATGGCGGCCTCTTCAGGTTTTCCAGAGAGGAGCCAGGCGCAGCATATCGATTGCACTGATTGATGTGTTTTGTCAAATCTACATAAGTGCTTTTCACGGTTGAAAATAAGTATGATCAATGCAATAAGAGACAAATAATCCAGGAAGAATCCAAAGAAGCATTTCTCATGGTAACTGCTATAAAGGTCACTTCAGCTACAGCCGAAATATTCTACAAAGTTCATTGGTAGATTAGGTGATGTCACGAGGAAAGTTGTATGTGCTATGATATTACTGAACATAGTTTTCAAATCTTTTTGACGATTGTCAGACTTTATATTGACATATCGGCCTTAATGTTTAGCGTGGACATATTTTAGTGCCCACCTATATCAATTTACTTGTAATAAAGTAGACAACAGATAGTCGAGAAGCAAACATCACGTAAGCATTGTATAGAAAGGCGTGCATAAAATGTACTGTTCGTTTCGAAATTTTTACGTACTTTTATTTCAAACGATATTGAAGCGTAAAATCAAATACGATTCTTTATTTGTGAAGTTTGCGAAGTTAACATGAGTTGAAAAATAAAGTATCTGTATTATATCGCATTTTGATGGCGTGATATAAAAACCTCTATTTAATATTGCTTTCACAAGAACAATACATTGTATTCTTATTCTAATTGAATAAGAAGAACTATCGACGACAATATCACGATAAACAACACTACAGATTTATTATAATTGAATCCTTACAACATAACCTCAATTTTCCCTTGACATTACAGACACAGACACCAAACAAAAAGTTTTCAAAGTTCTTGCTCGGAAAGGTCATTAAAAACTCTTCTAATTAAAACTATTTTGCATTCTTATTAGCTAAACAAATCAGGCGATTACGACAGGAACAAAATAAATTCGTGGAGAATTTTAAAACTTTTTAATGATCAAGAAAACTTCTGATCAATTATAGCGTAGAACGCTGCATTTGTCATTGAACAAATCCGGTCGAGTTGTGGTGAAAACATTATGGAACCTCAAATTCCCTGATTTACTAACGTTTAGTTTATAGTTTATATTATTTTAGCTTGTTCATCACTTCTGCAAGACTCCAATATGGTGAAATGTGCCCTGTACACTTTAGAGTTTAACGAGAACACGACGAAAGGGAATGGTTAGAATGACAATGTTGGATTTCAGAGAGAGGGAGAGTAGAATATGAAATGGAACGTAGCTAATCTCTGGTCGGTTAGTCTGTCGTTAATAGGTTTAGAGTGTGGACTGTATACTGGGAATTATCACTGTATTCCTCATTAGGACATACTCCCTGGATATTTATCCGCTTATTCCAAGCTCTTGTCATGACGATGACATGTTCGATGACAGTGATCAAATGGTTATTGTTAATGAGATATGTCGATAAAGGCATTGGTACATTCTAGAAAAGTGGTTTACAAATCAATACGTGCTTTAAATTTTAAACATACTTCAAAACATATTCGTACTTGTTTCAATATTTAAATGTTTTTATCTTTTATTGCGCAGCCTAAATGTTTACAACCTGCATAGCTTGACTGTTGAGTTGGTTGTGTAAAAGCATATTTCATTTGGTAGGGAAATTTTTAATGAAGCTTTTATAATTGGACATCCTGCAAGTTACCAATTAACTTGTACACAAACATACAATTTTCACGTCTCTCTTTTAGCGTGTAAAATTCTATTTTTACATACCCGTTTAAATAATGTTGAATTCCAGTACGTTATTTATCTGTAGCGATGTAAACAGAACACATATTCAAACAAAGTGTACAACACAATTGCAGTAAACAAACGCAAACATAATAACGCGAGTGCCCTTTATAAAATCACAAGTCAATCACGTGCTGTTTCATGCCTATTATCCGTGTAGGTGTGAAAGCGTGTCGAAATCGGTAACTGGTGACTTGCTAGGTAGGCAATGCAGCGAGAAATCACCTGAGATTTGCTGCCAGTGCTTGAACTTGCTCGTATGTTATATTGTTCGGCGTACCTATATGCTCACTGCTATGCTTGCTCATAACATAACGTGTCGCAACCAGTGTTGCGGGTAACTGCCTTTCCGACCTCGCAATGTTGCCACACAGAACGTGTATTATTCACCACAGCACATTGTACACGATGTAAGAGACGAATACAGCGAAACGCACACACCAGCTTTCATATTTGTTATTAGAAAGTGAAGTATGTGCAGAATGAAATACATATTTTCTTCATCTTGCAATCATGTAAAATATCTAATTCATAATTCAAGTAAGCATACCATATTTCCGTTAATATAAATTTACATCACAAAGATACTTTTTATTCCATCAGCCTCACCTTGTCATTGTAGGAAAAAAAACACGAAATCCTATTTTGCTTTTGAAATGTAAATTGTTTTTATTCACAAGAAAAAAAAAATATATTTTTCAACAAAAATTTCATCCAAATCTGTCGCATTTCACTTTTACAGTGAAAGTGAACCCAGATGTGTAAGATGAGCTAAAAACAGAATCCAATTGTAAATTAACATAACGGTTATTTTGAAAATCATAGAGCAATAAAGTACCTACATACGTATAATGGAAAATTAATTTTAGAATTAAGAATTATGTATAGGATTTTTCTGACAAACATTTCAGAATGTCCTAGTTTGAGGACAATAATGAAACGAAGCAATTCTGTCCTATCTGTACGTGTAGCGTATGCTTTACACATATCTCCCCAGCTTTTAGACATTCCTGACTTAGATAACTTGACTTGAATTTACCATCGTACGTTGCTAACGAGTATGCATACACACACTCACACACACATGTATGCATATTGTTGTTTAGTGTACGTACATATGTATACCGGCAAACACAGGTACACAAACACAAGATGAAGGAAACTGTTTACACGTCGTCGCCATGGCCGTGGGGTGCGTCACAACGTCACAGGGTGCTGCTGACACGAGGAAATAGGACTCACAGCACACAGGGGCGTGTAGCACCTGCGATAAATTAATTTACCGCTGTATTAGGAGCCGACAATTTTACATGTAGGTGGTTCCATGTTGACATGTTTGTACAAACTGCAATAAGGGAATTGAGAGTGGCGGGAAAATTTATGTGATATGTGATTGTGGTTTGAAACTATATTATAATTTAATTTTTTTTAGTCTATTTCACTTGTTAGGATGTAGCACCCCCAATAAACTAATTACCACAAATCAAAAGGTCGGGAATATGATCGTGGAATAGACTATAGTAGAAAATCCTGTACCAGGCATTATTAACAATAACATTCGAAAGTAATTATAAGAAATAATATATAAACTATTAGAACGAATTAACAATAATTATGTTCCTAATGCGCTACATAGAATCTCCATTTTCATCCATTTGCCCAGTGCCATTTTCTCGCTTGACTCAGTCGCGAGGGAATGAATGAAAATACGAACGAGAAGAAGAAGACGACGAGACACATCATTTTGCTAAAGTCGTTCGGTATAAAATATGCATCAAACGTAACCGAACTTAATCCTGCTAGCAAGTATTGAATCCACGAACTTTGAGACACATAAATTTACCGTACCATTTTCTCTAGTAAATGTCGAACGTAGATTTATAATGGAATAAATTGTTCAAACCAACGTATAAATTTGTTTATTGAACAGCTATATGTAATGACAAAAGTTTTACTGTGAAATAGCGCAACCTAAACTATTCATACTTGTTGTATTCCTTTCTTTGTACCAACCCTCACCACCATGATCGTGACGTATTCAGAATGGAACAAACCACTTTACTACAACACAACAACGACAACTTACAGAAACTGAATTACGCTTCAAATTTTGTTCGGTACTTTCTCTTAAGTTGGCCACAATGATTGAGAGAGAATCGAATAAGTTACTCGCCTGTGAACTTGTGCATGCATAAACAGGGATTGTTTTAGGAAATTTCAAATTGAAATGTTGGTAGCTAAAGCTATTCAATTTGGTATGCGGCGGGTGTTTGAAGTGTACAATACTGAAATAACGGATGTAAATTAATATTTTATTCATATATTCGGATACAATTGACCTGTATAAATGTACAATAACTCTTAATTATTCAAATACTGCAATATTTAAAAATGATGTTGGTTTAAGGAAATACGTAGCAGTTAATGATGTTGATATAAACTTCGTCTGAGTTCATTCTCTACGATGCTCCGACAGTTAACAACAATATTCCTTTTATAAATCCCTACGTAAAGTGGAAAATAAAAATCTGCAACATTAATAATACACGACATCAAAATTAAAACATTTCTGTGTGCGTCATCGTTGATGGAAATACGGAAGAAGATTCCGTTAGTTTCATCTCTGTTACTCTTCCTGGCAACTGACTAGTGTTCACTCACTCTGGCTTGTAGCACTTTTGTTAATGAGCTTAATGGAAGTGAAATAAAATTCAATTCTCCTTTGAGGCAGTTGGCTGTCTGAATTATCTTTCACCATTCCCCTCAGTGGAAGTGACAGCTTTATGTGGAACGCGATGGCAATATGAAGCGAACATCTACTACCACTACTACCATCACCATACCACCGTTTCTACTTCGCCAGCAGCACCAGCAACCAGCCCTCTTTTCTCGCCAAGCTAATAGTCTACTTCACCAGTCAGCCTCACTGAAATATTTCAGTGGAATTTCAACTTTAGCTAGCTTTAAGTTTCAACATTTCCACATTGCCATGTCATTCATGTTGAAGTTTGGACTATTTTAAACTATATAAACATACCGATAACTTTAACAAAACATTACATTTATTCGTTGGGATAATTAAAACTGTTATCAATATGCACAATGCATAAATTTAGATAATTAGTGTAAATTTTATTGTACAATAAAAATTATTGCCGTAATAGAACAAAATTTTACGTGTTAAAATTTACCAGTGAAACATATTTTGAAATGATAAACATGCGAAATGTTATTAAATTTGAATTAAAACATTTTTGGAAGTAATAAAATATTAAATGTGGAAATAAATTGGTCAGTAAATATTAACATGGTTAGTAAATTATAATTTGCATTATTAACAGGAAAAATAATGTTAACATTTGGGTGAATTACATATAAAAAGTATCCACCCGACGAATGAGAAAATATTTATGAAAGTTAATTATCATGAAATGTATGTGAAACATAATGGACAAAAAAATGGTCATTTGGTAAGCACTGTCAACTGAAATGATTGCATTCCTAAAGCCAGGTTTAAACAATAGAAGCAGTTAGACCTACATTTGTGTAGGCACAGGCGTCCAAATGGGGTGATGATATTAAAATCTCGTATGTTTATAAATGGACTACATATAAAAGTACTTTACATAATGAACTGAATATCCCAAGCCGGATTAAATCATACAATATTGCACTTCTAGAAAATAACCGAACCAACATACATAATCGGCTTTATTATCAGTGAATTATGAATGTGACCATTAATTAGTATTTGTGAGTTTCATAGTTCACTATTTGCCATTAATCATTTGTCACGAATAAATGCGATAATACCCCCCCCCAAACCCACGCCACTGTTTTATTCGGTGAAAACGGACGTCCATGATCACAATAAGCAGATATCTGAATAATTGCTATGAAAATTATCTAGGGTGACGTTTGCTAAATTTATTCGCCAATAAAATTAACAAATGATCATTTACCGGGTCGTAATGAGTTGGTGGTTGTTACACGACCGGTCACAACCGGGGTACGGCTGGCAATTGTCATTTGTACACCGAATAGATCTCGGATTCAACATACTGCGATGTATATGCATATTCCAGAAATCGACTCGATGTTCGTCGGGCAAAAAATAAATAAATAACGAAATAATTGACTTGATTCCTCCTGGGAGAGGGGTCCGTTAAATACTCATAGCCTAGGGCCCTTACAATTCATAAGACGATCCAGGGTGTGTACATGAGGAAATGTAACAGACTTGAAATGTAATATGACGTTCATACAGAGCATATTGTTATTATTATTACAAAATATAGACTTATTACAACGTGAATAATGAAAATTTTCCAACACTGTGAAAGAATATTACCCTAACCCTTGTTTTTTCCCCATGTCAATATTGTTTTCATTAGTGGTAAAATTTCATTTGTTCACGAGTGAAATGAAAAATAATTTATCACCGCCGATATCTCGGTGTGGCTCTTATTGTACATCGTCACAAGCCGATACGATAGTACATATCATAATTAATACATATCCTGTGCGGATAGATGGCAGCATAAGCGTTTCTGAACTCTGCACGAATCTATAGGGAACATTTTGGTTAGCCATATACACGAACACGCACGCATATACACAATGTTGTGTGTTGTAACACGTACGAGTATTATATGAATATACGTATGCTTGTCACGCACTGTCGTTTGTTGGTCAATGATTTATGACGTATTCAAAACCACAGGCGGCCATTTTGTGAGGCCACACGAGGTCCTTTGTCCTGATTACTGACAAATCACCAACGCATGATTAATTATTTTTGAATTCTTGTTGAAATTTCGGACGTTGGCAACGTGTAGCAAACGTTGGAAAATGTAGACAAAAAATCGGGGAACATACATTAACTTGTGAACTCTGTTCTCATGTGTGTACATACATACATTGTATGTAATTGTAATCTTACTACGTGACGTTTCATGCAAACTGGAGAGCCGGGAATATCTAAATAGATAGTAAAACGGATAGATATTGGTTTGTAATTTCGTACCAGTGTAATTCTGCTTTTATTGCAATGTTAAATCATGTCCAATTAGTTTGTTGCTAGTAACTAAACCTTGCCTGAGTGTTGAAGTATTGTAATCGTGTTGTACACTGATATTATTGTTTTGTCGATGGATGTGAAGGATAGTAACTGAAACATGCAACAAATACTAATGTATGTATGTTTGTTTTGAATTCAATATTATTTCATTGTATCATGGTTTCCGTATATGATTACACCGGATATGTTCTAAAGCTCAGTTATTAAACTTTGTTGATTTTTAGTTCCACAACGAATTGTTGAACGTCTGTTTAGTTTAAAGCAATACAGAGAGCTTATGATGAAATAAAACATAACGTTGTAACATGCCTCTCAAATCTATCAACATCATTTTCCATAAACAAAGTAATAAAAATGTATACCATCACCAATACGGAATTGATGAAAATGCAAATATACATCAATGATTTCGATTTTACCAATTGCAATAATATAATTTTAATTAAATCTGTTTGTACCGAAATTCATTTGCAACATTTATCAGAATCCGCTTAGGTATGAAACGAATGCACCAACAGTGTTGAACAAAAAAATAAATAAAACACGTTTTAATACGATGGTTTACACGGTAAATCGGTATCGAAAACTACAGTGTCGATTCGATTTTATTTTTTTCGTATTGAAATTCTGTTAATTCTATTTGGACGATGTGAATTTGTGCTCGTTAGAGCAGTAAAATTCCCAGTAAATTTAAGCGTTCACAAACGAAGTGGACTTGTATCGGTTCCATTCATATGATTTATGTTATGCGACGAACAAATATGATTGCTGTGTCCGTGGTTTATTGTTTTCAGTGAGGTTGCTATCACTGACGGATGGAGGACCAGTCACTATTGCTGTGAACATACCTCTGTGTACTATATATTCCGATACACTACAATGCCAATTCAGACCTGTTCATTCCCGGTTTCGAGTGTTTATTTTTTTATTTTTCTATTATACTTTACGAGTGATGCATACGTACTGATAATTTCATGAAATATAATACACAGCCAAGTACATTTTTTTGTATATATTTAAAAGAAATTTATCATGTCCCACTTATGTTAAAATTTATGGCCTGATTAATACTAGTACTACTTAGTGACGTATATATAATAAAATAATATCACAATACAAGACAGTATATCAAATACCTTTATAAGTATAGTAATATATTAATTTATCGAAATGGATTATAAAAACTATAAATTTTTTCCGTTCTATAAATTTATAAAATTTAAATCTAAATTCATGTCACACTAAGCAAATATTTGTGCAATGAAAGTAGTTTCCCATTACCGGAACTAATTAAAACTAAATTAACATGACGTAATATTTTATTTTGCTTAAATATCCGACAAATTAAATAAAACTTTGTTTACTTTTTGCAGAAACATGAGCAGCATATGAATGAAATGATTTTTTTTTATTAATTTCAAGTTGGTTTCTATATTACAAATCTAAATATAAAAATATGATACATTAATTCTTTACTAAACACTGAAATGAAAATTTGCATTTTGCCGATTCTATAAAGCTATGAAGGTAATTATTTTTAAAATTATCATTTGATTAATAGCCGGAACAAATTAGCGCAATTTACTTAAGTGCAACGGGATTCGGTGCTAGATGGCATTAGTATCGCAGTGTACATAGAGTGAAATTGTACTGGAAGCCGTTCCTAACCTCAAATATAAATTATTCGCGTGATATATGCACGTCGGAAATAAGAAGAAAATGAATAATTGCAGATTGCTTTGTACTTATGAAGTTAACCGTTACCAGTCGCGGTGGCTAGGGCAATTAATTTAAATGAAGAAGAACGGTGGATCTTCATTTGTGTGAGGTATGGACAAATGATAAGGCTGCATATCGTACTGTGAATTACTTGTCATATACAGCATACTAGTTGCTGTAAGGAACAATAAACTCGTTTCTTTCATTTGTGCCATTAACATGTATTACGACTTGTTTATTCTGCAATGTTTTCATATATACAACTGCTTTAAGTAAAACAGCCCTGCTTGGATCTGTCATAAAAGGCACCTTCTTCAACAACATGTCTGTTATGAATATTTTTAAAGAACTGAAATAAAAACAAACTGCAAAACAAATCTACGTATTTTTCAAAGACAAGATATTCATTTTTATTTCATATTTAGTTGCACTATATTTGAAAAGATTGCTGTTGTGATATTCAGTGGTTTAATATATAGCACTATATTTAACCTACCTGAAGTTACATGCATACTGACAGACATAAAGCTGGATAAAATAGGCAGTGAACATAGTAACGGTCGGTAATAATAGTACATCATTGTGATAACAGATCGCATGACTAGGTTGGACTTTTCTAGCTGTGCGTGGAATCATGAATGCATTTCATCACTTCATAAACTTTGTACAATGTTTTGTAAGCATACTTTTTCCACCCAATACTTATTTGCAACTGATATTATCGATCATACTCGTACGTAACGAGAGATTTCAAAGAAAAGATGCATGTTTTTTTTTCTGATATTCTTTAAAACTGTCGATGGCAGAATTTATTGTATAAAGCTTTCAGAAACACTGTTGCACCCGAAAATTAACGGCACGTTTTTCAACTCGTTTATAGATAAGTCTGCTCTGGACAGGATGAATGAGGAGCACAACATATTTCTCTTTTTTGTTTTACTGGAATTAATAAGTTATTTTTATAATATCGATATTACGTTGGAAATCATTTATCAAACAATATCGGTATTATAAAATGTGTACTCTCTCAATTCTGTTACTTTTGCACATGTATTTAATTAATATGAGACAGTTTAATAAACAAAATTTCACATAAAAAATGAAAGCAAAAGAACAAATCCTCGTGTTGGTTATTTTATAAAAAAAATCTTTATGTAAAAACATTATGAGTGTAAAAACATCGATTGCAAAGGCAGCAGGCCGTTGGTGGCGCATTAATTCATGTCGGAGTTGTAACAATTCACAGCCTGCTGCCAGCGTAATAAAGACAAACGACAATATTTCTAACCCTTCTGCTCTGATGTTTTAAGTATGATTAACAACGGCTGCATCGCGCTATGCAATCAAAGTGACGCAGTATTAATCTTCATAGTTAAATTACTCTTCACATCTCGATCTGTTTGTACCGTAATGAATGTGTTACCAACTGTCAACTGTGTATTTCATCACACTTCTGTGCTATTTTGTTCTAATTTTATATACAAATGAAATAATCCATTCTGTTCTCGTTTGGTTTAAATTTATGACAAAATTCAATTCAACTCACCAATGGTGGTGATGACAGTCAAAGAATATAAGAACGCTCCAGGAAACGACCAATTCGATGGATTGTCATCTTCATCCGATCCGTCGAAACCATTCTTGATAGCTTCAGCTACTATCCAGGTATAGTTCTCCAGTTCTATATTGGCATCGCTCTTCCATTGGAGCTCATTGAACATATTACTGGACACCATCAGATTCCAAAGACGTTCGGCAGTCTCGTTCCGAAGAATCAACATCTCCTGGTTTACTTCTTCCGTTATATGGCCTTCGATAGCTTGGAAAATAAATGCTCCTGCTATGGTGTATCCAACCTATAAATAACTAATAATATATCATACCTTCAAAACTTAAATTAATATCATCACAACTATCATATTTGCTATAAACACATTTTTTCCATATTGTTTGTTCTGTATAATCGTATTTTTCATACAAAAACCACCGTAAAAACATTATCTGAATAA